>PVJH01001520.1:0-106637 GCA_004026705.1 Nesogale talazaci | reverse complement strand
AGGAATTCCTTGCTCTGTTCCCCTTGCTGTTCTGTTGCACGCCCTTAGTGCTTTGTCTTGGTATGGGAAGGTCAGATTGGGCAATCCCACACTAGGACTCCAGTGATCTTCATGCATCTAATTTCATTTTTTGCCACTTCCAGTTGTCCTTAATATTCTAACTCCCAAATATTAGAACATGTCTACAGATATTTCTTTTTACCTTGGGTTGGGTCCTCTCAGAAAATGAAGATCTCAAAGTTTCTATACCCATGGGTTTTATCCTACTCACATTACCATGGTCAACTCCCCTTCAAGAAATCAGCTCCTTTTCAGTCACATTTTGAGTGCCCTCAGATCAAATGGACTATCTGCTGGAAGTATCTCTCACAATGCTCTCCTTCCTTTGTTTAGACTTTCAGAATTTGGAAATGTTTCAAATCTTCCCAAAAGCTTTTCAACAACTTCTTCCCCAAAATGGAGAGCTGAGACCTTTGACAACATCTCTTCTTGGTCTGGATGTTCTGCTGACATCCGCTCACTTTGTGAGATCTGGCTGGCCCTTAAAATACCAGGGAAATAGATCCCAACGTCACAGAAACACAATCCAGCATCACGGTGCAACATACCGACAGACAAGTGGTGACAGAAGATTTAATGAGCTGTGGAAGGATATCAAGACCAGCGATCATGAAGAAAGCAAAAGGTCATTTAAAAGACTGGAAAGAAAGAAAAGATCAAAAACTATGTCAGAAGAGACTCTGAGACTTGCCCTAAATCTGAGTGTGGCTACAGCAGATGGAAGAAAGGATAAAATCAAGGGGCTGTACAAAAAATTTCCAAGAGCGGCTCAAGAAGACAAGCTAAATATTGTCATCGAATACGCAAGAGGTTTAGAAAACCAAAAGTGAAGAACACAATCAGCGTATCTAAAACTGAGAGAACTTAAGGAAAAAATCCAAGCCTCACATTGCAATTTTGAAAGATTCTATAGACAAAATAATGAGTAATGCAGGAATCATCAAGAGAAGATGGAAGGAATACACAGAAATTACTGTACCAAAAGCAACTAATGGGGGGTGAGCCCCGGTGGCATAAGTGGTTGAGTGCGAGACTGCGGCCCACAGTGGCTCTCAGGAGCAGCGCTGGGTCACTCCCACGACCACCAGAGAGCAGTGATCCCCCCCCCCCAAAAAAAAGCAACAAGTTATCAGTTCACTATTTCAGGAGTTCTTATATGAACAAGAAAATAGTGCTGAATTAAGAAACTCAAGCTGCACTAAATGCATTAGCCAAAACAAGGTTTCAGAAATTGACAGAATACCCATTGAAATACCCATTGAATTCAGAAAATTCTAGAAGCATTGGAAGCACTCACTTGCTTAGCCAGGAAATTTAGGAGTTAGCTAATTGACCAACTGACTGAAAGAGTTTGTGCCATTCCAAAACAAGGTGATCCAACAGAATGCTCAAATTGTAGGATATCACTGATTTTACACACAACTAAAATTTTGTTCAAGATCGTCCAACAATGGTTGCAGCAGTAGATTAAGAGAGAACTGTAAGAAATCCAGGGAAGCTTCAGAAGAAATGTGGAAAAAGGGAATGTGGGCATTATTATAGATGTCACATGGATCTTAGCTCAAAACAGAGATAACAAGAAAGATGTTTACTTGTGCTTCATTGACTATGCAAAGGCATTAAACAGTGGGGACCATAATACACAATGGATAACCTAGAGAAGAATAGGAGTTCCGGGCTGAGCCCCGGTGGCGTAGTGGTTGTGCGCGGGACTGCGGCCCACTGGGACAGAGGTTCAATTCCAGCAGTGGGGCTGGGCCTCCTACTCCCACCACCTGAGAGCAGTGATGCCCCCCCCCAAAAAAAAAAGAATAGGAGTTCCAAAACACCTCACTGTGTTCATGGGGAACTTGTACATGGATCAAGAGAATCTACATAATAAGGGACTGCTGCATGGTCTAAAATTGTGAAAGGTGTGGTGTGTGTCGAGGTTGTAAGATTGCATCATCTCTGCGTACTTGATCAATCTATATGCTGCGCAAATAATGAGAGAACCTGTATTATGTGAAAATGAGTGTGGCATCAGGACCAGGGGAAGAATTATTAACAACATGTGGTATGCAGATGACAAACCCTTGTTGGTGAAAATGAAGAGAACTTGAAGCACTTTCTGATAACCAAGGATTGCAGCCTTCAGTATGGATTGCAACTCCACATAAAGAAGACCAAATTCCTCACAAATGGACACATAGGTAACATCATGATAAAAGGAGAAAAGTTTGACATTGTCAAGGATTTTTCTTACATGAATCTGCCATCAACGCTCATGAAAGGAGCAGTGAAGAGACCAAAAGACATACAGCATTGAGTAAATCTGCTGCCCAGTGTCACTGCAGAGTATTGAGGAGCAGGGATGCTACTTTCAGAACTGTGGTGAGCCTGAGCCAGGCACTGGCACATGGTATTCTCCATTGCATAATTTGCATGTGAAAGTTGTACATTGGATGACTCTAGAAGAATAAATGCATTTGGATTATGATGCTGATGAAGGATATTGAAAGTACCTTGGACGGCTAAAAAGACAAACCAATCTGTATTGGAAAATGTAAAGTAGAATGCCTCTTAGAGGTGAGGCTGGCAAGACTTCATCTTGCACACTTTGGAAATATTATGAGGAGAGATCAAGCCCTAGAGAAGGACACCATGTTTGGTAAAGTAGAGGGGGATCAAAAGTGAGGAAGGCCTTGACAAGTTGGATTGACACAGTGGCTGCATCAACAGGCTCAGGCATAGAAACAATTGTGAGGATGGTGCAGGGCTGGGCAATGTTTTGTCCCCTGTTGTGCATAGGGTTTCTGCAGATCAGAGCCAACCCAGATGGCACCTAACAACAATAACATAATTCTTTTCTGCTATATTAATAGATAGGATTGAGGTGGAATTATACAACAGCCTTAGTATCAGGTATGAATCAAGTAACATACATGTTTTGTTTCTTTGTACCTTGGGAGTGCGGTCAGCTTAAAGGCAAAAGTCACATCTCAAACCATTCCTCTGTATAAAAAACCATCTCAGAAACAGAGTGAAACCCCAGGACCATTTGGAAGAAGAGCACATAACAAATCTGTATGAAGAGACAGAGTGTGAGACCAGAAGTGAAATTCTCAATCGTTACAGATTATATGATTTTATATGGAGAAAACCCCAACGACTGGTCAAAGATATTGCTGGAAATAATCAAAAAATTAAACTACATGGCAGGATAGAAGACTAACAAGCAAACATAATTGGATTTCTATATACTAACAAAGAAAGCTCTGAGAAAGATGTCAAGAAAACTATATAGTCAAATAAGCCACACACTGAATCATCACACCATTGAAGTGAAGCCTTAGAAGGATGACTGATAATGTTCTCTAACATAAAATGACGATTATGTCTCTAAGGTGAATCAGAGACATAAACCATCAATGTATGAATAGATCTTGCACTTACTTCTAGTCCCAATCAAAGGACAATCAGTCCTTCTGGCTGGCCTTACTCATCCTAATGAAGAGTTCACGGGAGATAGGCATGCCTTTGCAAAATGTGGTGAAAAACTACATGGAGCCTGGCTATCAGAAAGAATAGCATCGTGAGTCTTAAAGGCTTGTTTTCCAACAAGCAGCCATTTAAGTGAGACATCAACTATGTCGACAGGGAAAAGCACACCATCTTGTGTGCTCCAAAGATTGCACATAATAAAATGCAAATCCAAAGGAGAGAATAGTTTTAGAGCTTAAATTGTGAAGACGTGGTTTGTAGACGACTATGAATAAGAGTGGAAGCCTAAAATCTATTTGCAGGGCTCACATATTAATTAAGCCTCCAGAGAATCCCCTCTGATCATTTATGAGGACTGTGAATAACCTTATTATAAGACAATATTTTAAGTTGATTATGGCAGATGCAGTTGTGTTAAAATGTAATATACCTTGACCTCCCTTTTGATCCATTTTAAAGTAGTTTCTTTTTTTCAAGTGAAGGGGAATGTACATGGATTAAACCTCTGATGAGTACCATCTGATTATAAGCCAGAGATCTGAGTAGATTTGCTCACATGCAGAATGCATTGGAAAGTGGACTATGGTCAATGCCATCAAGTTAAAATTTAGAACCTTATCAGTTGATCTCCCTTTTAGTTCATTTAAAGGTTTTCTAGTTTCTAATACTTTCTGCTTTCTTTTCAAGTGAAGTTTTTCTCTGTCTTATAGTTGTTAGTTTCTTTGTTTTTTTTTTTTTAATATCAAGTTCAAGAAAGGTAAATCTATACAGACAATAACAACTCTGGTTCACTAATAGTTCCTTGGGGTATAACAATGGAAGTTGGAAGGAAAGTTAGCAATGACAAGAGTGAGAATTAAGAAAATATTATAGCTGAGCCCCGGTGGCGTAGTGGTTGTGCACAGGACTGCGGCCCACTGGGATGGAGGTTCAATTCTAGCTCCATGGAACAAAGGCTGGGCCTCCTACTCCCACCAAACCTGAGGGCAGTGATGCCCCCCCCCCAAAAAAGAAAATATTATAAAACTCATCAATGATTATAACAACTCTTTTTGATGTAACTGAACACCTTAATGTGATTGAACTATTTCACCAGATGATATGTGAATTATATGTTAATAAAACTTTTAAGCTCTCCAGGAGCAAGGCTGGGCTTCCTACTCCCACCAGGACAGTGATGCCCCCCCAAAAAATGTTTTTAAATAAATAAATAGGTCACAGATAAAATTAAATACTTAGAAATAAATGTAACCAGACAAACCTGAGAGTTGTATGAAGAAAACTACATAACACTATTACAAGAAATCAAAAGAAGGCTAAACATTATGCAAATGTTGTTACCTAAGAAAAATGATCTTAGACAAAAGGGAAAAAAAATACTCAATGGGGAGGGGGAGTCTCTTCAACAATGGTGCTGATGTAATTGGATGAAACAGGATCCGTACATCACAATCATGTACAAAATAAGCTCAAGACAGATTGAAAACCTAAATGCAAAACCCAGGGCTATAAAAATCAATAAGATAATAGGCATATGGAGGAAATGAGAAGCTAACAATGAGTTTGAAAATGTTCTTAAATTGATTGTGGTGATGACTACACAGTTCTTGCCAATATCACTGAATGACTACATTCTATGATATGTGGAAGTATGTGTCAATAAAACTACTTTTAAATAAATGAAACATACACAAAAATTTTAAAAATGGTAAAAAGGAAAAACTTAATCTTCCTGTTGCAGGGCATAGACATACTCTCAGACATAATGAAGGAAGCACATATGGTACAAGGCAAAACAGATGACTGGGACCTACTGTAAATAAGAGTTCTTCAAAAGAGTAAAATATGAATTTAGAAAGTAGCAGGGGGATGGGAATCTTCAGCAATAAAGATTGGACAAAATCTACAGAAAAAAGCAATACTTCACTTAGAAAAAATATGAATAATTTAATTGAAAAACGAGCAAAGAGCATGAACAGAGAAGTTCACCAAACTGGCATTCAAATGTTTAGCAAACACATAAAAAATACTTCCAATCACTAGCCATATAAGTGGTACAAATAAAAAAGCCATGCGATATCACTTAATATCTATAATGACAGGCCAGTTCAAAAAAATAGAAAACAACAAATGCTGGAGGGAGGGCCGAGTGATTTGAACTCTCATATACTCTGGTAGGTATGTAAATATGCACAAACATTATAGAAAGTGTTATGATGCTATCTAAAGCAGTGAGGAATGTAAGCCCTGTATGGTGCAACAATACCTCTGCTGGGTATGTACCCTACCTAAATAAGAGGCATAAGACAAAGAGATGCATGTCCATCCCCACCCCCTAATATTCACTGCAGCAATCTTCACAAAAGTGAGAAGTTGGAGACAACCTAAAATCCTTTCAGTTGAAAAATAGATAAACTTCAGCATATATACACAATGGAACACTATATATTGCAAGAAAATCATGAAGCTGCAAAACACCTCGTGACATGGATAGACCTAGATAGCACTATGCTGAGTGAAGTTAGCTACAAATGAACAAATATAGTAGGAGAGCACTACTATCAAGATAAATACCAAGACAAAGATTGGCACACTAAAGCAAACACACTTTGTTGGAGAATCCCAAAAAAGGGAAGCAAAGATGGGGAAATAAACCAATAAACTAGAAGGTTGAAAGGTATGGAATTGGATATAAAGGAGGAGGGTGGTCCATAGGAGGAAATAGAGCTCTCAGTGATGAGATGAATGAGGTAGAATACAGGCATAGGGGCTTGATGAGTAGTTGGGACTATTGAATACATATCTGGCAATCTGAAATGTGTACCCTGCTTCCACCAAATCCATAGTGAAAAATAATAATAATTTCAAACACCCCATGTAGAATGCTGTAGAAATGCACTCTAAATTAAGGAAGCTTAGTGGGGTATTACTTTTCTATTTGTGAAGAAGAAGAAAAAGAAGGAGGAGCAGGAGAAACTATTGATATTTGTTACCTGGATGGGAACTTATCTGATGCGTTCGTAGAATAACGTGAGGTGAAGGAAAAGAGAATAGTACTTCAAGGGATGATAATAAAAGTAAGGGGAAAATCAGGAATGATTACATGGGTAACTGTGAAGAAGGAGGCAGGCACTTGTTCGAGGGCGGGATGCTACAGAAGGCTTCAAAAAATGAAATGATAGAAACTTTTTGTCTTAACACATTGTTTGAGTAGCAATGTTGACAATCCACTGAAGAGGAGCAAGAATTCAAATCTGAAATCTAAACTAGAAAAAATATTTCCTTGGATCAAAATGGTGGCAGTGGTAGGTTGAGAAATAATACTCTAGACAGACTTTCAAGGTTGCCAAAAAGACTTTTTGATGGTTGGGCTGTTAGATGTGATTTTTTTTAAAAGAGAGAGTTCCTAAAGATGTAACTAGAGGGGGTGTAGAGGCATGGGACTCTCTTAATACAAAATGAGTTAACTACTTTGGAGTGACAGTTTTTTATAAAGCTCAGTGACATGTTCATCATATAGTATAGACATTCTACTCCAAATGCAATGAAATCATGTGTCTACCAAAAGAACTCCACTGAAGGTGCATGGTATCTTTACTCAAAATAGACAAAAGCTGAGGTTAATTTAAAGAACCATCACCTAATAGATGCATAAACAATTAAACAATGTCTTTCAAGGTAATATTGATGTAAATCAAAAGGACATACAATATATGAAAGACTACCAAAAAACCCAGAATTGCACTAAGCAGAGCAGAACATTTGTAGTTTGCATTTTTCCCACGAGCCAAGCATCCAGCAACTCTCATGGAGTTAGTGCACCCAAAAGCATCATGTGGGGAAATTCTCTCTGGTCACAGTGAACTTTTCATAAATGCAGTTTTACTCCAACCTTGTTTTTTCGTGATGGCCAATTTAAGAGAACAGTGTTCCACTGTGAAATTTTGTTTCCTGCTTAGGAAAAATACCAGAAAAAATGTTGTGATGTTGAACCAAGCTTACAAGGACAGCGCTATGAAAAAAACTGAAGTATGTGAGTGGTTCCCTCATTTGAAAAAAAAAAAGGTGACATTAATATGAAAATAATTATAATTTATAACGTATCAAGGAGTCATGAGGATAAGAGAGAAAGGAAGAGGGGAAAGAGGAGCTGATACCAAGGGTTCACATAGAAAGTAAATACTTAGAAAACAATAATGGCAACATAAGTATAAATATGATTCATTCAGTTGATGTGTGGATTGTTATAAAAGCTATGCTCCCAATAAAACGATCTTAAAAAAACCCAAAACTGAAATAATAATTGATGACAAATCTCATTCTGTATGTCTGTCAACTTCCCTAACAGACGAAAATATCAACTCATGGCACCTTTAGAGTTTATTCCACCAGGTCAAGCTATTAATCAAATTCCCATTTAGAAGTTCTGAAAACATGGCATAATGGTGTGTGACCCCAAAAAAGGTCTGATTTGTGAGAGAAGGGGACTGGTTTTGCCACCACGACTAGGCATCTGCTCACTCAGCTTAGTGCACAAGCTTTTGGCAAAAAAAAACACAGTGTGCTTTTCTTCCACCATGCACCTTACTCTCCTGACCACTTTCAGTATGACTTCTTTTTGTTTCCTGAAAAGCAGAAGGATATGAAAGGACAGTGATTTGACAGCATGCAAGAGGTAAAGAAAAAACAACGGAAGTGCTGTCAGGTATCAAACAGATGAGTATAAGAGATGTTTCCAAGAATGGAATCACAGACTTGACAAATGTATTAAGTGTAATGAAAAGTACTTTGTAGGTGATAAGGTTATTTGATAAGGTTATTAAATGCATAGCTTTGAAAAAAAATTTCCTTTTTTGGGGGGAGTACCCCCTTATAAATCAATCTTAAACTCTTTATTCTAAATGAAAGAAGCAGAAAATATGCACACTTCATAATTTTGCTGACTTAATATAAAAATATTATTATAAAATATAAATATATATAAATATATATTTATATATATATAAATATAAAATATAAAATAATATAAAAATATAAATTAAGGGCTCAAGTAGAAATAAAATGTTTTAAGAAATATATATATATATATATATATTCCATAATGACAAAAATCAAATATGGTGTCCTAGGAACAGAAGTAGATAAAGGACATATGGGCAGGGGAAGAGGTAAATGTTCTGAAAATTAGTTGTGGCTTCATGGGTACATTCATCTTTCAAAACTTATTGAATGGATGGGATTTTGGAGTATAAATACACCTCAGAAAAATAAATAGAATTAGGACTTTAGCCTTAGTGACTGGAAGAGTAGAACTGAAAGTTAAATATATGCACACAGCACACGACTGAGAAAAATCATTTTTGTTCGTATGGGAATATCAGAAGCCAGAAATGTTAATATGGAAGGCATCAGGTTTGCAATGATTAGAAATGATGCCAGTTAGACACTCCTGGGTAAGGTGGGGCCTGATCCTGTAGGCTTGCTAAGAGTCGGCTTTCACTTGGTGGCAGTTAGGTGAGGGATGGTGAATTGGAGTCAAATTACCACCAAGGTCCTCAAACCTCATCACAAGCCAAGAATGAGTTGTACATTTTAAATTTTAAATTTAATTTCACCGAGGACTGATACTCAACATGTTGAAATTTCTTCTCAGATAATACAACTACAACATTTATTATTGGCCCTATACAGACAAAGTTTGCTGACTTCAATCTAGAAGAGTAAGCAGTGAATGGAATAAAGCAATCCAAGAAAACAAACAAGTTTACTACCATGTCGTCAATTCTGATTTATGACCTTGTAGGACAAGATAGAATTGCCCTGTTGGTTTTCAAGTCTGTGACTCTTGAAGGGAACAGAAAGCCCTATCTTTTTCTTTCAGAGTAAGGCTATAGAACATGCTAGGTCTGGCAACAGGAAAGCACTGAACGGAAGACGAATAGAGTGTCATTCTGCTTAATTCTCACACAAGCTCTGCAAATTAAATAACTCAATTTCAGAGATGAGCAATGTGGGTCTCAGAGCAATCTGATAACTTTCTCAAGGTCATACAAATAATGATATGATGGGATAAAGGTTTACTCCACAAGCCAAATGCCTCTGATTGCTGTTTTCTATCCACTCTCTCTTGTGCATTACAACAGACTATGGACTCTTAATCCTATGGTCTTCAACAAAGTGAGTATTGTCAAGTCACACTATCTTCATCTATAAAATAAAATTGATAGTTAATGGAAGCATATGGAATTGCTGGCATTCAGTTATTTCTCCACTTTTAAGAATGACAATATCATATGATTCAAATAAATACAAAGCATTCCAGGAGATGGTATATAATAAAATTAATATACATAAAGCATATATACTTTGAAGCTCTTAAATAGGCGCTACTAAGTGACCTATAATAATAGAAGCATCCTTATGCCTAAATAAAGAGGCCCGAGTTGTGCAACCTAAGTAAATTTTAGCTGCTAACCAAAGGTTTGGTGGTTCCAAGACCACAGTCTTTTCCCCGGAGACAGATGAGGGAGTCTACTTTCCTAAAGATTTACAGCCTCAGAAACTGTTTGGAGTAGTTCTACCCCATGCTTCAGGATTGCCATGAGTTGAGATCAACACATAGGAAGCACATTGGTTAGAGCACATTGGTTAGTGGATGAAGCCTAAAGAAGTCTTATTTAAAACAAAGCCAAAACCACTTGCTATCAAGGGCACTGCTTTTGACAACCCCATCTATTGCAGAGTTCCACAGGGTTTTCAATGACTGATTTTTCCAAAGTTTTTGCACCAGACCTTTCTCACACAGTGTCTCTGGGACCTCTTGTACCTCCAATGTTTCAGCATTTTCATGCTAATGGAACCCAGATTTCTGCGTATTTGGATTTGGGGTGACTCACCCAGACTATTTACCCCCAGGAGTCTTTTTGAACCATGAGCTTTGAGGGGAAAAAGAAAAAGGAAAAAAAAAAAAGGTGTCTAACAATGATCTGGTAAACTAGTAAGACTGTTTTGCACATGGGTATTGTGCACTTCTGAAGAATTCAGTCAGTTTCAGAAAACAAAGGCCAGACTTGGAACTGTGTTTGGGGGTAAATCACTAATTTTCTTAATTGCACTTTGTAGTAGTTACATAATCTGGTGTCAATATGAAGATTCAGAATGAATCAATACAAAGGGATGGAATCTAGCGTGTCAAACAGATCATAGCCAATGTGCCCTCTGTGTGGGCATGACCTTCTCCTGAGGATTCTGGGAACTCCTGTTTTCCTCCTTGAAAGTGAGTGATTCTCTCTCTCCCTCTCCCTCTCTCTCCCTTTCCCTCTCTTGCTCTCTCATGACTCACTCCCTATGAGACATCCCTTTAGAGAAGACACATGGAGAGATACTGATAGAGCCTGATCTCAGAAGCTGGAGAAGCCATGTGGAGCCCTCTGCCTGTGCTAAGATGTTTATGATGCCACTGGATCCACTGCCTGTGATCTTCCTGCATGTGCTTTGTGAGTCTGAAGAGGAGCTCGTAGTTTGATATTACAATATTATAGTTATTTACTTCTGATCTGGGCTGGGATGTTTTTTCAGTATTCAACTGCTCTTGTATATAAAGCTCTTTCTTAAACACTTATGAGTCTCCCTGAATTTGTTTCTCTAGTCTACCCAGACAAACACAAACTTCAAGACAAAGAAGTTTGAAAATCTTCCGGATCACAATTTTTTCATCAGTTCTGTTCTGGCCCTTTTCCCCATGACACTACTGATAATATTTTATATAAGAATTTAAAAGTTCATACAGGCTGAGGTGCTTCTTTCATGTGGACCTTGTTGCTTCTGAGCTAGATAGCTGCTTGTTTACCTTCAAATCTTTAAGACTCCAGACACCATATCTTTTGATAGCCAGCCACCATAAGTTTCCTTCATCACATTTGTTTCAGCATACATTTGTCTTCAGCAATCCCGATGCAAAGGTGGGCGCACAATGATTTGATTTTATGTTCTTTGATCCCTGATTCCTGATCCCTTTGATATCTCGTGATCTTAGAGGCTGGTGTGCTTCTTCCATGAGGATTTTGTTGTTTGTGAGCAGGATCAGGTATCAGACATCAAAGAACTAAAAATTATATTTTTGTAAATGAGGGGAAGTACAGATTGGGTACCCAAAGACCACTTGTAGGTAACAGACTTCCCTTTCCAGAGGGGTTGCAGGGATAAGACTAAACAGTTAGGGTGCAGTGTAGCAATGATGAAACATACAACTTTCCTCTAGTTCTTCAATGATTCTTCCTCCCCATAATCATGATCCCAATTTTAACTTACTAATCCAGCTAGACCAGAAGATGTACACCGGTAAAGAGAGGAGCCAGAAACATAAGGAATCAAGGAAAGATAATCCCTTCAGGACCAGTGGTGAGAGTGGTGATACCAGGAGGGTGATGGGAAGGTGGGATATAAAGGGGGAACCGATTATAAGGATATATGTATAACCTCTTCCCTGGGGTACAGACAATGGGGAAGTGGGTGAAAGGAAACATTGGAGAGTGTAAGATATGACAAAGGAATAATAATTTATAAATTATCAAGCATTCATGAGGGAGAGGGGAGCAGGGAGGGAGGGGTAAAAATGAAGAGCCAATGTCAAGAGTTTAAATTAGAAAGCAAATGTTTTGAGGATGATTAGGGTAATCGATGTACAAATGTGCTTAACACACAATGGACTTAGGTATGGATTGTAATAAGAGTTGTATGAGCCCCCAATAAAAGGATTTTTTTAAATGTTCAGTTCTTATATTATAGACTGTATTAATTGACTCGAGTGCAGTTTGGTTTTTGAATCCTTGTGATCTTTGTGCTGATTCAGTGCTCAGCTGCTAACCAAGAGATCAGTGATTGAAATCCACCTGCCTTTCAGCAAGACAGAATGCGGCCATCTGTTCTCAGGTAATGTGATCTCCGGATCACAAGGTGCTGTAGCTGCCTGATATTTTTGGTCCATTTATTACCCCCTCATTAGTCCCCTTATTACAACTTAAGAACCTCTTCAGCAGAGGAGGCTTCATCTCAACTCAGGTTACTTTCTCATGTTGGGAGTTAGGGGAGGAGACCTATCAGTTCCTGGCACACAGCATTGTTCCATGGTCATCCCAAATCAATAGATAGCCCTATATGGGTGCTCAGTGAACCTTAGTGGAAACTCAGATCAAGAGATGCAGTGATAGAGGATTGGGGGAGACGTTTCTGTGACAAAGAAGATGATTTCTATTTTTTGGTCAATACATCAGAAGAAACAATGTGCCCTTGGTACAAAACTTCTAACAGTATTTGCATAAACCACCAATGAGAGAATACATGAATTATATTTTGAATTATATTTTTAATCAGGCAGTTCTTTTCCTTTTTTAAAGTCATTCTATTGGGGGGCTCTTATAGCTTTTATAACATTCTATATATCAACTGCATCGAGCACAATTGTACATATGTTGCCATGATCATTTCCTAAACTCTTACTTATTATTTCAGTTCTTAGTATCAGCTCCTCTTTTTTCCCTACCTCCCCCTGCTCCCATACTCATAACCTCTTGATCAATTATAAATAATTTACACTGACCATTGTCTCCCTTACCCCACATTTCTGTTGTTCACAACCCCCCCCAGAGGGGAGTGCACTTATACATTGATCATTGTGATCAGTTCCCTTTCCTCCCCTCCCCTGACCTTTCTCTTCCCCTCCTGGTACCACTACTCCTATTTCTGTTCCTCAGGGGTTGATCTGACCTGAATTCCATGTGTCATATGCAATTATCTGTACCAGTGTACATGCTCCAATATAGCCAGAACTGAAAGGCAGGACTGGGGTCATGACAGTGGGGGCTGAAAAAGCCTCAAGGAACCAGTGGAATATCATGTCTTCATCAATGCTATACCTCATTCTGGTTGACTCCTCCCTTCCTTGTGAACCTTTCTCTAAGGGAATGTCCCATTGTCTACAGATGAGTCTGGGGTCTCTACTCATTCTCAACAATGTGCTTTTTTGTCTGCTTGTGGTCTTTTGGTGTCTGTTATCTGATTCCATCAACAATTCATGTCCGCACAGGCTAGTGTGCTTTTTTCCATGTAAGTTTGTTACTTCTCTGCTGGGTAGCCACTTGTTCAACTTCAAACATTTAAGACCTCGGATGCTATATCTTTTGATAGCCTGGCACCATCCACTTGCTCCACCACATTTGCTTATGCATACATTTTGTCTTCAGTAATCGTACTGGTAGGGTGAATGTCACAGAATGCCAGATTGTTAGAGCAGTGTTCTTGCATTGAGGGAGGACTTGAACAGAGGCCCAAAGTCCGTGCACTTCCTCAATATATTGTCATATAAAATATGTACACAAATCAATATCTCCAATTTCATGGGTTAATATATTTATATAAGTGGACACCTATGTTTTTATACTTCTATCCATAACTTAGCATCCTAGATCTTTCCTCTGCTTCTTTTTATCTTCCTTCTGCTCCACTATCACACACACCCTCCTTCTGCCTCTTAGTAATTACTGTCAACTAGATTGCCGCTGCTCCAACACCTCTGGGATCTATACGTCCTGCATGTTGTAGCTTTTAATTCCCTAGGTATCCCCCTGTCTGTGGTGTTGCTTGCTTACCAGTTTTCTTCCCGGCCTCTTTTCCCCAAGTCCTTCTGGAACTTTCAGTCTTATTGCCTTCTCCTTGGGCTTGCTTCCCATGCCTATGTTATATTGGTAGGCAAAACAATGATAACAGAGACAAAACAAAAAGATTGAGTAAAAAGAGAAATAACAAACTAGGCGGGGGGGAAGCATGCACAATTCCAGGTCTGTCCAGGTCTGATCTGTATGACGATCTCCACACTGGTCCTGAGGAGGTCTGCAAACTACCCCTCTTAGCCTGAAGTCAATTTGGGGCGTTCCTTGGGGTTTTCGTTTGCTCCTCTTGCTGATCTGTTGTGCTCCCTTCTTGGTTTGTCCCACTGTGAGGGTGGTCAGACTGGACTTACTTCCTGACCTGTCTCCCCAGTATTTTCCTCTATCTCTGTGTGCTCCAGCAAGGGGACGTCATGTCTTGAGCTATTGTTGGTCCTACAGTCCTCTCTGTGCCTTAGCAGCAACCTGCAAGAATGTCATCCTCAGGGCTTGGTGTGCCAGTATGGAACCTAGTCTCTCTCTCTCTCTCTCTCTCTCTCTCTCTCTCTCTCTCTCTTCCTCTCTCTCTTCCGCCTTTTTTGTTTGCTTCTGTATGGGTAGGGCAAATTGACCCCTCTCCCCACCTCTAGGTGGGGTTGTTCTCTGTGATACATACTTCTCAGGGACAGAGTTGGAATGAGGGAGGTGGAGGGGAGGGTCACTTTGGCTCTGCTTGGGACCAGCCCTCTGATTCATGATTTGCTCCATGTGGTTATGTTGTCCCTAAGATTTGGCACACAGTAATGGGTCTTCACTCACACTCCCGTTTCTGTGGCGACATAAACAATACCCTGGATGGCTAGAAGAAAAGTCACTTATCTCTCACTTTACAGTCTGCAGAATTGGCAATCTGGGGGGAGACAGACCTAACCCAAGGTTGTACTTGTCATTCCAACACAAAGAAGGGGAAAGGAGAAAAGGGGGAAAAGGATAAAATGAGAGAGACTAATCAGGCATTTTGGTAGAGTTTCTATCCAGCCCTTGTTGACCCCAGTCAGGTGTCAAATGTTTCAGTGCTCTTCTTCCCTGGTCAGGTGTTATAGAAAATTGGGACTTTAGACTTTATCTTTTCACAATGTACAACATCCTCCATGGTCCAGACCAGAAGCATCAAATTTGAAAGCCCCACTGAGCAAACCAGAATTAACTATAAACACATCTGTACAGATTAAAGGAACTAAAATATTCCATTGGAGGTAAGGATGAAACACTCTTGGGTAAGAAAGGCAAATGTCTACTACCTTATGATTATGGTTTAGGAAGTCATTGGACTTTGGTCCAAATTCTGGCATCCAAGGACGTAAAAGTTTGAGGGTGGCTGAACCCTGGTGGCGTAGTGGTTGTGCGCGGGACTGCGGCCCACTGGGATGGAGATTCAATTCCAGCAGTGGTGCTGGGCCTCCTACTCCCACCACCGGAGAGCAGTGATGCCCACAAAAAAAAAAAAAAAAAGTTTGAGGGTGAACAAATGATTATATGGCCCAGGAAAAATAAAGTCCACCTTAGAAGATGCACACCAGCTTGTGTGACCGTGAGATGTGGAAAGACCCAGATATCAGGCATGAAAGAACAAAAATCATATTATTGTGTGCCATCCTCCTGACAACATCATGGAAGACAGAAGGGAGCAGAAGCAGACAGAGATGAGAAATCTGATGGCACCCAGCTACCAAGCAATAAAGCACCTGGGATCGTGAAGGCTTGAGGGTGAATGGATGGACATCTAGCCCAGAAGCAGCAAAGCCCACATGGAAGAAAAGCACTAGCATGTGTGATCACAAGGGGTCGAAGGGAGCAGATATCAAACATCAAAGAACAAGAACCATGTCACTACGAATGGAGGGAGAACGGAGTGTGTACCAAGGCCCATCTGTGGGTAACTGGACACTCTCGCACAGGGGAGTTGTGCGGAGGAGACAGGCTAGTGAGGTGCAGTGAGGTGGCAATGAAACATACAACTTTCCTCTAGTTCCTGAAGCTTTCCTCCCTCCAACTGTCATGGTCCCACTTCTACATTACTGTGGAGATGAGAAATGGAAATGCGGGGAACCCGGGACAGATGAACCCCTGGTCTACTTGAGACCAGTAGAAGGATTGAAGCTACTGGAGGAGGAAAAGTGGGGTAGAGGGAGGGAGCCAACTTCAGGGATCTACATATAACCTCCTACTGGGGGGACAGACACTGGGGGAGAGGGCAAGGGGAGACATCGAGCAGAGTCAGTTAGGACAAAACAATAATTAATAGAGTATTGAGAGTTGGTGGGGGAGGGGGGAGCGAGGATGGAGGGCAAGGGATGGGAGGCTGAGATCAGAGGCTCGAGTGGAAAGGTGGAGGTTCAGAGAACGATGATAGCTGCAGGCATGTGAAGAAGCGTGGCACAACATATGTATTTATGTATTATGAAAAATGATGTTTGAGTCCCCAATAAAATGATTTTTTAAAAGAGTCCTCAATAATAGGCAATTTAAGACTACCTTGTGTGCTATTTTCATATTCTCTTCATTTTATTATGACATGTCTCAGTCTACCAGGCATTTCTACCATAACGAATATGAGTTAGCAAAAGTTTTCCCCTAGTGTCAACCCTCACAGTGGGAAAAAGAACCAGGAAGTGTATATGTATATGAGTGTGTATGAGGATGCTGTGCTGTGTCTGCTCTTTTCCAGCTGCTCCTCTATGGTTCCTCATAGCTAGGCTGTGGTCCAGTGCAGCAGGTAAGTCAAGATAGCTCTCTCTCTCTCTCTCTCTCTCTCTCTCTCTCTCTCTCTCGCTCGCTCACTCTCATTCAGTTTACTGTAAAGGCTGAAACTGCTCCTATCCTTTATTTTAAAAAGCACTTAATCACAAATCAAGCTTTGACATGAATTCTTCTCGTGCAAAGCCAAGGACCGAGGTATTTCTCACCTGAGTAACCTGTCAAATGGATCTTGGCTCAGAGCAGAGAACACCAGAAAGATATTTACTTGTGTTTCATTGGCTATACAAAGGAACTAGATTGTATGGATCATGTGTGGGTAGTCTTGAGAAGAATGGCCATTCCAAAACAACTCACTTTGCTCATGCAGAACTTGTATATGGATCAAGAGGCAGTTGTGGGGAGAGAACCAAGGAATATTGTATGCTTTAAAAAATTTTTAAAGTGTGGGTCAGGGTTGTATCCTCTTACCATACTTACTCAAACTGTGTGAATAATTAGAGAAATTGCATTATATGAAAAATAATGCAGTATCAGAAAGAATTAAAAACTTATTAATAACCTATGGAATTCAATTCACACATTTCTTGTTGACTATGAAGAGGATTCGAAGTAGTTGCTTGAGCCATCTCAAGGATTGCAGCCTTCCATACAGATTAAAACCCAATGTAAAGTAAACCAGAATTCTCACAATTGGACCAATGATAAATGGGGAAAAGATTGAAATTGTCAAGGATTTTGTCATGCTTGGATCCACAATCAAAGCTCATGGAAGCAGGAAGCAGTAGTCAAGAGGTTGAAAGACATGCTGGATGGGGAACATTGGCTACCAGAGATAAAATGACCATATTTTAAGTAGGACACCATTGACTGGGGGTGGGGGTTCTTTGATTAAAAATTTGGTCTATATGAAGCAACAAAAATTTTCATAGAACGCAAAAATGTTATTTTAATATATTTATTTTAATTTTAAAATTCTGCGGGACATAGTTAAATTGCTAAAAAGTAGGACATCTGGTCACCCTAGCTAAGACCTCTTTAAAATGTTAAAAACGAGGGAGGATACTTTGAGGACAAAGTTGCCCCTGGCTCAAGCAAAACTATTTTCAATTGCCTCATATGCATGTGAAAGTTAGACTTGGAATTAGGAAGAGTGAAAGAGAATCAATACATTTGCATTGTGGCATCAGAGAAGAATATTGACTACCAAAAGAACACCTGTCTTGGTATAAGTATAGCCAGAATTCTTTTTGAAAGCAAGGATGGCAAGTTTCATCTCACATACGTTGCACAAGTTGTCAGGAGAGACCAGTCTCTGCTGAAGAACATTGTGTTGGTCTGGGTAAACTAGGGAAACAAATCCACAGAAACATGTATGTATAAGAGAGACTTTTATAAAAAGAGTAAATGTGCATTCAGAAAGCATCCCAACTGCATCCAGTACAAGCCCATAAGTCCAGCTTCATCGATGTCTGATACAGATCTACAAAGTCCTCCTAAAACTCACAAACACACACAATGACGCTAAATATAGGAGGATCAAAAGCCAGTGGATAGAAAGTCTTTGAATCCAGTGGTGATGTAAGGATCTTAGTACTCGTAGGAGTCTCTATGCAGCTTTTCCAGCACCCAAGGCTGCATCAGGGTAAGTCCATGTGCCTTCTCCCCAGGGATGTCTCGCAGGAAGTGAGCCTTGCCAGCTAAGGTAGCCACTCAATGGTCTGACCATCCAAGAGCAAGAGACAAGAGGACTAGAAAGACAAGGCCATTTATCTCTCCACTGTTCAATTAATCCCATGTGTGTTTAACAAAATAAACCGTAACTATCTCAAATGTCATGATTGGTAAAGTAGAGGAGATAGGAAAAAGAGAAAACCTGTCAATAAAATGGACTGACCTAATAGCTGCAAAAATGGGCAGCAATGATACTCCTTGTTCCATGTCCTCTTCTGAATCAGACATTAACCTCTGGCAGCTCCCTGTTAATCTCCTGCTGCAACCATTGTTAGATGATCTTTAACAAAATTTTACTTGACATGATTATCATTGATATTGTTCTGTAGTGTGAGCATCCATTTGGGTCACCTTTCTTAGGAATAAGTACAAATATGAATCTCTTCAAGTCTACTGGCCAAATGATTATCTTCCAAATGTCCTGGGATAGACATGTGAACACTTCTAGTGCTTCATCAGCCTGCAGAAACATTTAGACTGGTAGTCCATCAATGACTGGAGACATTGTTTGGGGCCAATGCCTTCAGTGCAGCTTGAATTTATTCCTTTGCTACCATTGGTTTTGCTTATATGCTACCTCCTGTAATGGGGTCTGTCAACTAGTTCTTTTTGATAAAGTGACTGTATATTCTTTCCACATTCTTTTGATGTTTCCTGCATCTTTCAATATTTTGCCCATAGAATCTTTCAGTATTACAACTTGAAGCATGAAATTTTTTTCAATTCTCTCATTTTTAAGATATGCTCTATGTGCCTCCACTTTCAGTTTTCCAATTCTCGGTCTTCACAGGCTTCAGTATAATCTTCGACTTTGCTTTCGAGAGTTGCCCTTCGAAATTTTCTTTTCAGCTCGTTAACTTCATCCTTTCTTCCATGTAGCTATTCTATGATTTAGAGCAGGTTTCAGAGTCTTTTCTGACACCTACTTTTATATTTTCTATCTTTTTTTGTTTCTTTCTTTATTAATGATGTTCTTGATGTCATTCCACAGCTTATAAGAACTTCTTACCATTAGTGGTAAATGCATCACATCCATTCTTAAGATGTTCTTGAAATTCAGGTGACATACAATTAAAGTTGTATTTTGACTCCCTTGGGCTCCTTTTAATTTTCTTCAACTGTAACATCAACCTACTTTGACTATTGCAACTTACATTTTCAATTAAAATAGCATTTGCTTTGCAATTAATGGTCTTTTCTACAGTCAGCCTATGATCTGTTTTTAGGTGCTAATATTGGAGTTCTGCAGCATCTCTTCCCACAAATGTAGTGAATATTATTCCTGTATATTCTATCTGAAGAATCCCATGGGTAAAGTTCATTTGTATGTTGCTGCAAAAGGGGTTTTTCTATTAAAAAGTCAATATTGCAAAATTCTATCATGTGATCTTCATCTCCATATCTATCATGAATTCCATATTTTGCAACTACTGTTCCTTCCTGTTTGTCTACAACTTTTGCATTCCAATCACCAAGAATTGTCCATGAATCTTAATTGCCAAGTTTCATCAATTTCAGACTGAAGTCTTTGGTAGAATTCTTCAATTTTTTCATTAGCTAGCTATTGTGGTACTCTTATTGATTGAATTTATTTGAGAAGAGATAGTTATAATCTTATAGCATTGTGTTTCATAATTAATTTTGAAATGCCTGTTTTGACAATAAATGCAATGTCATTTCTTTTGATTTTGTTATTCCTGGCATAGTAAACTATATGATTTTCAGTTCCCAAATGGACTCTATACCAGTCCATTTCAGCTCACTAATGCCTAGCATATCAATCTTGATTCATTCCGATTTTTCCTAGAGTTCCAATTTTTATACATTCATACTTTGTACATTCCAAGTTCCAATTCTCAGCATATTTTTGCAGCTGTTTCTCTTTTTCTGGAGTCATGTCCCTTCCAAAGGGAATATCCTGAAGATTCCACTCCCACATGCTTTCCCTGATTCATGTCACCCTCTTATCGAATCCACTGGAGTGCCCTCCAACCAAAGGGGTCCATTCTCTGGCACTGTCTCCCACAATGTTTTGATTCCATTTACAAAGCCTTCAGTGTCTGACAATGATTTTAGCATTAGGCATAAGGTTTTCGGGAGCTACTTCCTCCAAAGAGGGCAGCCAATTCTTACTTCATTGTGCCTTAATCTGGAAACTCTACTGAAACGTGTACATTTTGGGTGACCCTGATGGCCTTTGAAATACCAGTGGCACAGTTTCCTGGATCACAGCAACACACAAGCCACCAGAGTATGGCAAGCTCTCACTATGGCATAACAACTGTATAGTATATGAGTCACATCAATAAACTATTAAAATAAAAAAATGTGGCAACCTGCTTCTATAAATGTGAATAGTCTTGTCAACTCTATGGTACAGTCCTATATAGCAGCTCTGAGTCGATATCAACTTAAAGATATCAACTTAAAGATAGGTTTGGTTTGAGCATTCTTTGAAAATGTACCCTAATTTTCAAATGATATCAAGACACTTCAAAAACTTTCTGGGAAAATGGAACTTTTAAATTACATAATTTTTCCATGAACCTTTTGAAGCTCCTCTCTTATACAAATAAACTTTAATCCATTTCTATTATTACCTTCACACAGCCATGCATATTAATCACTGTAAGGTAAAAGGAAGGTGTATATTTGGAATATATTTGTGGTGGATTAGACAGGGTTCTCTAGAGAACCAAAACCAGGACACCTTTGAGTATAGCTTAGCCGGTAAGCTTATATAGGATAAAGGAATCACAGCAACACAGAGAGCTGTCATGTTCACATACTGAAGGTCTTTCCAACTCCCTCTGCCGATAGGCCAAAAGACCAAAGAAGCAGAGTAGGAAGGCAAGGTGGCAAAGGCCAGTTGTACAGCGTGGCAAAGCAAGTCACTGTGGTGCCTCACAATGTAACAATGCGAGATAGCTGGCTGGTGGTATGGTGTGTTGAGCCAGGGACAGATGAGTAGAGTAGACCCCGTCACCAGCACAGCACACAACACAGCAAAGAGGAGCAGCAAGACAAGATGGGAAGACACATGCAATGAGAGAGGGAAGCTGCAGCTGGCAGTACACATGAATGACTAATAAGGAGAGAGAGAGAGAGAGAGAGAGAGAGAGAGAGAGAGAGAGAGAGAGAGAGAAGCCTCCACAGATTCATTATATATTTAGGCCACATTTCTGAGGGATGTCACCAAACTACAACCTGATCCACAGCTAAGCTCCACCCATATCTTCTTACAGGTGTCATGCTGGTACAAAAACCTAACTATCATACATGGGAAAGATAGACATCTTACTCCAATTGTCCGTAAAGAATAGAACTAAGACTCAGGGGTGAAAATTGCATGGAGACAATATAAGCTAAAATTCTCTGAAAAGTACAACTTTTAAACCTAGAATAAGCTACAGTAGATGGTTCAAAGTACAAAGGAAAATTGGGAAAGTGCTAGAAAATCTGTTCATAAAAGAATCACATATTGGATAATGACTGGAGTAGACGATTTTTGAGGTCATTAACAAATCTAAAATGTTATGAGTCAATATCCTCTGTCTCTGGTCAACCCATATTCTAATGTCCAGCTAGCTACTGAAATATTTCATATGAACATTTAAGGAGCATTTCATATGAACATTTCATATGAGCACTTAAGGAAGTTTTGTCCCTTTTTGTCATGGTTTCCTCTATCTAGATGTGAAAGACGTCCTCTTAAGTTGCCTTATTATTCAGTAACTGTGTTATATTTCCCCCATTACGTGATTCCTTTAGGTTTAACATCTACCTGCTACTTAAGAATTTGAGACGTAAAGAGCAGATTTAAAAAGTAAGAAGTAAAAATTCAAATTTGAATTCAAGTCTATTTTTAGAAAACTTATCTGATAAAATCAAGATTTTTATGCTTGAATGAACTTTTCCAAGAAGAGATCACTGGATTTCTATCATTAATAGGGGAAGAAAAGACAAGATTAAAGAGAAACAAAAGGCATTTGAGAGATTCAGATCACTTCACTCACAGTTGGACAGATGAGAAATGAAATGGCAGAAGGTGAATACTGTGTCATGTCTGGTTTCTTTCCAGATCTGCAGCACATTTTTAGCAAAAGGATTTTCTCATCATGATTCAAGTAAATTCCCTTTCCTTCCCATAAGGGAGAAGGTAAAAATAGAAAACTTTATGGTTAATGAACACTTTTACGTTATGGTAATGCAGAAGACCCACACTTCCACTCCCCATAATTAAATATAATAGAGAGTTATTGAAACGTTCTTCATGTCTTTGAAAGACCTGGTTTGAGGAACACTTCTGTACAACATCATGTATCTGGAGCCAGAAAGTCCTCATAAAACTCCTGATTCCATTTCCTCATAGCTCAGTGATTTTGTGAGCTGTAGTCAACTCATGTACCCCTTATATCCATAGTTCCTTATGGATTATAATTATGGACTCTATTCCTGTCTTATAATCCCATTTTAAAGGTAGCTCTCTGTTTCACAATTAAGGTAAGGTGTATCTTTGAATGACTAGAGAGTATATCTTAAGTCACCATCCATTGTTTTCCTTTGGGGCATGTCTACTGAAAGACTCAATCCATGCCTCCATATAAGAGTCACAGCTCAGAAGCAAGAATGAAGAGAGAATTCCTAGCATGATTGGAAAAGCACATTCAATATTCTTGTCTGAAGTGATGGAGACCAGGGTCAGAGACACCAGAGACATTGGCACAGAATCTCAGAAGAGGGGTGCTAGATGATGGGGCATTTCTTCCTCATTTGGCCTAAGACTATGAGATTGTGAGAGGAACAGAGGCAAAGGCCAAGGGACAGTATGGCGGAGAAGCTGAGGACCAGAGAGAGACCTGGCTGCTGCCTGAGGAGAGGTGTTTCTGCAGACCAATGACTCTGTCCTTACTATTTACTGATGCTGATTTATGGTAATCTGTGAACTCTCCTAATACAACCCTTGAATCATGAATATTGTCTGTGAGTTCTGTGAATCCATTGTAACAAATTATATAACCCAGCATAAATGTAGAGTATTGTGGGAGAAATAATTGGTGTCTGAAAAAGGTGGATAAAGATAAGGATAAAAATGCCTGCCCCCTGCCTCATGGTAACAGGGAAGCTGTGGCAACCTCTATGACTAACCCAAGTTTTCTAATCTTACAATGTTATCAGCGGAACAGAGAGCATATGACCCAATGCATTTCTTTTGAGAAATAAATATGACTGAGCATCCAGTAGTTATCAAGTTGATTCCAACTCAGTGTGACCTAAGTATGCCAGAGTAGAACTATGTGCCATAAAGTTTTGTCTGGCTGATTTTGGGAAGTAGAGTACTACACTTTTTTATCAGGCACCTTTGGTGGAATCAAACTTCCAATCTTTCTGTTGGCAGCTGAGCACCTTAACCATGTGCACTCCCTAGGGACTCCTCAATGAGCATGGGGCCTACCTGACAAATCATGAACCCTTAATGAATGTAAATTACATATACATACACGTGAGGCCAAAAGTTGAAACAGCTACCAGATCCTGAAAGCTCTCTCTAAGATACTTGCTAAAATAAGTTATAAAGGCAAAACTTACGCTATCACTATCAATATCCATCATGGGTAGATAATTATTGTTAGAATCCCTAACAATAAAATATGCAGAGTAGAATTGTGAATTCATTCTCTAAAGGAAACAGTTTTACACGAATATGGTAAATTGACAACTTGGGTGTCAATATTAGCACATCTTTAGCCAAAGAGTCTGGAGTTTGTAGCAGCTGGAGGAGGTCGGAGGTAGAGGAAGGGAAAAGCTATTCCTTCATGACACAGATACTAATTTTTACAGCTGATCAGAATGCTCCTACCCTGTTTCCATCTTCCTATATCCATTCACTACTTAGAACTCCCTTGTAAGTAGGGAGTCACCAGACCAGCAGACATCATTCTCTACTAGAATGCATTGTTCTGATATTTAAAATTCTATGGGACAGTGCAGAGACAGGAAAAGTGGTGGAATATGCTAGAGATTACATTTCCTTGTTCCCTAAGTAAGCAGAAGAACAAAGAACCAGGCATCTAAGAGAACATTCAGCCTGGTTCACCAGGGTCATGCCACTGAGAATGTCTTAGATCTTTGGGAACTTCACAGCTGAAGAGGAAAGAAGCAAGGGCCCACTCACCTTGGAGAAGGCAGAAACTCATCTGAGTAATTCTCATTTCTTGTCTATAAGAACAAAAAAAATAAGAAGCTAGAATCCTTGTAACCAATATTTCAGAATAAGATAGAGGTAAACATCTTTATATTCAAAGACAGAGATTGATTCTAAAAATTGTCTACTGAGAGCCAAAAAGAAGTTCTGGAAAACTGGAGCCTTCAATAGCCCACAAGAAGGCATTCCTTCTGCAAAGAACCAGAAAAGTAAATAGATTAGTGTGAACTGATGGCAGAAAAGATAAAGCTGAAATTCAAAATATACATATAACATGCCGCTTTAAAGATGGAGGTAGTAGACATAAAGGCAGGTTTGTGAAAAAGAGACTTAAATATTAATAGAAAAAAAGAGCAAATGAAGCAAATTGTCTTTATGATAAATTAAGTTTGCTTCAGGAGAGCAAAATTCATAAGTGCTGTCTTAATCTAGACAAAAATGACAATAATGCAATGTTGAATAAGACTTACTGTCTCCTAACAAACACTTTCAGAATAATTAAAACCAAGACAAATTTGTAATAAAGCTGTGATCAAAAAATTCATTTTGGAACTGGAAAAAATCATTAAGTATGTAGAGCAAAAGCAAATGAATAAATCTTACATAGAACATTCTAAAAATGCTTGATACTTATTATGACAAAATATGTAAAGACATCTGCAAACATTGACTTGGGGAAAAAACTTGGTCACCACAAAGGAGCAAAGTCAGGATGATTTGTGTCTCCAAATAACATTAATTTTTACTCACACGCAAAGAATGCACAATTTTGAAGAAAACTAGGAGTGTAAGATTTTTTATGTCAAACAAGAGGAAACATATTTTTTAGAATAAAATATTCCTCGTAATGAAGTGGGTTTAATGCTGAGCTTCTGACTGAAAGGTCAGAATTTCAAAAACACCAACTGCTTCACAGGAGAAAGACAGTCTGTTTCTCTAAAGATTTTATGAAGTAGTTCTGCTCTCTCCCATAGAGTCCTATGAGTCGGAATCTACCCCTTAGAAGTGATTTGGTTTGGGCGTAATGTTTTACATATATTCCATTTGCATGTTGACCAACACAAGAAAAGACCAATTAAGATCACAAGTGTATGAAAATTGCTTTAGGAAAAAAAGTGGTTTTAAAAACTGAAATCCTATACATGTGATTTTAGTTCAAATAATATATTAAGGATTCAGAATATAGATTTATAGAAAACCACACATAAAGGGAAAAGTTTGAAAAAGAAATCACTATTTTAAATGATTTCAGAATATGTATCCTTGTATTAGCAAAGATTAGTATGATAAAGGAGAGGAATAATGCAATAAGTTATTCATGCTATGTAGGATGGGGACAAATGATAACATTTCCATGATGATTTTTATCAAGCATATTTTTAATAAAAGCAATCACTAGTAGATGCTGTAAAATATGAAAAATCCAAAACATAAGAAATTAGAAGTAAACAAAATGCCTACTCCTCATTTATTGACAAACTTGGTAGCAGACACTTTGCATTTATGACATTTACAGAATGTAATATCTGTCTATTTTGTGTACTTGTGTCATGATGTCATTTAGCAGTTATGTTGTGATATAGTCATATTCCATTTTCACACAATACTAATTTCCATGCAACAACCTGGTCTTTGAAATGTAATCATGTTTATAAATGGGAAGTGGGTGTATAGATCAAAAGATATGGAATCATAAAAACTGCAAATGGATTAAAAGTACAAATGACAAAACAATATGAAATTCTGGATTTGCTAAAATTAAGCTAAATTAATGATTTTCAAACAGAGTTTGGTTCTCTTATCTATGTGTTTCAGATGTAGTAGACCTAAGACACCTAGATATATGCATATATCTACACTGCTATTTCTAATGCTTCAATGCAGTTGAATATTTTATAGTTATAAGCAACATCTTTCTAAGAGCACCTTACTCTAGAAAAGATATAAATTTGGTGATACACAAGGGTTCTCAACAAAGAGCTTTCTTTAGGGCAGCTCACCCTCTCTTGTGAATCCGTACCATTGACCAACCATGGAGTTTATATTTCCTCTGTGACATAAGCACGATTGATTAGGTGAGCCCCTCTCCATCTCCTGAGGTCCGCTGATATCAGGTCACATGATGATCTTTCTGATCAGGTTCACCATCAAAATTTGTGTGATCTATAGCAGGATTTCTTCATCTTTTTCCACTAGCCATCATCTTTCATCTGAGATCATTGCAACTGCTGTCAGAAGAACAATTCTATGAGTTTAACTTTGAAATAATTTTTAGTCATTGTGAATTCATAAGCCTTCTACTTTTGCCAATTTTTTTGTAACCCCACATAGAGTTAAATGATCTCATATGGGGTCACAACCCATGGTTGAAGCTTTGGGAGGCCCAGATAGCCAAGGCTTAAGAATGACTCAGGAAATTCCAAAGGTTTAAAGCATTTTTCTCAGAAACCAAGAACAAATTACATGGGGTAAAGAAACTATCTTTCCCACAGATGAATAAGCTACAGAATCTTAAGTCACTATGATACTTTAAAAGTTGAGCATTGATTTACCCAGGGCCAAGGGACAAAAGCAGAAAAGAAGGTGCAGGAGTTAGCATGGGAAAATGCCAACACTTAGGAGGCTTAAGAGTCACCTGAAAAAGGAAATTGAGTGAGAGAAGCCAGTGAATTTTGCAAACTAAAAAAAAAGGTTGGTTTCTTTCTTAAGAAAGGGATGTACAATTCAGTCAAATGTTGCTGACAGGAGAAGAAAAGGACATATGTTTATATCATATGTGAGGCAGGGGGTAGAAAATGCACCCTATCTTAGGCAAAAACTTTCAATATAGACTTGAGGCACAATGAAAACCAGATAGAAATAAAACAAAGGACATGAGATAGAAATGTAGTTAACAACTCAAGAAAATTGATGTGATGGGTAATAAGAAAATGAGTGGTACCTTCATGGCAATGTAGAATCAAGAATGTGCTTTTTATTGAAGTCATTTTTGTTTTGCTTTGTTTTGTTTCAAATACTGTTGGAGTTTCAGAGTAGGTTACAGAAATGATCCATTAGAGGGCCAGAGGACATTGATAAAATAAAAAGGAATAATGGGAGTGAAGTGATTTTGAAGGTCAAAGAGTACTGGATCCAGAGAACAAAGATAAAGGCTTCATCCAACCTTTATCACCGCCCTCAAGTGGATTCCAGCACATACAGTCCCAGTAGGGCACAGCAGAACTGTCCCTGTGTGATTCAAGACTGTAATTCTTTACAGCAGCAATTCTCAACCTATGGGTCACGACCCCTTTGGGAGTCGAACAACTCTTTTACAGGAGTTGCCTGATTCCTAACAGTAGTAAAATTACAGTTATGAAGTAGCAATGAAAATAATTTTATGATTGGAGGTCACCACAACATGAGGAAATATTAAAGAATCATGACATTAGGAAAGTTTAAAACCATTGGTTTTACATACAGCAACTGGTAGTTTCAAACTTCTGACTTTGTGGTTATCAGCCACAATGCCTCCAAAGCTCCAAGAGAATGACTAGAATTTTTTTAATGTCACTAGGTTGAATATAATTCATAACAATTCTATGAATGTCACAGAAGAAATGTGACCTATTTGGCTCTTTTTCCAGAAACAGCTCCCTGGGTCTTTCTCCCAGAAACCTCTCAATGGACTTGAACTCCAACCTTTTGTTTAGCAGCAGAACACATTAACTTTGCACCATCCAACAGCTAGAAAATATTTACATTAACAATTTTAGATCCATCTTTTATTTTATTTAAGTATGAAATAAGATCAACAATTGAGTGAAGAGGAGAGAAGGAGGAGTTGTGGATGGCTCAAGAAAAATGAATGAAATAGTGTTGAGGCAGTATATTAGGGTTTCTTGATCATAATGGTGTTCTTTGAAGCTTTAGATGTCAAATTAAAGGAAGCAGTTAAGTTTGATTGTGGTATATATATATATATATATATATATATATATATATATATATATAATCATTTGTCAATTTGAAGATTAAGAGTATAGGGTTGGAGTGTAACCTGTCAATCTGGAGATAGCCAATGAAACCTCTTTGTGGGCATAGCTTTCTCCTGAGAATTCTGGGAAATCTGGTACTTCTTTCTTGGAGGCAGCAAACTATCTTTCTCAGTTCACTCCTTTGGAGATTCTCTACTGACAAGGATTATTTCCTATGAGACATCCCTGAAGAGAAGTCACATGTTGCTAGCCTAATGCAACCCTGGGAACTGGAGAAGCCAGATGGAGATGCAGCACCACTGTATCCAAAGACTTCCTACGCTCTGACTTGTGATCGTCCTGCATTTGACATCATTGCATGTGCTCTGTGAGTCTAAAGGTGACTTTTTAGATTGAAATTGGACATATGAGCTAATACCGGACCTGTGAGCTTAGACTGGACTGGGCTGGGATGTTTTCTTAATGTACAATTACCGTTTATATAAAACGCTCTCTTACATACATATGAGTGTCTCCATGAGTCTGCTTCTGTAGTCTACCCAGACCAACACATAGAAATTCTCTAGTAACAGGTGCTTGGGCACAGCTACCAAGAACATTGAGAAAGAGCTTTTGTTAGACAAGTGTGGTAAGGGCAAGGGATAATAGGCATATTTAAATACTTGCAGAGAAATAATGATAATGATGAACCACAGAATGTTTAATGATGCACATACATAGAGCAAGAGAATAGAGAGAAATTAAACAAAAATTTTTAAATGGGATATCTAAAAGTACAGAGAATACAGTTGATTTTAATCTTGGTGTGTATCATTATTCTTTACATTTCTATAATAAGCACATTTTAGCTCTAGGGTCAGTTAAGAAAACCAAAAACGATACAAATGCAATTACATACTAAATTTAAGAGTAATCTTCATGAAATTGAGGTGAAGACTCTTTCAATATCTATTGCAATTCAATTCAACAGATTAAGTATAAATGATATAAAATATTTTGAAAATATTTTAAATTATTTCTATTTTATATTGAGATACATAATATGCATTGAGTAAATGGCATGGGGGCACACATATGACCTCCTTTAGCTTTGCAAAGGAAGAGAATCCAACTTCATACCAGCCCAAAACCAATACCATAAGGCAGATATCAGAAAGGCCTCATCTCCCATGCTTCTCCCTTTTCTGCCATCAAGAATCTCACTGCACTCTAACTTCTCCACCGAGTTGAAATTCTTTGTAATGATACACAGAACTTAAAGTAAATACACATGATTATTAGTATTCTTTGGGGATGATAACAGGTAACAATATCATAAAAATACAATTATTTTGTCCATAGTGCCTCTTCTCAGACATGCTGGTAAGCCATTTCTTGCTGGTCCTCAATCTCTCAGCCACTTGGCCAATTGCCCTCTTCCTCTATGGGCCAGTAAGCCTGCCTGCTGCTCTCCTCACAGTCTCCATGTGACTCCGTTGTTCTGCCTCACAGTCACAGCTAGGCTTCTTTACTCTGTTTCATGAGCTCAATGCCATGGTCTCTGACATCTCTGCTTTCTCTACAACTTCAGGGAGGGATTTTACATGTGCTCTGCTGATGGCTCTTCTTTCTCGGTAGTCATCAGGATGCCTGATCCCGATTTTGAAATGACTCTCTATATTCCAAAGAATGAAAAGACTGAGTAATTCCCCCTACTAGTATTTCACACTCTATTTGCATGAACCTTCCCAATCCTTTGGTGGGAGTTACAAAGACATAAATAGAAACACCATACTTACACACTTTCGCTTCACTGGATATCTCATATGTCTTAAAAATACTATGAAACCAGAACCTTATTAGTACATTCAGAAGTGGCTAAAGCATATGCCTATTATTTTGAGGTTTGACAAATAAGAATACAGACTTTGCCACCTCCTTTATAACCCGTGCTCCTGGGAAATCAAATTATTTCCAGGGTAATTCTTCCCCATAGAAAAATTTCAACTAATGAATTGTTTTTAATGATCAAAATAGAGTGATGTCGCTTTGCAGCCCTCAAGAACATAGTGACACTTGGCAATATCATCAATAGTTGCTAAATTTATTAGGTAAAAGGTTGTTAAGAGAAGTCAAAATGGAGGGAGGAGGTCATATATGTCTCAGATAAAACAACTTCATCTCTATTGCTAGGAAAGAGAGGAAGAGCAATCTCCCAATTGGGGGGGGAGGGGGGGAATGCTTAACAATACTTAAAGTGGACGTGGTAGCTAGGCTTGTTGTGCCAACATGGCCAAAGAAGATAGGTAGGTTTGTTGTTACAACATGGCCAATGAGCACACTTAGATCAATGAAAGGGCAGAGATAGAAATAGCTCAATGAGCCCCACCCTTTCTATCTTGCTCTTGGATCTTCAGACCAACCAGCTACCTTGTTGGTCCTGTGCCTTGATCTCCAAGCTACACTACACGTGGGACACCTAGTCGTGGACTGTATTGCTGTGAGTTGAGGTTCCTTCAAGCCCTACTTCGTCATACACCTGGAATATACATCTCTTGAGCTGGGGACTGTTGGACTCTGTCATCTAGCTGGCTGTTGGTGATCTGCTTTCCTGTTTGCTGCTTGTGGCCAGATAGCCTGAATTGCTCTACTGAGGACTACTCAGCAGCACTCAAGACTCCAAGGGCTGCCAGTGTACTAGCTGTCTCACGCAAGTGAGTTGCACCAAGCCATTTGTATTGCTTTATAGATTAGTTAACTGTTTATTTCTTTTTGGGGGGGAGGGGGCATCACTGCTCTCTGGTGGGAGTGGGAGGCTCAGCCTTGCTCCTGGAGAACTGCTGCTGAATTTGAACCTCCAACCCTGTGGGCCGCAGCCCCGCACCCAACCACTATGCCACAGTGCTCAGCCCCGTTTATTTCTTATGTTATCTCTTATGCTAGATATTTTCCTATCTATATAAATAGAGAGAGAGAATTATTAGTGTCCTGGTTTTGTTTCTCTAGATAACCCTGTCTCACACAGTGGACCCTAAGGGAAGACTACACCTGGTACTAAGTTCCTAACTGGACACTTTAGATCTAGTTTCTAGGCAGCCCTTGGTGATGCAGACTGTGTGCTGCACACTACTGGGACTTTAGACTATTCTTTCCAAGGGCACCCAATGTGGAAACCCCATTAAGTGAGCTGGGATTTACCTCAAACTCACCTGTAACCATTGGGCTTAGGCTGCAATTTACTAGTGTGAGAAGCAGCAGATGACTACCAGCCCAACGTGATAAAATTGGTGGATATTTACTTTAGTTGGAATCTTTTGCCTTTAGGATGCCCAATGAATGGTTGTCAGGAACTACCACTGCTTACTATTTTAATGCCCTTCTTGCTTCATTAAGACAAGCATTCATTTGGTAGGCCTGTCTCTGTGTCTACAAAATGAATATTATTGGAAGATTTGCCCTATCACCAACACCCCTGTTTATGCAAATAGTGTCCAGTCACTTAAGAGTTTAATCTGTACAAGTCAACAATTCATGTATTGTGGTTTATATCTGGCCTATAATCATGTAATTTCCTTTAATCAGCAGCAATTTAACTCCCATACTATTGGCAAAACTTATGACCCAATCAGTACATAGTGGTTATGTTTTAGGCTGCTGACTGCAAAGTCAGCAGTTCAGAATCACCAGCCAGCTCCACAGATAAAGAAGGGAACTTTCTGCTCATGTCAAGTTTTGTAGGTTGGAGACTTGGAGGCGGGGTTGGTGTTTCTATCCTGCCCAGTGCGGTTGCGATGGGTGAGCATTGATTTGATCACAGGGAAAGTGATGCCTAATGTGGATGATAGGCAATGTTCTATAACATAAAATGTCAACGATGTCTCTAAGATGAAACTAAGACATATATAAACCATAGATGCAAGAATGGATTTGGAGCTTGCATGTAATTTTAGCCCAATCTCAGAACAATTATCTTATGACATGATTTTGCTTGCTGCTTGGCCACATGAAGCAATCATTAAGATATGGGTGATATAGCAAAGAGTTGTGAATAAAGTAGATAGTGCCTGGCTCTGGGAATGATGGCTGCAGGAATGAGATGAGCCAGTCAAGGTACAGTGTAGTAGCGATGAAATATGCAACTCTCCTCTAGTTCTCAAATGCTTCCTCCCACCCACTATCATGATCCCAATTCTACCAGACAAATCCTGCTAGACCAGGGGATGTACACTGGGGTTGGAAACATGGGGAATTTAACATAGATGATCTCTCAGGACTAGTGGTGGGAGTGATGATACTGGGAGGGTGAAGGGATGGTGGAATAGAAAGGGGGAACTAATTTAAGGGATCTACATATAACGTCCTCTCTAGGGTGCAGACAACAGGGGGTGGGTGAAGGGACACATTGGACAGTGTACAATATGAAAAACTAATAAAAATTTGTAAATTATTAAGGGTTCATTGGTGGGGGTGGAGGGTGAGGAGCTGGTACTGAGGGCCTAAGTGGAGGGAGGATATTTTGAGAGTGATGATGGCAACAAGTGTGCAAATGTGGCCTGCATACAATTGATGTGTGTATGGATCATAACGGGAGTAGTACAAGCTCCCAATAAAATGACTTATTTTTTAAAAAGGGAGGGGGAGAGAGGAGCATACCAAGGGCTCCAGTAGAAAATATTCAGAAATGAATATGGCAATATGTGTACAAATATGCTTGATACAAATGACGCATTGAATGTTACTAGGGCTGTAAGAGCCATCAACAAAATCATTTTAAAAGAAGATTGGTGTCTGGGGTTTTAAAGACATTCTTAAAAGAAGCAGCCAAAGATCTAGGAAGCAAAGTTATGTATTAGAGGTATAAACATGGGTGTGTATATATGTAACTATATTAATTCATAAAAATAGAGGTATTGGCATATATACACATATGGCAATACACTGAATGTAGACTTTTGGCCTCTGCTCAAACCCTGTTTTGATGAAAGAACACAATGTTCTAACAACCTTGCATTCTGTGATGTTCACCCTTGAGCACATTCCCTGAAGACAAAATGAATACACAAGCAAATGTGGTGAAGAAAGCTGATGGTACCCGGTTAGCAACAGATATAGCTTTGGGGATCTTAATGGCTTGAAGTTAAACAAGAGAATATCAAGCATACAAGCAACAAGCTCACATGGACAAAGCACATCAGCCTGTGTGATCATGAAGTATCAGATGGAATCTGGTAACAGCCATCAGAAAACCCAAAACAAACAAACAAAAACCATGTTGTTAACAATGAGGCGGATTGGAGCAGAGACTGCAAAACCATCTGTAGACAAGGGGATCTCCCCTCACTGAAGGGTCACAAAGAAGGGATGAGTCAACCGGGGCACAGTCTTGCACCAATGAAACACAGTATTTTTCTGGTCCCTTGAGATTACTTCACCACCCATTATCCATGTCCCCAGTTCTTCCTTTCACTGCAGGCTAGACCAGAGCAGGTACAGAGGTACAGATAAGAGATAAAACCTCGCAACAAAAAGAATTCAGGAACTGGAATGGGAGAAGGATACCATGAGGGTAGTGGAAAGGTGCTGAGAGGAGGAGAGGAAGGGGGAACCAATTGCAATGATCAATTCCTAACCAGAGGTCCACCACCAGAGGTACAAGCAACAGAAACCATGGAAGACAGCAGACTGTGTAAGGCATGAAAATAATAATAATATATAATTTACCATAGGGTCACGAGGGAAGTGGGAGGGGGAAATGATGAGTGAATACCAAGGATTCAAATAGAAAGTAAATGTTTTGGAAAATAATGATGGCAGCATATATAAAAGCATGCCCAATACAATGGATGTATGGATTGTTTTAAGAGCTATAAGAACCCCAGTAAAATAATCTTTAAATGATTTTTAAGCCAATAGCAGACTGGCTTAGAAAACACAATTCGTCTATCTGCAGCCTACAGGAGACACATCCCATGACTACAGACAAAAATGAACTGATAATCAAAGACTGGATAAAGGCATACCAAGCAAACAACAATTCAAAAAAAGCAGGAGTGGCAATTCTAATCTCAGATAAAATTTTCCTCAAAGCACAAACCATAAAAAGAGATAAGGGGGGACACCATATAATACTCCAGGAGACAGTAGACAAAAACCAATAAGCATACATGTATGTGTGTATGTATATGTACATATTCTATTGTGGTAGTCATGTGCTTATGTTAATTTTATGATTGAAATGTAGGGGTGGAGTCTAGCCCGTTAATCTGGAGATAGCCATTGCATAGCCAATGAGGCCTCTATGTGGACATGGTTTTCTCCTGAGACTTCTGGTAAATCTCACGATATTTCCCTTGTGAAGAGGAGAAATTATCTTCCCCAGTTGTGGACAGTTACTCTCAGAGGCGATGAGTCATGGAAAAGACAAGATGGCAGCGTCGTAGAAACTGGAGGAGCCAGTGGAGAGACCACACGGCTTTGCCCTGATGGAGACAGACCTCTGAAGCTGGAGTGGCATGCTGTTGATGGACCCTGAGCCCTGGAAGCGAGGAGCCATGGGGAGACCCCTGCCAGCGCCAGAATTCTGCACCCACTGACCTGTGACTTCCTGAGTCAGAAGGAGCCTTTGTAGACTGATTTCGGGCATATGGGTTAATATAGGCCTTATGACTTTGTACTGGACTGGATTGGGATGCCTTCTTAGGGTCACATTCCTTTTGTATATAAACCCTTTCCTTATATCCATATGCGTGTCTCTGAAATTTGTTCCTCTAGTCTACCCAGACTAACACATCTATGAATGAGAAACCCACTGAATATGTCAACCAAACACTCCAAAGATGAAAAAGAAATCACGGCCTCAACAATTATAGCAAGTGATTCAATAGCACCACTCTCTGAGAAAGAAAGATCACAGGGAAAGAAACTCAACAAGGAGGCTGGAGATCTAAACACTACAATTAGACCATTCGACTTGATAGATAGCTACAGAACTTTTCATCCAAATGAAAACAATCACATCCTTTTCAAGTCCACCTGGCACATATTCAAAGATAGACCACATGCTGGAGCATGGAGTGAATCCACATATATTTAGCACATTGATATCACACAGAACTCTTTCTCTGACTACTATGCCATAAGGCTGGAAATCAACAAAAAGAGGATGAAGACACCAAGAGCAAATAATTGGAGGATGAATTTGCAAAATGAGTGCATACTGGCTCAGATCAGAGAAGAAATTAGGAAATTTCTAGAAGCCATTGAGAATGAAAACACAATCTACCAAAACTTATGGGACACAGCAAAGGCAGTTATCAGAGGAAGTTTCATAGCAATACACACATACCAGAAAAAGGAAGAGAGTCTCATAACTGATATGCTGGCACAAAATTTACAACTAGAGTAGAGTCAGTAGGGCAATCCCATAAATAAAAAAGAAAAGAAATAATAAAAATCAGGACTGAAATTGAGGAGAGGGAAAATAAGAAAACTGGAAAAAATGCTGTTAAAAGTTGGCTCTTTGAAAGGATAAACAGAATCAACAAATTCCTGGAAGACTTAAACAAAGGAAGGAGGGAAGAAATTTTAATAGCAAGTGTGATGGGTAGGTTTGTTATGCCAACATGGCCACAGAAGATTGGTGGGTCTGCTGTGATGGCACGGCCAATGAACACATGGGATGAATTGAAGGGCAGAGATAGGAAGGGCTCAGCGAATCCCGCCCTCTCTCTTGCTTTCGGATCTTCGGACCAGAGAGCTGCCTTGTTCTTCCTGTGCCTGGACCTCCAAGCAACACTACCCGTGGGACACCTAATCGTGGACCGTGGAGCTGTGAGTTGAGGTTCCTTCAAGCCCTACTTCGCCACGCTCCTGGGATATATATCTCTTGAGCTGGGGACTATTGGACTCTGTCATCTGGCTGTTGGTGACTTGCTCTGCTGTTTGCTATCTGTGACCAGATAGCCTGAATTGCTCTACAGAGGACTACTCAATGGCCCTCAAGACTTGAAGGACTGCCAATCTTCTAACTGTCTCACGCAAGTGAGTTGCACCAAGCAATCTGTACTGCTTTATAGGTAGTTAACTGTTTCTTTCTTATCTTAGATACATTTCTCTATATATAAATATATAAAAAGAATTACTAGTGTCCTGATTTTAGTTCTCTAAAAGAACCCTACCTGACACAGCAAGAATGAGGGATGAAAGAGGGGGCATTAGAACAGACCCTAATGAAAGCAAAAGGACAATTACATAATACTATGAAGGACTGTAACCCAATGACTTCAAAAACTTGGAAGACATGGACAAATTCTTGGAAACCAGTCCCTCTTTAGACTATCCCCAATGGACATCAAGAATCTCAACAGACCCATAGCAATAGAAGAGATAGCCAAAGTTATTGAAGGATTACTAACAAAAAATTCCCTGGACCAGGTGGCTTCACAGGATAATTCTACCAAGCATTCAGGGAAGAACTGACACCAACCCTACACAAACTCTTCCAAAACATAGAAAAATATGGCAAAATCTGGAACTCCTTCTAAGAAGCTAGTATAACACTGATACTGTAACCAGACAAGGATAGCACAAGAATCAAGAACTACACACTAATATCCTTAATGAACATTGATGCAAAAATCCTTAACAAAATACAGGCCAATAGAATACAAAAGTATATAAAACAAATAATATACCATGACTAAGTTGGGTTCATACCAGGGAGGCCAGGATGGTACAACATATGAAAGATCATTAATATCATTCACGACATTAACATGAAAAAAACTATAAGAACCACATGATAATATAAATAGATGCAGAAAAAGAATTTGACAATGTCTACTTCTTATTTAAGATAGGAATGGAAGGAAAATTTATCAAGACAATACAAATTAAATATGAAAAACCAACAGTCAACATGGTAGTCGATGGAGAAAAGATTAACAAAATCTCACTATAAAAGGATGCCCTTTGTCCCCACTCTTATTTAACTTTGTATTGGAGATTTTAGTTAACAGCATTAGGAAAAGAAAAGGCATCAAAGCTATTCACCTGGAGAAGGAAGAGGTGAAATTATCGTTATTTGCAGATGATATGATTTTATATGTGGAAACCCCAGAAAGCTCCACAAGAAGAATACTGGAAGCAATAAAGGAATATGGCAGAGTGTGCAGGATACAAGATCAACAAACAGAAGTCTAAGACCACAGAAGAGGAGACAAAAGGGTGGTACCCTTCACAATAGCCAAGCACAAATTGAAATATTTAGGGATATACCTGACTAATGAACAAAAGATCCATATGTGGAAAATTACAGAACACTATTACAAGAAACCAAGAGTGACCTGAACAAATGGAAGAATATCTCATGCTCATGGATTGGAAGACTCATATAGCAAAAATGTCAGTTCTACTCAAGGCACTATATAAATTTTATGCAATTCTGATGCAGTTACCCTCGTCTTTCTTCAAAGAAATGGAAAAAAAAATTATCAACCTCATATAGAGAGGGAAGAAGGCAAGAATTAGCAGAGAACTCCTCAAACAGAAGGACACAGTTGGAGGGCTTGCTTTACCTGACTTTAACACATGTGATACAGGCACAGTGGTCAAAACTGCATGGTATTGTTATAATGATAGTTACTCAGACCCATGCAAAATAACTGAAAATCCAGAAATAAAATCCAGAATACAAACAAATGATCTTTGATAAGGACCCAAAGAATGTCAAATGGGAAGCAGATGTCCTCTTCAACAAGTGTGCTGGAAAAAATGAATATCTACTGTGTTAGTTCAGGTAGAAGAGAGAAACAAATTCATAGACACGCATATGGATATAAGGGAAAGGTTAATATACAAGAGAAATGGAACATTGAGAAAGCATCTCAAAACAGTCCGGTTCAAAGTCATAAGTCCGATATGAGCCCATATGCCCGATATCAGTCATCTATAAAGTCTCCTTCTGACTCACGAAGTCACAGGCCAGTGGGTGTAGCATCCCGGCACTGGCAGGAGTCCCCTCATGGCTCCTCATTTCTAGGGCTCAGGGTCCATCAGCAGTATCCATCGGTGATAGAACATCTCAGCATTGGCAGGGTCTCTCTGTGGATTTTCTGGCTTCAGAAGTCTGGTTCCGTCAGGGTAAAGCTGTGTGGTTTTTCCTCCAGCTGTTCGGGCTCCTCAGATACTGCCATCTTGTCAGTAATTTGACTCTTGGAGACTCAATCCAGTCTCCCTTCTCCAATTGGGTAATGCCATGAGATTTCCCAGAAATCTCAGGAGAAAACCATGCCCACATCGAGGCCTCATTGGCTACTCATTGGCTATCTCCAGATTTACCAGGTAGACTCTACCCCTAAACTGCCAATCATGAAATTGACATGAGTTCAAGACTCCCACATCTACCTGTAGAAAAATGAAGCAAGACCCTTACCGCACTCCATCCACAAGAATAAACTCAAGGTGGATCATAGGCTTTGTAGTAAAACCCGTAACTATTAGAGTCATCAATGAGGGAATCAGGACCAACCTGAAAACTTTGGCAGAGGGATTCCATAGGCTATCAGAAATAGGGAAGGACAAAACACAGAGGAGGGACAAATTGACAAGTGTGATATACTGAAGATAAAACACCTGTGTACATCGAAAGAATTCACCAAGAGAGCAATAAGAATGTCCACAGATTTGGAAATTCCTTTTAGCAATGACATCAGACAAAGGCCTTATTACTAAAATCTGCAATACTCTGCTAGCTTCCAAAATTAAAAAAAAAAACTAATTGCCCCTTAATGAGGTGGGCAAAGGATTTGAATAGAGGTTTCACAGGGGCAGAAATCCAAATGGCCAATAAACATGTGAGAAAATATTCCCGATCATTAGCCATAAGAGAATGCAAATCAAAACAACAATAATATACTACCTAACATCCTAAAAGATAGCCCAATTCCAAAAATCAGAAAGCAACAAGGAGGAGCTGTGGGGAGGCGGGAACTTTAATCCGCTGCTGGCTGACCTGTAGGTATGTACAGTCAATTTGGAAATCAATTTGGCAATATATAAAAACAGATGGATATTGAGCTACTTTATGACCCAACAATGGCCTTACTGGGCATACATCCAGAAGAGAAAAGATACAAACCACAACCAGATATCTGTGCTCTAGTGTTCATTGTGAAACAGTTCACAATTGCAAGAAGTTGGAAACAACCCAAATTTCTATCAACTAAGGAGTGTCTTAAAAAAAACTTTGGAACATACATACAATGGAGTACTACACTTCACTGTAAAGGAGTGATGAATGCATGAACCATGTGGCTATATGGGAAGAACTGGGGCAAATTATGCTAAGTGAAGAAAGGCAAGCATAAAAGGATAAGTATAATATGAGTCCACTGAAGTAAGCTTTAAAAAAGTTTAAAGGGGGCGTAGAGGAAAAGCTACTGTGTACAAACATTCCTAGGATGAGATCCAGGTGATATGGCAGGGGCCAGACCAAATCCTGGGTTACATATGGTAGCCACCAAAAAGGAGATGGTGGGGGGAAGATAGCAATGTGTAGTGGGGGAACAGGGCACTAACCCACCCAAGGATAAAGTACTGTTTATGTCTCCACAGGGAAAGAGGGATGACACTTAAACCTGGAGTTCCAGGATGTGAATGCAGTGTGACGGAATGGAGTGGGGAGCCAGTGGAGGGGTCTGAGGTCCTGGCTCCAATCCCAACTATGTGAACAGCCATCCCTCTCCCCAGAGGAATTTAGAGGACAGCACTGAAGCTGCAGCTAAGGGAGAGAGACATGTCTGACCAGAGCAAACATGAACAAAGGAACGAGGAGGAAGAAAGAGTGGAGCACATTCTGGCCCACCAATTCTTGAGGACAGTATCCCCACTCAGAACAGTCAATGCAGAGAGAGCAGTGTATGGCTGGCCCTACTATGAGACACGATGTTCCTCACTGACCCAAGACCCTACAGGAGACAGTACTGGAGACACCGTGTCAGGATTGTACCCGGTCTGACCCCACCACACCAAGGCAGAACACTAAGGTCATGCAGTATAACAACAGTGGGGAACAGAGCATAAAGATCCTGAGGGAGTGCTAAGAATAGGCTTGGGGCCAAGGCATACCACCCGCACCCCAACAGACTCAACCAGAGGACACTACTAGAGGTCAACAAACAAATCTTGAACTATTTATAGATTTTTCTTTATTATTGTTATTTTTATTTTTTTGATTACTCATATATTTTTCTGGACATTGGTCTTTTTGTTTTGCTGCCATTGCTTTATTTATTTTCGTCACTTCATCTTGCTATGTCTTGTTTTTTCTGTATATTATTATCTGTGAAGGTCTGTCTAGATAAGATAAGCTGATTGAACAGTCTGGAGAAGAAAACAATGGAAACAATGGTTCTGGGAGGAGGATATGGGAGAAGGGGAGGTGGGAAAAGAAGGTGGTGTTGACCAACCCAGAGACAAGGAAACAACAAGTGATTCAAAATCAATGGCAAGGAGAGTGGGAGAGGTCTGGTAAGGATTGATCACCGGTAATGTAACTGGGAGAAATTACTGAAACTCAAAAGAAGGCAGAGCATGACAGTGGGACAAGGGGAAAGTAAAAGGAAATAGAGGAAAGAAATAGGAGGCAAAGGGACTTATAGAGGTCTAAATAAAGGTATGTACAAAGGTAAATATAATTATATATGATGATGGGGAAATAGATCTACATATTATAATTATAGGGTTAGTATTGAGGCAGCAGATGGACATTGGACCTCCAATCAAGTACTTCCTTAAGGCAAAAACACTTTGTTCTATTAAACTGGCATTCCATGATGCTCCCTTCCTGACATGATCACTGAAGACCAATGTGTGCATAAGCAAATATGATGAAGAAAACTGATGGTGTCTGGCTATCAAAAGATATAGCATCTGGGGTCTTAAAGGCTTGAATGTAAATAGGTGGCCATCTAGCTCAGAAGCAACAGAATCCACATGGAAGAAGTACACCAGCTTGTGTGAGCACAAGGTGTTAAAGGACTCAGGTGACAGGCATCAAAGATCTAAAAATTATATTGTAAATGAGGGGGAGTACAGACTGGGGACTCAAAGCCCATATGTAGGTAAACAGACAGCCCCTCAAGGAGATGAGCCAGTCAGGGTGCAGTATAACAATGATGAAGCATGTACCTTTCTTCTAGTTCTTCGATGCATTCTACCCCCACTATCATGATCCCAATTCTACCCTACTAGACCAGAGGATGTACACATCTACAGAAAGGAACCGGAAACACATGGAATCCAGGACAGATGATCCTTTGAGGACTAGTGGTGAGAATGGCAATACTGGAATGGCATGGTAGAAAGGGAAAACCTATTATAAGGTTGTACATTTAACCTCTTCCCTGGGGTATGGACAACAGGGAAGTGGGTGAAGGAAGACCTTGGACAGTGTAAGATATGAAAAAATAATAATGTTAAATATCAAACATTCATGAGGTAATGGGGAGTGGGAGGGAGGGGAAAAATAAGGAATTGATACCAAGGCCTTAAATAGAAAGTAAATGTTTTGAGAATGATACAGGCCAAAAATGTACTTATCGTACAGTGGATATATGTATACACTGTGATAAGAGTTGTATGAGCACCCAATAAAATGATTTTTAAGCCAAAATAGAAAACAAGCGACCATTCAAGTAAAGTGTCAATGGAAGAATCACACCAGCCTGTGTGACCCAAGGATTATAAATAATATATACGAACTAAATCTGAAGGAAAGAATGGCATCGGAGCTTAAGCTGTGAACACCTCATTTGTGAAGGATATGGATGACAATGGCAGCCCAAAATCCATTTGCGGGGTCCACATATTGATTCCGCCTCCAGGAATGCCCTCCGGTCATACTAGAGAGATGTGACTAGCCCTGCTATCAGACAGAGAGCATCACAAAGCTGATTATGGCAGATTTAGTTAGGTCAAAACGTAGCAGCTTATCATTTGATCTCATTTTAGACCCATTTTAAAACTGTTTCAGTTTAAAACACTAAAAACGTGAAATACATGGGGAAGAAGCCTCTGTTGAATCCCCTCTGACCATGAGCGAGAGATGTTCATAATCTTGATAACCTGCAAAATACATTGGAAAATGCACTATTGCAGCTGCAATTAGGTTAAAATTTAGCAACCTGGGATTTGAATTTCATTAAAATCCATCTAAATTTGCTCTCACTTTTAATATTTTCTGTTTTCTTTTCTATTGAAGTTTTTATATGTTTTATACGTTGTTACAGGTAATCTTTTATTTATTGGTTTGTTTTTGAATGCTTTTACTTATATGAAATCCAGGATGGACAAATCTATAGATAAATTAACTAAATTAATGGTTCCTTGCTGGTATGGCAGGACCAGTTGGAGAAAAATGGGGAGCTAATAAGGTATCATCCTAGATTGAAGAAAATATTCTAAAACTGATTGTGGTGATAAATAGTCCAACTCCTCTTGATGTGATTGAATCTATTGAATTTTATGTGATATGTAAATTAAATACCAACAAAATTGTTGGGGAAAATGCTGATAAGAAATTTGAAAATGACAAATTAGATTGAATATACCTGGACCCACTGCTCAATTTTAACAACACTAAAAGCAAAACAAACAGTATGTCCACCTCCTGGTGTCATGCAACACTGCCCATAAAATATTCTTGCCTTCCCCCCAAAATAATTGAACTGAAATTAAATCAAACTTCTGGACTTAGCTACCAGTTGACATTAAGTATTGGGCGTTTTTTTTTTTCTTTCGTGTGCCATTGATTCTCACTTAAGGGGACACCATGTATGCCCAAGAAGAACTGTGCTCTGTCAAGTTTTCAATGGCTGATTTATTGTTGAAGTTTTTTTTCTGAAGTTCCTCTGGATGGACGCAAATCTCCAAATTTTCGGCGAGCAGCTAAGCACATAAACTGTTTGTACTCCCAGAGATTCCAATAGAAACACGGTAAGCATGACAATATCACAGGGATGCCATCAACCAAGTCCAAGATATGAGTAATTAAACAGCACAAAAATATCTCCTCTCTTCAGCAGACAAGTAATATGGGGGACTAAACAGGAAAACAACAGTGAGGGAAATTTTTTTTTAACCATTTTATTGGAGGTTCAGACAACTCTTATCACAATGCATACATGCATGCACAGTATGACAAGCACATTTATACATTTGTACCCTCATCACTCTCAAAACATTTGCTTTCTATTTGAGTCCTTGGTATCAGCTCCTCATTTTTCCCTTCCCTCCTCACTCCCCCCTCCTCATGAACCCTTGAAAATTTATAACTTATTATTATTTTGTTATACTTTCCACTGTCCGATGTTTCCCTTCACCCACTTGTCCATCCCCCAGGGAGGAGGTTATAAGTAGATCCTTATAATCGGTTCCCCCTTTCTACCCCACCTTCCTCCCACCCTCCCAGTATTGTCACTCTCACCAGTGGTCCTGAAGGAATCATCCGTCCTGGATTCCCCATGTTTCGGGTTCCTCTCTGTACCAGTGCACATCCTCTGGTCCAGGTGGATTTGTGAGGTAGAATTGGGATCGTGATAGTGGGAAGTGGGGAAGCATTTAAGAACTAGAGGAAAGTTATATGTTTCATCATTACTACACTGCACCCTGACAGGCTCATCTCCTCCCTGAGACCCTTGTCTAAGGAGATGTCCAGCTGCCTGCAATCCCCCTCATTCACAATGATATGATTTTTGTTCTTTGATGCCTAATCCCTGTTCCCTTTGACACCTTGTGTTCACACAGACTGGTGTGCTTCTTCCTTGTGGGCTTTGTTGTTGCTGAGCTAGATGACTGCTTGTTTACCTTCAAGTCTTTAAGACCCCAAATGCTATATCTTTTGATATAGCAGACACCATCAGTTTTCTTCCTCACATTTGTTTACGCACATTATCAGGAAGCAAAATTTTTCAATATTAATGAGGTTTAAAAATAGATCCTTTGCAATGATGGTCCTGGTTTGAACAAAAATATCATTAAAAATAACCCTTCCAAGTGAATCAAGTAAAAATTTTGTGAGAACTGATAAAAATGTACTTCTATAGTTTTAAGTACTTATCTGTCAAAGACTCACCTTGGAATGTTTAAAATAAAATTGTAAAGGCTCGGGAGTGGCAAGATACTGATAATTACATAGGAGTGAAATGTTGACTGTACTATTCTCTCTAAGGTGGGACATGTTTGAAAAAATCTCCAGAATACATTTAAAAGAACAAAAAACAAAAGTGAAATGAAAAAGAAATGCATCATTAATCGCCAAGACAGTATTGGGCACTGGGACACAAAAAAGCTCTTTCAGCATTTTAAATTGCCTGTAATTTTAATGCAAGGATGATTCAAATATCAGTGTCTCTTGTTATTCTGTTGGATTGACATTTGGCTGTTTGCAGTGTCATTATAGGGATTGATAATAACATCAGCCATCCAACAATCTGTGTAGAGACCCACATCTTTACCAATAGGTATCAACGTAACTTCACTCATTCAAGCATCTCCCAATTCCTGTCTTCAAGCAGGTGAAGGAGTATAATGGAATTAAAATTCAAATCCAATTAATACATAGCCAGTAATTTAACTGAACAACTCACTTGCATGTACTCCTTAAAGCACAGCAGAATAAGAAATATAAATAGTGCTGTGTGCAGTCAAATGTACAAATATTTATCTAATGTACTGCACCATTTCACAGCGATTTCATATGTAGCCTTAGAGTATAAGATGCAGATAAAAGTATTGTATGTGGTTAAGAGCCATACAATTTAGTAAAAGTGACTTGGGGGCATAGTGTTACACATTGGGCTGATAATCACAAGGTCAATGATTCAAAACTGTTAGCTGCTCTACGAAAGAAAGATGAGACTTTCTGCTCCTGTAGAGAGTCAGTCTTGGAAACTCACAAAGGTAATTCTACCTTGTCCTACAGGGATGCTCTGAATTGGAATCATCTTTATGATGGTGAGACGGGTGTTTTAATCATCTAAGAGTTTCATTTTGGTGAATTCCAAACGAGAGAAGCTGTTAAAAACACAGCAGGGTTTCTCTTTCTCTCTGCCCCTCTCATTTACAAATGTGCGATCTGGGCTCATGCCAGAATCTCTGTGGCTTTCTCATACTGACCCACTCTTTTAGACTTTTCTATGTGTAGGTTCTGCTCCAGTCAAATGGACCACCACAAACACACAACACACACACACACACACACACACACACACACACACATACGCATGCTGTGACATAGGCATTGATTTGCTCATAGTCCCAGAGTAGTTCATTTCAAACTGTTACTCTGAGATCAACAACATCAAATACAAATTATTGGGTTCCACAACAATCTCAATTGCTGCAAATTGTTAACACATTTGGCTGCTAACCAAACACTTTGGGCTCCAGTCCCACACAAAGCAACCTCGAAAGAAAGTCTGGGGATATGTGCTTCTGAATGATTTGAGCCATTGAAAACCTATGAAGCAGTTCTCTGACACAGAATGGAGTCACTATGAGTCAGACTCAGCTCTGTGGTAAAGACCATTCACTGAGGTACTTCAGATCTATTGAATCAGAAACTCTGCGTGTGAAACCCAGGAACCCTTGTTCTAACTCTGATGCTCTCCAATTGGATAACTTCTGCTATAGGAAAAAAGGTCGGTGGAGCAGGGCATAGGGGGTGGTGGGGGGTATTCGTGCCTATAGAAAACAGTTTTTTAAAACACTGTAGCTCCTTCTGATGCTTATAAAATCATAAAATTAGCACTGAATGAGGATTTTTCTTGTGCTGGTTCTGTCCCATATCAACCCTATGTATAACAAAACTGAGCATGAGCAGCCCCAGGCTATAGTCACAGTCTTTCCTGTGTTTGAGCCCATTGTTTTAGATGCTGTGTTGATATTTCACCTTAAGGATCATCGCCTTTTTTGCTGACCCTCTGCCAACTATGATGTGCTTCTCCAGAGGCTGACCCCTCCTGATAATATGCCCACATCATGTGAAAGTAAATCAAGTCATCTTCACTTCAAAGGATCACTCCAAAACAAACTTCTTTGTTCTTTTGGAAGTTCATGGGATAGTCAGCATTCTTGCCAACACTCAAAGGCACTTCTTCCTCTATCTTTGACATTGTCCAGTATTCACATGCATATGAGATGATTGAAAATATTAGGCTTGGTTCAGTATTTAAAGTGGCATCTTTGCTTCTGAACACATTACTTTTGAACACTGGGCAGATGTGCCCAGGGGAATATAGTGATGCCTTGATGGCTGCTTCCAAAGTCATTGATCTATAGATCAAAGCAAAATGAAATCCTTGATAGCGTCCACTTTTTCTCCATGTAGCATGATGTTGTTGCTGACTAGTCCAGTGGTGAGCCTTTTTTGTTTCCTATATATTGAGATGTAATCCTTACTGAAGGCTGTTGTCTTCGATCCAAGTCAGCAAGTGCTTCAAGTCCTCCTTGCTATTAGCAAGAAAGATTGTGTGCTCTGCAATAAGACAGGTCAGTAATGAGTCTTCCTCTAAACCCAATGCCAGGTTCTTATTATTATTATTATCCAATTTCCCAAATAATTTGTTCAACCATGCTTTCAAAATTCAACCCCGACACACTGCTTTCCTGATTTTAACACTTTTTTTTCTATCTCTTTTTTCTATTAGAATGACTACCTCTTGGTCTGTGGATAGGTTACACATGAGTAAGTTAAGTGTTCTGGCATTCATATATTATTATAGTGCTCACAGTTTAATGCCTTTGCAGAGTCAATAAAACACAACTAAGCATATGTCTGATACTCTCTGCTTTCCGCCAAAGACCCATCTAATATTAACAATAATATCCCCTGATGAGAAAGCCTAGTCAAGAAAGAGGAAAGAGAGCATATACATCTGGGGAAGCACAAATGAATGACTGTTGGTAAGAAGAGGGGACCAACCTCCATGTGGGGTGACTAATGACTGTGATGCTTTTGGGGACAGTAAGGGAGGATGTTGTTTGTGATATCCACCAAATGGGACACATTGACCCAGGCTTCTCTATGCTTTCTGGGGACTCAAGCCTACTGTGCTGGAATGCTTAGGAATTTAATCCTGGATTTTCAGGGCACATGGCATCCTCCAGATGCTACATCAGTGAGATCTGATGTGGAAAAGCCACTGGGTGAAATAGACTCTACCTCAGACACACTTATAATGAGAGAATTTAAAGCTGAAAATTCATGGTGTCTGAGGAAGCAAAAGACAGCTGTGCCAAGCTTGCTGAACTATTGGTGGCAGACAAACGTGGTTTTGCTACATCAATGCTCTATGTGCTGCATTAAGATATGCATTGTTTTGGCAAACTTGTGACTGGCATTCATTATGAATATTCTTATAAATTTTCTATGAAAATAGACTCCCATTGTTTTTGTAGGATTGATTCTTTACAAGTGAATAATTCAGATACTGTCATACGGAGTTAGCCTACATTAGCCCAACATCCCTCTCTCAAGAGAGTTTTAAAAATTAGTATCGGTGACTAATCAAAGACAATATTAACAGAAAATCATTATAGTCCCAAGGGGATGCTTGATAAGACTCTCTACTATAAATTAATCAGAAGGCATTGAAAGGCATATTTTTAAAACAAAAATCAAAACGCAGATCCAGGAAAGCATTTTGGGCTCACAATAAATCCTAGCCAAATTCTCTGAACAATTAGCTCTTACTCATGACCCTGCTCAATACCATCTGTAGGGGTACCCAGAAGGTATGGGTACTTTCACAAAGTGTGGTGGAAAAATTAGATGGTACCTGGCTATCAATTGGAATAGTGTCTGGGGTTTTAGAGGCTTGTATTCAAACAAGAAGACATCTAAGCAAAGAGTCAATGAGTCTACTAAGTCTACACAGAAGAGTGTCAATGGTTTCAGAGAGTCAGAGTAAAAATCATATCAGTGTGAATGAGGGGGGGTGCAGAGTGGAGACTCAAAATCCATGTGTAGTCAATTGAATATCCCCTTACAGAAGGGTCACAAGTAAGAAATGAGCGAGTCTGGGTGCAGTATAACACCAATGAAATATACAACTTTCCTCTAGTTCTTTAATGTTCCCTCCCTCTCCCTTCCACCTGACTCTATCATGACCTCAAGTATACCTCACAAATCCAGCTAAACCAGGGTATATACATGGCTACAGATAAGAACTGAAAATACAGGGAATCCAGGACAGATAAACTCCTCAGGACCAATAATAAGAGTAGATATACCTGGAAGGTAAGGGGAAGTTGGGGGCAGAAAGGGGGGCTAATCACAATTATCTACATATAACTCCTTTCCAGGAGGACAGAAAACAGAAAAGTTGGTGAAAGGAGACATCAGTGTAAGACATGAAAAAATAATAAAACTTTACAAATTATCAAGGGTTCATGAGAGAGAGAGAGAGAGAGGTGGGGGGGCGGGTTGTGTGAGGCGGAAAAAACTGAGAAGCTGATACCAAGGTCTCAAGTAGAAAGAAAATGTTTTGAAAATGATGATGGCAACTGTAGCGGTCATGTGCTTATGTTAATTTTATGATTGAAATTTAGGGGTGGAGTCTAGCCTGTTAATCTGGAGATAGCCATTGAATAGCCAATGAGGCCTCTGTGTGGGCATGGCTTTCTCCTGATATGTCTGAGAAATCTCGCGATATTTCCCTCGTGAAGATGAGAAGCTAACTTCCCCAGTCGTTGGGAGTTAGTCGGAGAGACGATTAATCATGGACAAGACAAGATGGCAGCATCTGAGAAGCTGGAGGAGCCGGCGGAGAGACCACATGGCGTTGGCCTGATGGAGCCAGACCTCTGAAGCTGGGGTGGCCACATGGAGACCTCTGCCAGTGATGAGTTGCTTCTGCTGTTGATGGACCCTGAACCCTGGAAGCGAGGAGCCATGTGGAGACCCCTGCCAGCGCCAAGATTGTGCACCCACTGACCTGTGACTTCATGAGTCAGAAGGAGACTTTTTAGACTGATTTTGGGCATATGGGTTAATATCGGACTTATGACTTTGAACTGGACTGGGCTCAATGTCCTGTTCCTCTTGTATATAAACCTTTTCCTTACATCCATATGCATGTCTATGAAATTTGTTCCTCTAATCTACCCGGACTAACACAGCAACAAATGTACACATATGGATGGATGCATGGATTGCGATAAGAGCTGTACTAGCTCCCAATAAAATTATTTTTGAAAAAAATAGGTACACTCAGAAGATTCACACCAGCTTGTGTGATCCAAAGATGGCAAGTACAAAATTTTAATATGGTTAAGAGAAAAGTAGCAGAACTAAAGTTATGAACACTCAACTTGTAGAAGGCTATACAGCAGAGTGGGAGCCCAAAACCTATCTGCTGAGTATCTAATCAGACTCAGCCACTAGCAGATGTGATCTACTCAAAGGCAAGAGTTCCCAACAGCTTTACTATCAGGCAGAGACTAGGCCACTGTAATCTTCATTGTGCTGGATTGTACTCCTTGGCCCATTGACCTTTCTATAAACACAACCTTAATTGTACTGGGTACAAGTATCTCTTAGATGGTCCCTCGGTTTTTGAATATCAATGCGGTGGTTGGGGGGGGGGGTCTTCTCCTTCTTACACATTATTTGTATTTTGTCTTTATACTAATATGATCTTATCCTTCCCACTTCGGTGTGATTTGTTATTTATTGTTTTCTGTTGAGTATCCCAGACATGAAGCACAGAAGGACTGGATGTATAATGATAATAACTGATACAAAGGGTTATAGGGTATGCAGGGGGTCAGGGGAAGCCAGGATGGAGGAAAGGGAGATCTTGGGAGTGGATGAAGGAGGCGGGAAGAGAAGGAATACTAGAAATGATTGCTATTACACAACTCATTTTAAAGACAATTTAACGATGGAGGGAGGAATGTGCTAAGACTGATGTGGTGATTATACAATTCACCTTAATATAATTGAACAATTGAACTATTTGATGACATGTTATATAAATTATATGCTAATAAAACTATTGCAAAGAAAAAATTCTGTGACAGTCCGGGCAGACTAGAGGAACAAATTCATAGACACACATATGAATATAAAGGAATGGTTTATATTCAAAAGGAATGGATCACTGAGAAAGCATCCCAACCCAGTCTAGTTCAGTCATAAGTCCAATATTAGCCCATATGCCCAAAGCCAGTCTATAATGTCTCCTTCCGTTTCACAAAGTCACAGGTCAGTGGGTGCAGAGTCCTGGCACTGGCGGAGGTCTCCCCATGGCTCCTCGCTTCCAGGGCTCTGGGTCCATCAACATCATCCAGTGGTGGCAGAAGCCACTCATCCCCACATGGCCTTTCCAGCTTCAGTGGTCTGGCTCCATCAGGGCAAAGCTGTGTAGCTTCTCCTCCAGCTTCTTAGATGGTGCCATCTTGTCTTGTCCGTGATTCATCATCTCTGAGACTAACTCCCAACAACCAGGGAGATAGTTTCTCACCTTCACAAGGGAAATATCACGAGATTTCCCAGAAGTTTCAGGAGAAAGTCACGCCCACACAGAGGCCTCATTGGCTACTCAATGGCTATCTCCAGATAACAGGCTAGACTCCACCCCTACATCTCAATCATGAAATTAACATAAGCACATGACTGCCACAAAGCCGATAGCTGATCAGTTAGTAGTTTTACATGGAACCATCTGTGCCACTGGGACTCTGTTGTAACGTGAAATTATATGGTATGCTCTTCAATGCATAGTCTTTATAACCCCTGCCAAATGATTGGGTGGGAATATAAAAATAGGTCAAAATTCAAAACTCACTGCCATCAGGTAAATTTCACATCATATTGAATCTAAAGGGTAAGGAAGAACTGCTTTTGTGGGTTTCTAAGACTGTGACTCTCTATGGGAGTAGAAACTAATAGAGGGGATTCATCAATTTGCCATTTCCATGGGTATAAGCAAACCATTTTAGAAGCAGAAATAGGAATCCTACTACCATAAAAGGGAAGGGCAGCCAGGGGGTTGACGCTTGCCTAAAGTAGTGGAGGCACCAGAGGCTGCAGCACAAAGACCATGAGATAGAGGAGAGGAGCATCACTGAGACCACAAGGAAGGAAAGAGTAAAGTTGAGTGCTTTGGGCAGAAGAGTGGTTTGCAGCATGTGGAACCCTTTGGGTATTCATCATCTCTAATGTTACACTTGCCCATGCAGGACAGTTGCAAAAGGGTCACATGGCTGAGAGGATGAGAACCAAAGAGACATATGCCTTCCACAATGACTGAAAAGAGGCACTGTGGGCAAAAAAAACCCTGCATATTTGATACACTGTAACCTGTCATGTCCATAATAGACCCCATAATCATGAGTTTTGAAAACAGAACGAAAGAAAATAAATTAGGTGGTGCCTGGCTATTAGATAAAATGGAACCTAGTTTGCTTCGAAACAAGCAGACATCCAAGTGAGATGTCAACTAAATCCACATGGAAGAAGCATGCCAACATCAGTGACCAAAGGATTATAAACCATATAAACGGAGCCCAAATCATGAGAATCCTGTTTGCAGAAGGCTATAGATGCCAGTAGAGGTCCAAATGCAATATGAAATACACTCTGGTGATTTACCTCCATCCATATTAGAGGTATGGGAGCAAAATGATTACCAAACAGAGATGGAGAGATGACTACAGAAGATCAAATAGGTAAACCTGACTTGAATAGTCAAAATCTTATCAGTTGATAGCCCGTCTACTGAATGTTAGGCCTTATCTGGTTTTCAACATTTTCTGTATATTTTGTGGTTTTATGGTTTGTTCTTAGGGAGGTCTCTCTCAGATGTGTTATGTGATTGGGGGTCACCCTCTTGAATTTTTGTCAAATGTTTTCTATTTTTCAGTATATGAAAACCAAGACTGATAAACCTATAAGGACAGTAAGTAGAATAAGGGTTTCTGGAGAGAGGGGGGGTACTGTAATAGGGAACAGAAAAGAAAGCTGTAAAGGAAAGTTGATGTTATTGAGTTAAAGAAAGGAACACATGCTTTGAAACTGATTGTGGTAGCAATTGTACAATACTTCTTGATGTGATTGAACTACTGGACAATATGATATCTGTATTCACTCCCAACAAAATACACTTGAGAGAAAAAATGAGAGACCTCATTCCATGTCCTCTTCTGAATCCAATTCATATTTGTGGTAATACCCTGTTGATGTACAACTGCAACCAGATTTGAATTATTTCAACACAAAAAAAAAACTGTGCATGATATTAATGCTGTTTGATAATTATGCCTACTGTTGTTCTATCTTTAGAATGAGCACAAATATGGTTCATTCCAGTAGGCAGGTAGGTAGCTGTCTTCCAGATGTCTTGGTAATAAGTGAGCATTTCTAAATTTGAATAATATCCATACAAAGTACATTGCATCACATCTATCTATTGAAATCTCAATTGGTATTCTGTCATTTCTTGTTCTGTGTAGCTTGGACATCCTCCTTCAATGCCATCAATCCTTTATCATATGCTACTTCTAAAATGGTGAACCAGTCATCTTTGATGCAATCACTCAATGTGCTAATTCCACTTCTTTTGATGCTCCCTGCAATGTTTTGTCCACAGAATCCATTGACAATGTAACTTGAGCCTTGACTTTTCTTTAGTTCTTTCCACTTATTTAGGAGATGCTGAACATCTTCTTCCCACGTGGTTTTCTAACTCCAGGTCTCTCCAGATTTCATTGTAATACTTTCCTTTGCCTCGTCATGTCAACCTTTTAAATTTTCTCTTCATTTCTTTCACAGCATCATTTACTTCTTCCATTTACTTTAGCTGCTCTATATTCAAGAGCAAGTTCAGGGATACTTTTGTTTAAGATCATTTCATTAGGGGCTCTTGCAGCTCTTATAATAATCCATCCATCAATTGTATCAAGTATATTTGTACATACGTTGTCATCATTATTTTATAAACATTGACTTTCTAGTTGAGCCCTTGGTATCAGCTCCGTTTTTTCTCCCCCCCCCCCCCACCCTCCTACCCTCAAGACACCTTGATAAATTATAAATTATTATTATTTCCAATCTTAACACCTACCACTGTCTCTCTTCCCCCACAGCTTCTGCTGTTCATCCCCAGGAGGGTAGGGTATTATGTGGTGATCATTGTGATCAGTTTCCCCCTTCTCCCATTTCTTACTCTCTTCTCACTTCCCCGTATCTTTCTGGTACCATTACTCCCATTTCTGACCCTGAGGGGCTTATCTGACCTGCATTCCATGTGTCGTGAACTCTTATCTGTACCTGTGTAATGTTCCAGTCTAGCCAGAATTGAACAGTAGGACTAGGGTCAAGAAGGTGGAGGTTAAGGAAGCCTCAAAGAACCAGAGGAATATTGTGTGTTTCAACAGTGCTATACTGAACCCTGATTGACTCTTCCCTTCTTTGGGACATTTCTATGAGGGGATGCCCCAGTGCCAACAGATGAGTTTGGGGTCTCGCTTTGGTCCCACTTGTTCTCAAGAATATGTTTTTGTTTGTTGTATATTGCCTGTTATTGGGTCTCATAGACACCTCATGATCAAACAGGCTGGTGTGCTTCTTCCATGTGTGTTTGTTGCCTCACTGCTACTTGGCAGCTTGCTTAACTTCAAGCCTTTAAGACCCCACATATCTTTTGCTAACTGAGTACCATGAATTTTCTTCACCACATTTGCTTATGCATCCATTTTATATTCAGGGACTGTGCTTGGAAAGTGAATATCACAGAATGCAAGATTGTTAGGACAAAGTATTCCCATACAAATATATGTACATAGGTCAATATCTCTATTTTATTAATTGATGTATTTACTTATATACACACCTATATTTATACCTCTATTCATAGCCTTGGTTCATAAATCTTTCCTCTGTTTCCTTTTACCTTCCTGCTTTTCATGGTCAATTCTTACATCCATTTTGTACTTTTCGTTCTTGTTTTTTTTTAACATATTTATTTATTTATTTATTTATTTATTTATTTATTTATTTATTTGGCATCCCTGCCCTCTGGTGGTCGTGGGAGCTATCCAGCCTTGCTCCTGGAAAGCCGCTGCTGGATTTGAACCCCTAAGCCCGTGGGCCGCAGCCCCGCACTCAACCACTATGCCACCGGGGCTCAGCCTCATTCCTGTTTCGTTTTGTTTTGTTTTTTTGGGCATCATTGCCCTCTGGTGGTGGGAGTAGGAGGCCCAGCCTTGCTGCTGGATTTGAACCTCCAACCCAGTGGACTGCAGTCCCGCACACAACCACTACGCCACCGGGGCTCAGCCCTCATTCTTGTTTTTTTATTTTAATGACCTTTACTGCTCTTATATATGATGCCATTGATATCTCACAATTCATTTGATCTTTGATTATTGGCATACGATATGTCAAATATAATTTTGAGATGTTCTCTAAATTCAGATGGGGCATACTCAAGGTTGCACTTTGGCTAGTGGAATGATTTTCATTATCTTCAGCTTCACCTTGAACTTACACTGGCCTTATTCTGACTGATGAAGTGCAGTTCTTCTATTGTCTTCTGAGAGACATGGTCTATTTGAGGCCTGTGTATGCTACCAAGTGAAACCCACTTGTTTAGTCTCCATTTATGTAGCTGACAAAACATATTTCCAGTGTCTGTGGTTTTGAAAAATTGTCTAATGCTGTATGGCACTGTTTCTACCACCAAGGTCAAAATTTTCAACTATGGACCTTTCTTCTTTGCATCCACCTTTTGAATTACAATCACTAACAATAACCAATGCATCTTGATTATATGTTTGATCAATTTCAGATCCCAGAAGTTGAGGGGAAAGTATTTCTTCATCTTTAGCTACTGTTGAGTGTGTACATTTGAATAATAGTCATATAAAATGGTCTTCTTGCTAGTTATAAAGGTATTTTCCTACCATTGACTGCAATGTACTTCAGGTTAAGTCTTGGAGTGTTATTTTTTTGACGAAGAATGCAATGTTGTACCTCTTTAATTTGTCATTCCTTGCAAAGTAGGTCATGTAATTATAAAATTCAGAAAGGCCCAAACCAATTCATTTCTCACCACACCCTAGGATATTTTTCTCCAAGCATTCTATATCATTTTGATAATTTTATACATCCCTTCTTCAGGCTATTAATGGATGTTTACAGCTGTTTCTTCTCATTTTTAATCTTGTTATATCATAAAATGAAAGTTCCAAAATCTTTATTCCAACTGGATCAGTAAGTTTGGATCGACTTTGAAAACACAGCTTTCCCTCAATTGTATTTTGCATCCATTCCAACCTAAGGTGCTCCCCTTCCATGGTCAGACAAGACCATGCTGCTATCCATAAAGCTTCCATCAACCAATTATTTTAGAAGTAAGTCACCAGGTCTTTCTTCCTAGTCTGGAAGTCCCACTATAACCTGTGCACTATCGATGACCTTGCTAATATGTGAAATACTAGTGACATGTCTTATAAGATCACAACAACCTGAAAACCATCACAGTTCAACAAACTGACAGGGAGTGGAAAAGATGTGTAACCAAGGATGGTGAAATTTCACCTCAGATACTGTAGACAGGTTATCAGAGTTGGCTAGTCCCTGAAAAATAACGTCAATCTTTTTCATATAGAAGGGCAATGGAGAAGAGGAAGAGCCTTCATGAGATGGATTGACACAGTGGCTGCAACAATGGGCTCCCACCTTCCAATGACGAGGATGTGGACAATGGAACAGTGTTGCCTTCTGTTCTCCACGGGCTCTCTAAGCTTTGGAGACAACTTGACAGCACCTAACAACAAAAATCTCTGTTGAGACATGAAATTCCAAGGGTGGCACAAATGGTTTGTTTATGGATTTTAATTGAAGTGTTGTTCATTTGAACCCACCCCACAGAAGAAAAGTACAGGGGTCCCCTTCCGTAAAGATGACAGCTAAAAAATACTGTGGAGTCCAGTTGTACTATGAACACATGGGGGTCCCCAGGAGACAAAAATGACTCAATGGCGTTGTCTCAACTTAATTTTTCTCAGTCAAGAGACACAACTCTGAAACTTCTCCAAGGAAAACAGTTCTAGAGTGAGCATTCTAAATTACAGATGTGTTGGGTTACTTTTCTAATTTCACTGAACACATAACTTCTCATAGTCAAAATGGCCAGAAGTTTCTTTTTTCTGTTTTTTTTTAATTAGGTTATAAAACTGATAGCATAATTATCCATGTTAAAAAGACTTCTTTTCCAATTTTAAGCTATCACCATAGTTCAAACTCCTTTCATCTTATCGTAATTATGGTGAGACTGGAGAGTATTTATAAATGCAGACTAAAGTTCCCAAATTGACAATATTTCAAGTCTTCTTTGCATCCTTTAATTAATATGCCCAGGAACCATCTTTTACAGAAATAATTGCTGTAAGTTTCCAAGGTTTTCTGTTTGAAAAGTTACAAAATTCAACATTTTAAAGCAGCCTGGGTTTTATTTTAAGTTTTAGTGGTAACACTAAAAAAGTGACCCATGGAAGAGATAGCAGTCATCTGTACAGAAATTTCTCCTTGCTCTCAAATTGTTGTTCTTATTGTCAGGGGTCATCAGGTCAAGCTCTGAATCAGGTCCCATACTGCTCTAGACCTGTGTTGGCTCTATGATCCATTTCAAACCAACTGGTGGGATCCAGAGTTTCCGTTGACTAGATCTAGAAGTAGATTGCCAAGTCTCTCTTCCTGTCCATCTTCATCTGCAAGTGCCAACAAAACTTGTTCAGCAGCAGAGCAACGAGCAAGCCTCCACTCACTAACAGACGAGTAGTGGGTGGGAATCAAATTCAGTTCTCCTGCATAGAAGATGAGAGTTCCACCTTTGAACCACCACTGTCAACCCCTGAAAGTTTTACAGACTATAAAAAATACTTGTCTCATATTGTTTCCCCATTATATTGAAGGGCTTTATTAATATTTTAGCTACATTATTAGCATTGAATATATTTTAAATCTTACTACAATTTAATGTGCTGCTGAAATACTGGTAGCCTGAGTGGGATGTAGTTAGGTGTCTACCTCTATTTGGGTCCAGTCACTAGAAAGAGTTTCAAAACACTTTTTGTTGTTTGGTTTAATGTTCTCGGTCTTATTTCCATCCTTGGTCTTTAGGTTGTAATATCAATTGCAATGTCTGCCAAGAACTCAGAGACAAAATTGGTGATTTATTAAGGATATTAACAAATTGTAATGCCAGTGAGAAATGAAGGTGGAGGTATTTCTCAGAACATGTAACTAAGTTCTTTCAAGTCTTCTAATAAATGCCCAAAGAGCATATCACTCTGCGATATGCCTCTGTGATAGGTAAGCTTGTTGTGACAAAGTATATAGGTGGGTCTGTGGTGACAACGTGGCCAATGAGCACACATAAGATCAAATGAAGGGCGGAGATAGAAATGGCTTGGTGAGCCCCGCCCTTGTCCTCTTGCTCTTGGATCTTCGGACCAGCCAGCTGCCTTGTTCATCCTGTTCCTCGATCTTCAAGCAACACTACCCATGGGACACCTAATCCATGGATTGTGTTGCTGTGAGTTGAGGTTTCTTCAAGCCCTACCTCACCATGCTCCTGGAATATACATCTCTACCTGGGGACTATTGGACTCTGTCATCTAGTTGACTGTTGGTGATCTGCTTTGCTGTTTGCTGCTTGTGGTCAGATAGCCTGAATTGCTTTACAGAGGACTACTCAGCAGGCCTCAAGACTCCAAGGACTGCCAGTGTACTAGCTGTCTCACGCAGGTGAATTGCACTGAGCCAGTTGTACTGCTTTATAGATTAGTTAATGGCTTATTTCTTATTTTATATATCCTTCTATCTATATAAATATACAAAGAGAATTAGCGGTGTCCTGGTTTTGTTTCTCTAGAGAACCCTGTCTAACACAACCTCAATCAGAAGCATTCAATTTAAGCTCTATGGGTCTGCAAACCCAGGTCCCTGCATGAAGTGCCCTGAGTCCCCTCTTTGTAAGCTTCAACCCAAGATGCTAAGCTCCACTTCCGTGGATTAGCAAATTCAACTCCCCTTAATGAAGTGTCCAGCAGCACCCCCACTCCTAAGTCAGCCTCCTGCACAAAAGCACTCAGCTTTCCTTGCTCCATGGGTTGAGAAGTCCATCCCTCTGCTTCATGCTCTGACTCCTGATTCTCTATTCCAGTCCCTCTGACGTTATAGCTGTCTTCTGGATCCAGAAATGCACTGCACGAGATCTCAGGTCCAGAAATAGCACTACACTTTTGACTCTTGTTGGTAATAATTTCTCCTTCTGCTTCTCATAGAGCTCATTTTATGATTAGCAAGGTGCCACTCCAGGGAATCCTCGTCACAATTACTCACAGGTAAATCCTGTCACTATCTTTCCATAGCTTCTCACCGGACCCACGCAGGGAAAGGGCCTTTGATAGAATTTAGAGATTTGGGCTCCATGAGTCACATTGAATAATTCACTGCCCGGGCATACTCTGCTGGCTTGAGAGTCTTTGCAGTGTGGCTATCCTGTTAAGTCCTATGAAGAAATAAATTGGAATTAGTAGCACCTGAACAAAAACCAGTACAAGGAGAAAAATTTGAGAACAACATCTCATTTCTAGGCCAGGTGGAACAAGAAAGAATATAAATGGGCAAAGGGACACAAGAACCTGGAGCTACTGGTCTAGTCTAAACACAATCAAACTCTGAGCTCAAAAGCAGTGCACACAAAACTCACCTTCAGGACCAGTGCTGAGAATGGCCATAACGGGAGAGTGGAGGGAAGGTGGAAAGGGGGAACCTATTAGAAAGATCTACATGTGGTCTCCTCCCTGGGGTATGGACAACAGGGAAGTAGGTGTAGGGAGACATTGGTCAGTGTAGGATATGACAAGATAATAATAAATTTATAAATTACCAAGTGTTCATGAGGAAGGGCAGAGTGGGGAAGGAGTGGTAAAAATGAGGAGTTTATACCAAGGACTTAAGTAGAAAGCAAATGTTTTCAGGATGATGAGAGCAACAAATGTACCAATGTGTTTTGCATACAATGGTTGGATGGGTGGACTGTGATGAGTTGTATGAGTCCTCAAAAAATGATTCAAAAAAACTATCTATGGGCAATGTGTATCGAACTTCCACCCAATCTATTTAATGCTGATTTGTCTGTGTATATTGTTCAGCTTCAGATTCCAGTTGGACATGCAAGACAACTTCCTGAGATTTAAGCGCACATTTTGAATAGCTCTCCAGCCAAAGGCAAGAGACCTGGGGTTGGGGGGGCCCAAATGACATTTACCAAGATTCAAGTGACTGCAATCCAGGTTACAACACAAAACGTGTTATGAACTATTGAATGGGAAACCAGTTTTCTCTAAACTCTTCATTCAAATCACCATAAAACAAAAAAAATGGTTTCGCATGAAGTTTGAAAGGTTCATTTATATTTTCTTCCACACTAAGCACTGGGTAGCTTGGATCAAGCTCCACGTGAGTTGGAACAGAAGTCAGTAGGAACCTTGAGAAGTAAGAACCACAAGAAAGGTATGCATCTCAAAATCACACATCTAGGACAGTCACCTGGACAGTCTCATCACTGCCTGGTGGCCTAGTAGGTTATAAGTTGAGCTACTACCACAAAGTCAGCAGTTCAAATCTATCAACCACTCCACTGGAGAAAGATGAAGCTTTCTATTCCTGTGAAGATTTACAGGAAACTCACAGACGCAGTTCTACTTTGTCCAATAGGCTTACTATGAATGGGAATCAACTTTATGGCAGTGAGGTTTTAAAGTTTATGTTAGCACAACAGGAAACACTCAAGGTGTCTTAAGAAGAAGAATTCAGCATAAAACAAAAATTAATGGAATTAAAGAATTATTAATTCTTGTAATTTCAGTGAGAAAGCTGATATCCCACTGATAACACAATACCTCCCCCAGATTCAGCCAGAAGAACACAGTGTAATGTGTTAAGGGTAGTTCTGCATATGTCACTGTCCTTACCATTTGTTAAGGGACTTCACACCTACTCTTTCCAGTGTGTTTGCGGTTAAATTCTGCACACACACACACACACACACACCTGATTATGCTAGAATCATAAATCTGAATATGTGCTAGAATCATAAACCTCTATATTTGTGGATGTAATCCTTTTTGGAAATAAGGCTTTATTTGTTATGTTAATTAGGTCATACCTGACTAGGGTGGGTTCTAAATCTAATTACATCTGAGTTACAAATTGAACAGATTAGATACAGAGATATACACTCAGGTAAAACAAACTCTATGAGGATTGTCGGCAAGCCATGGAGTCGAGGAATTTCCTGATATGAAAATGGTCAACTTGGTGGGAATACTAATAAGGACTTTTGGCATCCAGAAATTTGAGATAATATATTTCTGTTCTTGAAAGCTCCCCAATTGGGATGTCTGTCTTCTAGCAGCAGTAGGAGACTCTGTTAGCAGTAACTGCAAATGAAAATCAAGTACCGTTATTGAGTCAATTCCAACTCATACCAACCCTTCGGGTTAAAGCAAAGAGGGGGAGGGGGGAATCTGTTGTATCTTTATACCATTGAATTTTTCACAAGAACTAAGACTATTTCTATGATGGTGAATTAATAGATGTTGTTTGGAATGCACCTTCCAAAAATGTGCATTTGCCACACAAGTATGAACTACGTGTTTAAATACCCAGATAACATTTAGACATTTTTCTAGTAACTGTGAGAAATCCAATTAAATCTGGGGTTTCTGGAAATAAAATTATTACATACTAAAACTAAACTAAAGTGTGATTGTGAATTTTTTTCTAGTTACTTCTAATTAGTGAAAACGCATGACAAGTTGTCATTTTTGCTATGAAAAAACTGAGTCCTCTCATTTTCTTTTGAATATTTTTAGCATGTAGTTTTACAGGGTTTTTTTTTTTTTCAAGAGCTAGTTTCTCTTTTTAAGACTGAAAAAATAATTCTATGAGGACAATGTTGCACTTGTAATGCAGACTGGGCACACCCTCCATAAACTTTATCCAAATCTTCCAGATTTTCTTGAAACACCATATCTTGGTGTTTAGGTATGTGTATAAATGTTCCCATCCTATGTCATTTGAAACAACATAGTTTTCAATGGATTTCCCATTCTGATGATTTCAAGGGAATTTGCTGCAGACCAAGGAAAAGATATGACTGCTAGATGGCAGTGTTGCCCAACAAGAAATTCATTGGGGTCAAATGCCGGGGATGGACTCTCATAGCATGTTCCAGAGAAAAGAGTTATAGGAAAGCACTATCATTCAGTGGCATCAGACACACCCACAGAGTAGAACTGTTCCCTGTAAATCTTTAAGGGACCAGGCAACCTCGTTTTTCTCCCTATGAACAGCTGATGGGTTTGAACTGCCAACCTTGTGGTGAGATGTGCAGTGTGTAATTCACTATGCAGCCAGGATGCCGCCAAAAGGCGGAGGAGGTCATGAAAGTCCTAAAGAAGAGTAAGGAGAAGGGGGAGCTGATGTGATGTCCTCCTGAAGCAAAATGGAGAGACTTGGATCAGAAAGCATTAAAGGCGGTAGATAGCACTTCCAGGTCATTGTCATTATGGGATTTTATCCAGGGGTTACATATTGGTAACTGCTAACTGCTAGACCAGCAGTTCCAAACCACCAACCGCTCGTAGGAAGAAATATTGAGCATCCCACTCCCATAAAGATTTACCCTCTCAGTCTACCCTAACCTGTGTGTGTACTGTGAGTCCACATTGATTCAATGGCACTGAGTCTGGCTTTATTAAGGCACTGCCAAGTAAGCAGTGGACTGCTAACTGCAAGATCTGATGTTCAAACCCAGCAGCCACTCCTCTAGAGAAAGACGAGGTTATCTGCTCCCCAAAAGAAAAAGGGTTATTATAAATCAGAATCAACTCAATGGCAGTGGAATTTCATTTGTTTGTTTTTGCCTGGGTGGGGAGGGTTGTTGTTTTTAATGTGTATGATTGCCACATGTTGGAAGCACTTCCAACAGTTATATAAAGCTGATAGGCTCTAAGTGGTGAAAAGTTTGCTGATTGGAGTTACTCTTAAGACAATTGGGTGTGCACACATTGGAATTTTATTCTAGTGAGTTTAGGGAAGCAGAGGGACTTCAGCTCCTCATGAAGTAAATGTCAGGTGTCAATACAGCGAGGTTATTTGTAGCTCATTTACATAATGCCCATTCAAGGAGAAAGATGCCCAGAGCGAAACAGAGAAGCCATGAAAGAGCAGACCCAAACTTATGCCACTCAAAGTCCCTGCAGACTCATGGAGGGAAGAAGACAGGCGGGTTCTGTGAGATGGAACTGGATATTGCAAATTTCGATTGTTTTTTTTGTGTATTTTTTCTTGTGATTTAGTGTGAACATTTACAGAGCAAACTGGTTTTCATTCAACAATGTATACACATTTTGGTTTGCGACATTGATGGCCATCCCATCCAGTGGAATAGCACTCCTCCCACTCCCTCTGCATGGCTACCCCTTTCATTGCTCTCTCTTTCCCATGCCCTCCTGCTTCTGAGCTTTATTCCAGGACATGAGAAGTCATTTGACCTCGTACTGTTGGTTGCCCAAGGGAGTTATGATTTCCCAAAGAAGGCCTGTCTTGTTTAGCTGAGGAGTTTGGCGATCCTGTCAGGGAAGTGTTAGATGGCTAACTGCCAAACTGGGGGTTCAAACCCACCAGCTGCTTCTCCAGAGAAAGACGAGATGATCTGGTCCTGAGATTCACAGTCTCAGAAACTCTCTGTTGGATCACTATGAGTTGGGTATGCTTAATCGCTTAATCTAGTTTGATTTGGGGAGTTAAATGATGGCTATCGGTCATCTCAGGGGTCCACCAGTCTCTAACAGAGTAAGTGTAGCCCATTTCCCCTTTATTGAGTGTTCCTGTATTTTTCTCCCACTCTATGCAGCACCTCCCACTGTGGTCTCTTTCAGAACATACAGCAGTAGTAGCTGGGCACCCTCCAGTGCAGGGCTGCTCAATACATAGATCGTGATCTACTAGTCAATCACAAATGTACTGCGGGTAGATCGCATGGCATTGAAAAATAGACGTGAGTCTATCATCAATCACATCCCTTAATTGATATATGGTGCAGCCAGTCAGATGCAATCTTAGGTGTCAAACACATGCTCAAACAACAGTACAAAGTGCAGCAAAACTGACAAGCTAAGTGATCGCCAATTTTCAGACCTTGGTTTTTTTTCTCTTAAACGTAAGAAAGGGTATTAAGATGAATAGGGGAGCTGGACCAAGTAAGAAGACAAACACGTATCACTTTCATACAGAATGGGAGACTGACTGTCAACAGCTACTGTCCAGACTATGCAACGCTGACTCAGTCCACTCAGTGCAAGTGATCAGAGTAAACTCAGGTGATGACAGCAAATGTACACAGTTAATTGTGTTCTGTTGTGCAATGTGGACTCACGTGGTTATGCAAGATACATAAACATACATTGTACCTATAAAGAATTCTCAATACATTTATGAATAAATGTAATAAATAAAATAAACATATGTTTTACCTTTCAGTCATTGGTAGATCATTTTGACTTGATCATTTTATAAGTAGTCCATTTTACAAGTAGCTGAAAAAGTTTGAGCACCCTTGCTCTAGTTCTTAAAGCCTCAGGGTAGTGAAAGCTAGGTTTATGTGAGCCATTGGTGGATTTGGGGGGGAGAGTTTTAAAGAATTGTTTATATGTGCCTTTGATTTTCTTCATCCTTCTTTCCTTAATGTAGGGAAAGATCAGTAATTGCATTTTACATGGTCTTTCACAAACTTTCGTTGTGATCCCAGTTGATACTCACCGATGTAGGGTATATTACATTTTCTTTTGTACTATGTTGTGGCAATTGACCTTGCTCTCCCCCAAAACTATGGTACTAAGTCCAGTGACACAATTCCTCAAGGTTTTGATTATGATGAAGAAGTTTTCATAATTCTGCCCACTGTGTGTTCTATTATATCAATGTATCTGTGTACAGCACATAGACACATATGTAGCAATATGCCCTGCCTTTGAGTTCATACTGATGCATAGTGACACTACAGAACACCATGGTAGAACTCTCCTTGTGGGTTTCCAAGACTGTAACTCCTGATTGGAGTTGTCTTTCTTCCTCAGAGTGGCTGGTGGTTTCAAACTGCTGACCTTGCCGCTAGTCACCTAACACATAAGCACTACACCACCAGGACTCCTCATCGGTAGCATTATCCTCTAGTATACCCATATAAGCTTCATGGGGTAGCCTTATTTGCCTTTCCACTCCTATTCAGCTTGCATGCATACATTATGATCATTATTATGAGTGTTATAGAAGGATTGTGTATGTAATAGTATACCCACTGCCATGGAAATGTTTCCAACACGTGATCCTACAGCGAGTTTCCAAGAATGTAAATGTTTATGGTTATAGGCAGTCATCCTTCTCCATGGAGTATGTGTTAGTCTGGATAGACTAGGGAAACAAATCCATAGACACTCCTATGTGTATAGGAAAGAAGTTTTTATACAAGAGCAATTGGGCATTGAGAAATCCTTCTGGCCCATTCCAGTCCAAGGTCCTAAGTCCGATATTAGCCCATATGCCTGATACCAATCTATAAGTCCTCTTCAGACTCAAAAAGCACATGCAATAACACCAGGACAAACACAGGCCAGTGGGTGCAGAGTCTTGTATCCAGTGGCAGTGGAAGCATCTCAACACTGGCAGGGACCTCTCTGTGGCTTTTTCCGGCTTCAGAGGTCTGGTTCCATCAAGGTAAGCCTATGTGGCTTCTCCTCTGGAATGTCTCACAGGGAGTGAACCTTGTGTCATGTCAGTAGAGCATCTCCAAGAGACTGAGTCATAAGTCTCTCACCCTCAAGGAGGAAATACAACCAGATTTCCCAGAATTCTCAGGAGAAAGCCAAGCCCACACAGAAGTCTCATTGGCTATCTCCAGATTAACAGGTTAGACTCGACTCCTACACTCCCAATCCTCAAATTAACACCAGATTAGAACCTATTTAAGGTTTGCAACCCAAAACTTACCTAACGGTGAAATCTAAGTTCTTTGTATAAGATAGCAGTTAAATTTTTGTCTTATCCTTGCATTTCTTCAGTGTTGTCTTGATTATTTTGTGTTAATGTGTCCTTACTATTTATTGTCTTCACCTACTATATATTGTCTTTCATCCTAACGTACAATGCGTCTACCCTCTAGTCACTAGAGTCTAGTGTTCCACCATCCCTTCTCCTCCCACCATGGTAACCTTCAAAAAACATTTCTTTCTTCTTTCCCTGACTTTACAGTGGTGGTCTGATACAATTTTTAGTATTCATAGTGGCATATAATTCACATGTCATACAGTTTAACAGGTGAATTGTACTAAGAAAAGTTGCGCAATCATCATCACAATGAATTTTAGAGCATTTTCTTCTTTCCCATGTCTCTTAACCACCCCTGCCGGAACTCTAGGTAATTATTAATCCAAGTATTGTCTCTACCAATTCACCAACCCTGCTTTTCACAAACAGAAAATCATACTAAAATAAAGAGAAAAACAAAAAGGAGACAAATATCAATTAAAAAGTAGAAAATATTAAAAGTGAAAACAACTTTAAAATACATGAAAAGGGAGATCAAATGATAAGGGGCTCTAGTTTAGCCTACCTATATCTGCCATAATGGACTTTACAATGATCTCTATCTGATAACAAGGCTATTCATATCTCTTCACTCTGGGTAGAAGGAACTACTAGAGGTCTGTTCTGTGTGGGAACACAGTCAATGGATTTCAGGCTTCCACTGTCCTACACAGCCTTCTGCAAACCATGGATTTGAACTCTAATACCTTTCCCTCCTCTGGACTTGGGTTCTATTACTCACATACCTTGAATTCCATAGGCTGATGTGCTTCTTCCATGTGGACTTATTGATGTCTCATTTGGATGTGTGCTTATTCTAAGGCAATCCTTTAAGACTCCAGATACTATTCTTTCTGACAGCTAGACACCATCTGATTTCTTCACCACATTTTCCTGTGGCACCTATATCTTCAGTGATCTTTTCATGAGGGTGGCCTGATACAATATTCTTTTAATGCGGTAATGTCCTTTTTAAAAATATATCAGAAGTAAGCAAAAGTGTATAAAACTCTGTGCACAGACAGAATTTTTGCAAAGGTGAATAAGTGTTTTCTAGGTTAAGCTTTGAAGAAGACGTCCTCCTGAAGAGAAATGTGTTCTCAGGGTCTGACAAGCCCATGATGAACTAGGAGTAATTAGAATATGATCCCTGTCAACCATATAAATTTTTTTAAAAACCCTTCCCCTCACCCCCAGACTTCAGAAAAGGAGAATTAAGTAGGTAGGTTTAAATTATATGTCTCATGGTTTCTCAGTCCACTAATAAAATCTAGTACCAGTGTGTATCAAGTTTGAAATAGGTAAAAGAATGGACCATAAAATGAGAGGGAAAATTTTTAGTCCCCTTGTGCTCACTATCCCTCTATCCCTATCCTCGCCACTCTGACTTTGCAAAGGTGGTAATATTCCATGAAGGGTGGCCAGAACCCCAGGTCTGATCAGAAAAGTAATAATCAAGTATCTGCTATTTAAAATCTCAGAAACCCAGTATCCTATCGAGTCACAATGTGCCGGAACCAAAGCTATGGCAGTAAGAAAGCTCAGAAAAGGCTAGCAGAGAAACAGTACTCAAATGGATTGCAAGAGAACAGACATAAGAAAACTCCCCAAGCGGCATTTCATGCCAGTGAAAACCCCAGAAGGTAAGAATAGGCAGGAATAGCAACTAGAAACAGAGATCCCAGGGAGGAGATGGAAAGGGTTTAGATGCTTGCAACTGGGACAATTATATTATCTGTTGTCAATTTGAGACTTAAGAGGGGAGGGGCAGAGTTTAGCCTGTCAATCAGGTCACAGCTTGGTGACATCATTTGGAGGCGCTAAGGAGATACCACTCCTCATTGGAAGTGGTACACATGCTCAGTCACTGTGAGACATTCTTGTTGACAAGTCACATGGAAACAGGCTGATGGTAGCCAGAGCCTCAGAGATAGAGAAGCCACATGGAGACCCCTGCCGGTGCTGAGATACTTCTACCATCACTGCATCCACAAGACTTTCTACCCACTGGTCTGTGTTCATCCTGAATTGGCATCATGACATGTATTTTGTGAGTCTGAAGAGGAATTTATAGATTGATATCAGACATATGGGCTAACACTGGACTTATGAGCTTGATCTGGACTGGGCTGGAGTGTTTTCTCAATATTCAATTGTTCTTGTATATAAACCTCTTTCTTATACACATATGAGTGTCTATGAATTTATTTCTCTTGTCAACCCAGACTAACACAGCAAATAAGGTCAAGAAACAAAATTGGTATAAATTATGGAGTGGGAAATTAATTTGCTCCACAAATTTTCACACAAACTGCAATAAAATGTTTGTTTTTCTAATATTCTGGATTACAGTCTTGATGTTAAAAGTACAACCATAAATGCATCATTAGAAAATACTTTCATAACCTTCGGGCAAAAAGAATTTCTTAACCAAGATGCAAAAGGGATATATCAAAAATAGACTGACTAAAGTCTACTATGTTAAATTTTAAAAGTTTTCGACATAAGAAGGGTGAAGAAATCTTGGGTTACACACTCATGAACAATATTGTTTCTGCTCTGTGAAACGTGTTCTCAGCTCCTCTTTACCAGAAGCCTATATTCCTGAGAATCTACTTTCCATGTAAGTTACCTCCTCTGGGATTTCTACCTCCATAGTAGTTTTCTTGTCTAACCACTCTCAGTGCCTTTCAAGCTCACATGGGTTGGACTCCTTCACTATTGCCACTGCATTAATGAAACACTTTCTATGTCTCACTACACCTAAAACAACAGGCAAACAGTTGCCCAGCTAATAGACTCCAAACCCATGAAAACAGAGTAGAACTATTGAATTTCCATAGCTTCTGATTGTTCTGAAGTAGATGAACAGGTCTTTCTTCCAAGGTACCCCTGAGTGACCTTAAATCACCAACTTTTCAGTTATGGTAGAGAGCGTTACTCATTTACACCATCTAGGGACTCCTCCACCTTATCCTCAGGACCTTTTTAATAAGCATGTCTAAACTCTATTGTATCTCTGCGTCTGCAATCCATATAATGCCTCTGTAAGGTAAGCATTAATTTCAACATCATCTCATAAATAAGGAGACTGAAACCTGAAAAGTTTAAATAAGTGCACATATTTAACTATTAAGTTAAGGGCCTATACTTGGAATGTAGGCATTCTCTGAAAACTCACAGGCATGGATATCCAAAAAAAACTGTGGCCTTTAATACAACAATCTGAATATCCAATTTCTTCAGAAAAGCGCAGTAGAGAAACCTGTTACCAATGTTAGAGATATCATTAGCATGAATGATCCTGGATTTTCAGTTGAAGTGAGGTTAGTTAACTGAAGCGGTCATTTTATTTATGTAGTGTTACAATGACTTGTGAAAACTCCAAAAGATAGTCTTTTGGGGTGGTGTGGTAAAGGAAAATTACTTGTTCTCCTGTCCATAGATTTTGTAAGTTCAACCCAATGACTAGACAAGATCACATAGATAAGGTGTAAAAGATTCTAAGACAAGGAGTGGTCAACCTGGCCATTCCATTCACGGGGATGAGAGTGGGCTATTTCTCAAGCAGAAACAGGAGACTCCACAGGTGTCAAGAAAGACATACCACCAGCCTGCGTGAGCTCTCTGTCTCACACAGCAGGGGCAGCAGCCACGCCAGCACTCAGACTAGGAGACAGAGCCACAAGACAGCCGAGGGACTGCACTGTGAGGCCGAGTGGCAGGTGCATTTCTTGCCCATGGGATGATGCAGAAGCTAAGGGACTATATGAATAAGCAACAGAGAAACAGAAGCATGCCTACCAGCATGGTGGAAAAGACACGCTGCAGACAAAAGAGCTATCTTCCTAACATCTTCTAACCTATTAGCTTTCCGAATAAACTCCTAAATTGTGTTTTGGGGGGGGGGGGGAGTGTGACCTTGGAAAGGGGTGGGGTGATTGATGAGACATGGAATGTGGCAGTGACATAATTTCATATCAACATGAAGACAAAGAGGGCCCTGACAACCTTCCTACTGGTGAGCCACTCTGGACCTACCAGTGCCCTGGGATGCTTCCACCACCATTGCATCCCCAAGACTTCCCACCCACCTCTGCATTCTGGATCATTGTATGTGGCCGTGTGACTCTAAAGAGGGACTTATGGACTTAAGTTGGGGTGGGCTGGGATGTTTTCCTGATATACAATTACTTCTTGAGATAAACCTTTCTTACACATATAGGAGTGTCACTGGAATTGTTTCTCTAGTCAAATCAGCCAAACAGAGAGAGCACTGGTGAATTCTATGTAGAGTCTCTGTGGGGCTTTATGCTCCTAGAAGAATAACATCTGTTCTAGACCAAGGGCATCAAATTAAAGAACACCTTGCTCTCTCACAAAGATATCCATCTATTCATTGATCCCTGGGCTTCAGGTCAACTCAGATGAGTGAGAGCTCTTCCAGAAGTTTCTGTTTCTAGATAGGAAGACAATGGGATATTGGAGTGCCTTTGCCATGCCTGGCTATCCCGTTCTCCAGACAAGAGGGAGCACTGATATATACCTGTAAGTAAATCCTGCCCACTCATACCATGATTTCTACTTTGTCGGTTGAATCTTGGAATAATTGTATCCCCACAAAGCTAGTACACACATCACTAATAGATTTAGGGATTTATTAACTATCAATTTAATTAAAGAGTTGAAGGTCTTGTCTTGGGACAGCTGTAGTATTACCCAGGAAATCCTTCCTCATGGACCAGCTTCCCAAATATAATATTCTTATAGAACTCAGGGCCTGGCCCTCATCTTTTCTAGTTGAAGGTAATGGAGTCACCACTTAGGCACACAAATCATGTATCAACATGGATGATTTTCTTTCCCACTGCAGACCTCCAGGGGGCACCATTCACATAGAATTCAAGAATGATTCAAAGCAGCGGTCTTGGAAAAAGTCATGCAGCTTGAGAGTACCTGAGAACCTGAGAAATGAAACTAAATTAATCAAATTAGACCATTAATATTCAAACCACTGCTTGGTATGCAGGGAATCAAGAGGAAAGACAGAAACTGATCCATACTTCTCCTTTCTAGTCGGAAAGTGTCAGGTACCGGTTCTGCTCCGTTTAGTAATGGTTCTTGTCTGACCATCTACCAAGATAGGCTATTTTATTTGTATATATTAGTGTTGTCATTCATCAGGACAGAGTTCTAACTATTCAATTTAAGATAATTTTTCAAAAATCAAATCTCTCTTCCATAATACTGATTTTCACATCAAACTCAGCTCTCTGAGTGCCCCCGAATGCAGTGCTTCTCAGAATAGAACCCTTGAAACCGGCAGCATCGCCTAGGCCTGGTGAGAGATGGGGTGGTAAGGAGGTGACAAATTGGGTTGCGCACTGCATGGCCAGCAGTTCAAAACCACCAGCTGTTCCTTGGGAGAAAGAAGGGGATTTTTAGTCCAGCAAAGATGGACAGTATTGGAAATCCATAAGGGCAGTTCTACTCTGTTCTTCAGGGTCACGGAGTCAGAATCACTTCAGTGGCAGTGAATTTGAGGTTTTTGTTTTAGTTTAGCTTTTGCTTTGGTAAATTTTTGCTCCTCAATTACCTAGACCTATTGAATAAAACCTGTATTGGAAGAATGTGGCAGTCAAGTACCTATACCAATTTCATACTTGAGATGGAGGGGTGGAGTCTAGCCTGTTAATCTGGAGATAGCCATTGAGTAGCCAATGAGGCCTCTGCGTGGGCTTGGCTTTCTCCTGAGACTTCTGGGAAGTCTCCCAGCATTTCCCTTGTGGAAATGAGAGACCATTTTTACCACTTTGGGGGAGTCGCTGGACTGACAGGGCAAGATGGCAGCATCCGAGGAACCGGAAGAGCTGGAGGAAAAGCCACACGGTCTTACCTTGATGGAACCACACCTCAGAAAAGCCACAGAGAGACCCCTGCCAGCGCTGAGATGTTTCTATCACCAATGGAATCTGCTGATGGACCCTGAGTCCTGGAAATGAGGAGCCATGAGGTCGGGACTCTGCACTCACTGGCCTGTGAGTTCGTGAGTCAGAAGGAGACTTTACAGACTGCTATCGGACATGTGGGCTAATATCAGACTTGTGACTTTGAACTGGACTGGGTTGGGATGCTTTCTCAATGTTGCATTCTTCTTATATATAAATCTTTCCCTTATAGCCATATGCGTGTCTATGAATTTGTTTCTCTAGTCTACCCGGTCTAACACAAAGAAGTACAGTCAGAATGCTCCTTAGAAGCTAGGATGGCAACACCTTGTCTCATGTACTGTTGACCTGTTATCAGAGGGCAAAGAGCCCCTAGAAAAGGACGTCATACTTGGTGTGGACTCAGAACAAAAGAGGTAGGCCTCCAATGAGATGGACTGACACAATGGCTATCACAATGGAAGGGCTGAGCCTCGGTGGTATAGTGGTTGTGTGCGGGACTACGGCTCACAGGGTTGGCAGTTCAAACCCAGCAGCAGCTCTCCAGGACCAAGGCTGGGCTGCCTACACCCACCAGGGCAGTGATGAAAAAAAAAAAACGCAATGGGCCCCAATATCTTCACAAGTTTAGAATGACACAGACTCAGTCAGTATTGCATTCTGTGGTACAGAGTCTCTGTGAATCAGAACCAATTCAATGGCATGTAGCAACAGTGTTGAATAAAAAATATAGGCATGAAACCACAATCTGGTTTCATATGCCTTCCAGTTAATTCTCACACGTACTACAGTTTTGGAACCATTGCCTTAATATGGCCCAGTTGACATACTTAAAAAAGACCTTGAACTTTTAAAAATACATATGTATTCTGGCTCCACTACAGAGTCACTGGTATAGTGAAAAGACTTCTGGGATTAAATGGATCTGGATTCTAATTCTAGCTTTGTCACTCACCACTTGAGTGTTATCACTCCCATTTCCTCATGTTCAAATAAGGGTATGAGGAACTGCCTTAGGTGAATACATTGGAAACCAGGTATAGAAAACATCTCGGATGGAGACGTTTGTTGTTAGGTGCTGTCTATTGAACTCTGACTCATAGTGTACAACAGACTAATGCACAACTGACTAAAACTCTGCCTTGCCCCTCACCAGCCTCACTGAGTTCACAGTAATCCTTATACTGGAGCCCCTTGTGGAGGGCACTGTGTTCATCCGTCTGCATCTGTTTTACTGATTCTATACTTTACCAAGCATGATGTTCAGGGACTTGTCTGAAGTATGCTTGACAAAGTCATATAGAGTCTGACACAGGATAAATCTTCTTCCCCAGTCTCGCTCACAACTAGATGATCATTTACTCATCGCTAAGGATGCAGTTCCTGTCTTACCTCCGAATCACAAGAGGAGTAAGAAGCGCGACATCACCTTCTGACGTTGCCCAAATAATATAGCATTTTCACAGCAGCTACTTGAGTTTTACCATGAATTGATGGGAACAGCACAGCTCTGAGAGCTCACAAAGCTGTTTCCAAATCTAGATTAATGAGTAGGGGAATTCTTAGGAAGCACTATTTACCAACTGAGAATATTATAATTGCTAAAGTGATTCTTATGAGCCAGATCAGATTCCTGCTGATAACAGCCAAGCAAAGAATTAAAATTGTTGACTAGAAAATTTAGAGGAAGCTTCCCAACTTACCTACCACACAGGTTTGCTCTTTCTTAATTATCTGGGTAATTGTTTCAGTTCCTCACTTGCCTTTATATCAAGGTTCACCTGGACAGATGAATGAGAGATGCCAATATTTATGTGTCTGCCTGTTGAGTAGAGCTCCAGGCTCCCCATCTCCAAGCAGTAACTCCTCAGTTGTCAGTAGGATGCTCCCATCAACTCGCTCTCCATCAGAAATTAATGAGGCCTTTCTAATTAATCTGGAAATCTGCTCTTGTGGCATTGGGTGGATTGATTTCAACTTGTCAGAAGTTCTCAGCCTAAATCAAATCCTTTCATTCAAAAACATAAGGCTGTCTTCATTTTTCATTTTCTCTTTTCTATTGGTCTATAGAAATACAATAAAATTTTTAAACTGAAAAAAAATAGATAAGACATAATACTCACTTTGTTCCTAATACATTTGAGGAAGTGTTAAGACAAAACTTTTCAGGTTTTTGTCAACGGTTCAATAGTTTTCTCAAATACAGTTTTTTTTACAATTATGCATAAATGAAACTAAAGTTCATCAAACCTACTCACTGAAGGTTGAATAGAGTGATCACTAGACAGCTACCATAAAAATTTTTCTTGGCATTTTATAATGGGAAAAAAAATCAAAGGTCAAAGTTGATAGTGGGATGAGTGAGCGAGTTAAAAAAGCACATCATTTATGTGGAAGAAAAATCACTTCTGAAGAGTATAGACTTCTTGACCTGAAAAGTCAAGTCCAAGTCAAAGCATAGCTCACAAGCCCACAAGCCTTGGAGGTCTTCAGTCTGCAATACGGAACCAATTACCACAGACTCTATTCTGACCCATGGGGACCGTCATGCATATGTTACAGAGAACCAGGCTCAGTAGACTTGTCACGGCTGTGACCTTTCAGATCCAGATTGGGAAATCTTTCCTCAGAGGCACCTCTGATTTGGGTTAGCAGTCGGGTGCTTCAGCATTTGTGCCAACCAAGGACTCTTTTCAGTCTGCAGCTACCCAATGATACAGCATACCTTACACAATGTACTTCCTTTGCATTTGTCAAAAATCCCTTTATATAATTGGGTTAGGTCTGGTGAGTAAATAGCCCCAAATCTTCAGCATCACAAAGGCTGACTTTTTGCTCATATGATATGACCACAAAAGGTCAGTTGTGCCTGTAACTCCTCTTCATCTTCACTCCTAGAGCCAGAATAGAGGGAGCAGCTGACAAGACCAGAACCAGGGGTGAGGAATGAGAGCTAAGGAGAATGATGCAGTAGGTCTTCATGTTTTGGCCCAGAAATGACAGATGGTTCTCCAGCTGCATTTTATTGGTCACAAGTCAGGGACCTTTCCTGAGCTCAGCAGGGTAGGAAGGTAAACCACTTCCACGGCAAAAAAAAAAAAAGTAGAAAAAAATTGAATATTTAACAAACAGAAATGCAAGCATGCCCCTGACTGCTGCTCAGGGACTTCCCCTCACTTCATCCCTATACACCTTCTTTATCATGTCTCCTGTACACTGGCTCTTCTTGCATCCACAGAGAGTCAAAATCCCCACAAGTGTGATCAATTCCTGCATGAATAAGAAAGCCAATTTGCTGAAAGCTTGAGAATAGCAAGATAATTATAATGGTGGAAAAGAAAATTAAGTCCTGGACTCTATCAACCAAATTCTCCATTGGTTGTCTCCCTCCATGGTGTGCCCTCACCCCCCTTTCACCTTAAAAGCAGACCCTTCATTGTATCTTCAATCTCCAGAGTATCGGGCCCACCTCCTCTTTTCCTTACCAAAAGGACATTCTCTACCCCATCCTTTCCCTCTAACAATATTCTCATAATCCCAGAAATGTGTTGTTCTGCCCATAGTCAATTCAGCCTTTGTTACGTTTACCCAGACGTGTTTTGCATGTGCTATTCGAGCTTCTGTATTCTAGAATGTAATCTTTGTTTTACAGAGCCAAAAAGGCTCACTGAAGAGAATTTGCTACTCAAAGGTGAGGTGCACCTGTCTGAACTAGAGAAAATGACAGACAAATTTTAAATGCAATTTGCTTGCACTGCACACAAACAGAAAATATTGGTGTGTATGTTTAAATATTTTATAGACATGCCTTTAGCATAATGTTGGGTGTTGCCCTGGACTCAAGGTAACTACTCGCATTAGGGGGTACACTTGCTCCACACGGTTTTCTTGGGTGTAATATTCTAGGAGGTCTCTGCATGGGTTCAAACTGCCAACTTTTATGGTAGCAACCAATTGCAAGCAAGTTTTTGCAGCCAGGCTAACCATTAGCATAGTTTTAAAAACTATCTCATATTCTACCCTAGTAAACTGGGATGCGTTATGAATGCAGTTTCTTCATTTAGATGTTTCCATGTAGTCAGTATGATGAATTATGTCATCATCATTAGCCTCCTGCACAAGTACCTTGGCTTTTGTTATCTTATCTTTTTCTAGCTAAATCCCAAGGAATAAAATCCCTACATTAAAGGCATGAATATTCTCACCTTGTACTACATGTTTTTATGAATCTTCCCTAATTTATATGCAAGCATTAGTGCAAGAGCAGGACTCTGCTTTATTTAAAATTGGAGTTAGTCAGTCTCTATGTTTCATTTAGTAAACAAGCAGACTCCTGTGAAATATACATAGCAATATTGTCTTCTAATATGAAAACATCTTATTGGCCAAAAAATAAACCTAAAAGTGTGGTTTTTCTGGGAAAGACCTCGAATCTAGAAGAAGGAGACTTGGTGGCACAATGTTTAAATCACAGTGTTAAAGCTATAAGAAGGGTTGGAATTTTAAAAGCACCAACCACTCCCTGGGAGACGCCTGTTTCTGTAAAAACTGACAGCCCGGGAAAGCCCAAGAGTGGGTGCATTCCATGTTATAAGGATGCTTGGCGTTAGCATCAACTAAGAAGCACCCGGTTTAGTCTTTTGGTTGGATCGAGACAAAAATAGTACACATGGGCCACAATCTTTCAGAGACCAGTAGTAATGGTTTGAACAGAAAGGAATAAAGCAAGAAAACAATAAGAAGAATAAAAAAGACAAGGTGCTTTTCGTTGGAAGGAGCCATAAAATTGACAAAGCACTTGCAAATGTAACAGAAGAGAAGATGCACATAAGATGAATAAGAAATAGAATAGACAATGTCAAAATGGAACATAAAAGGACAATTGCCTAATCCTATGAAGAACAATTGAAAATACTGCCAGATGAACAAACAAATTTGTCGCAGAGGAAATCCAACCAGAATGCTTCTCAGAAGTAAGAATGCAAGAAGTAAGTAGAAGCAAGACTGTCTCACACACTTTGACGCATTATCAGGAGAGACCAGGCTCTGGAAAAGATACCATGATTGGTCAAGTGGAAGGGGGGAAACGCACAACCTTTGAGTTGATTGTCCTCCCCAGTGACCCTATAGGACAGGGTAGAAATACCCTGGTGGGTTTCCAAGGTCGTAACTCTTGATGGCATTCGACACTCCTGATTTCTCCTGTGGAGAGGCTAAACTGCAGACCTCACACTTCACACCCAAACACACACCATGATGCCCCCAGGACACCTGGTGAAGGGGAAGATCGGTGAGCCAGAGGGAGATTGTGAAGGATGTGAGTTGACACCGTGTCTGCAACAATAGATTCAAAGATAATGATGATTTTTGACGGTGTTCCGGGAACAAACAGGGCTTTGTGCTATTCTGTACAGACTCAAGAGCACCTAACACACACACACACACACACACACACACGAATAATGTTACTCCAACAAATTTGAAAGCCTAAAAGAAATAGATAATTTTCTAGAAACATACACCCCACCCAAACTAACACCAACCAAGGAAGAAATTTTGAACAGATCCATCACAAAAGAAGATATTTAACAGGATATAAAAAGTTTTCCCCAAAAAAATTTGCCTCAATTAGTGACTACCAAACAATCAGGAAAAAACCTGACACAAATTCTACTTAGACTATCCTAGAAGACATAAAAAGTTAGACTACTCCCTAATATCTTATAAAGCAAGAACAACCCCTATGCCAACACCCGGCAAAGATTTCCCTGAAAATTTCAGGCCAATATCCTTCACAAATATTGACAAAAAAAATTTCAGCAAATCTTAATCAATAAATTCTTACAACCATTCATATCAAACAAATAATTTATTATGATTATACTAGGATTCAGACTAGGTAAGCAAAGATTGTTCAACTTTTTAAAAAGTCAACAAAATATACTACATAAATAAAACAAAGGAAAAGAATCACAGGATGGTATCAATTAATACAGAAAAGATTTTTGACAAAATCCAGTATCCATTCTTGATTTAAATGTTCAGGGAAATAGGAATCAGAGGAAAATTCCTCATCATTGAGAGCACATATAGGAAACTAACCCAATAACACACTGCCCTAAAATTGATTTTGGCTCAAAGGAACCCTGTACAGACTTCTATGCCTTTATGGAAGTCATCTTCCTTCTGCAGAGCAATTGGTGAGTTTGAACTTTCAGTCTTGTGGTGACAGTCCACGGTACCACTAGGGTTCCTCAGACCAACAGCCTGCACTGTTCTCAACAGAGAGAGGGACTGGAAAAATATCCCTTGTGAATCTGAATCAGACAGGAGTCCTTTGTCACGACTTTCATTCAATATTGTATAGGTAGTCCTAGTCAGAGAAGTAGGCAAGAAAGGAAAAAAAAGCATTCAAACTGGCAAAGGAGTAAAACTACATTTGTAAATGATATGATTCCATGTAGAAAATCCTAGTGACATAACAGGAAAGTACCATTAAGAGTTTACAGTAGCCCATGACTACCAGAGGCAGTGATGCCCACAACAAAATAATAATAATAATAGTAATAATAATAATAATAATTTTTTTAAAGTTTACAGTAGATAATTGTCTTGCTCGGACCCACAATCAAGGTTCATAGAAGCAGCAGTCAAGAGATCAAACTATACCTTTCATTGGATAAATCTGCTGCATGGAAACTTTAATCATTTTGTTGGGGCTCAGACAGTTCTTATCAAAATTCATACATACAGACATTGTGTCAAGCACATTTTTACATTTGTTGCCATCATCATTCTCAAAACATTTGCTTTTGACTTGAGCCCTTGGTACCAGCTCATTTTCCCCTTTCCTCCCCACGACCCCCTCCCTCATGAACCCTTAATAATTTATAACTTATTATTATTTTGTCATGTTTTGCACTGTCTAACGTCTCCCTTCACCACTTTTATGCTGTCCATCCTCCAGACAGGGGGTTCTATGTAGATCTCTGTAATCAGTTCCCCCTTTCTACCCCGCCTTCCCTCCACCATCACAGTATGGACACTCTCACAACTGGTTCTGAAGGATTCATCTGTCCTGGATTCCTTGTGTTTTCAGTTCCTATCTGGACCAGTGTACATCCTCTGGTCTAGCCAGATTTGTAAGGTAGAATTGTGATCATGATAGTAGAGGATTAGGAAGTATTTAAGAACTTGAGGAAAGTTGTATACTTCACCATTGCTACACTGAACGCTGACTGGTTTGCTTCTCCCAATGGCCCTCTGTAAGGAGATGTCCAGTTGCCTACAGATGGACTTTGTGTCCCCAATATGCACTCCCCCTCATTCACAATGATATGAGCTTTTGTTCTTTGATGTCTCATACCTGATCCCTTCAACACCTCATGATCACATGGGTTGGTGTGCTTCCTTCATGTGGGCTTTGTTGTTTCTGAACTAGATGGCTGATTGTTTACCTTCAAGTCTTTAAGAATCCAGACACTATATCTATTGATAGCCAGGCACCATTAGCTGTCTTCACCACTTTTGCTTATGCACATGCTTTGTCTTCAGTGATCATATCAGGAAAGTGAGCACACAATGCTATGATTTTTAGTTCTTGAAGTCTGATAACTGATTCCTTTGACACCTTGTGGTCACACAAGCTGGTGTGCTGCTTACATGTGGGCTTTGTTGCTTCTGAGCTAGATGACTGTTTGTTTACTTTCAAGCCTTCAAGACCCCAGATGCTACATCTTTTGATGGCTGGGCACCATCAGTTTTCTTCACTACCTTTGCTTATGCACATGTTTGTCTTCAGTGATCATGTCAGAAAGTAAGCATCATGGAATGCCAATTTAATAGAACAAAATGTTCTTGCATTGAGGAATTACTGGAGTGGAGGCCCAATACCCATCTGTTGTCCTAATACTAACCCTATAAGTATATGCACGTTGATCTATTTCCCCAATGTCCATGCCTATATTTAAACCTATATAAATGCCCTTTATCCCCACCCCCAGTTCTTCCCTCTGTTTCCTTTTACTTTCCTCTTGTCCCACTATCATGCTCAGCCTCCATTTAGGTTTCAGTAATTTCTCTCTGCTACATTACTCTTGATCAATCCCTATCAGACCTCTCGCACCTACCTTGTCACTAATTTTGAATCACTTGTTTCCTTATACCTGGGCCAGTCAACACTACCTCCTTTCCCCCTCCACTCCATCGCCTATGTCCCTCCTCAGAACCATCAGTCCCATCATTTTCCCCTCCAGACTGTTCATCCAGCCTATCTTATCTAGATAGACCTGCAGAGGTAACAATATGTACCTCCCAAAAAAGGCATCCTAAAATGAAGCAACCAAAGACAATAAAACAATGTTAACAAAAGCTCCAATGTCCAATATATATGTAAAATATTAAAAATAATAACAATATAAAAACCTGTAAATATTCAAAGTCTGTCCATTGACCTCCAGGAGTGTCCCCTGGTTGAGTCAGATGGAGTGCCACACTCAGGCTCCAAAGTATATCCTTGGCAGTCCATCTGGAGCTCAATGATCTGTTGCACACCCTTAGTGTTTGCCATGGTGTGGTTGGGTCAGACAGGGTATAATCCAGACCCTGTTTCTTGTCCTTTAGAAATGTTTTCTAGTTGAGTCTGATGGAGTGCCACACCCTGGCCTCAAAGTCTATTTTTGGTACTTCCTTGAGACTTCCTTTCTCTGCAACTTTGGCTGTTCTGTTGTTGTATTATCTTTGGTGTTGTGGTGACAGATTGGGTGCAATTTCCACACTGTGGCTCAAGTGTTGTCCCCTGTAGAGGTATAAGGCAGTGAAGGGTGCTGTATCTCATAGTGGGGCCGGCCATATGGTCCTCTGGCACAGAAACTTTTAAGAGTATTGGACAGCGAGGAAGCTACTATAAGGACAAAGATGCACCTGACCTAAGCTAGGGTGTTCTCCATTGCTTCACATGCATGTGAAAGTGGGGCACTTAGTAAGGAAGAATCAATGGGCTTGAATTGCAATCCTAAAGAAGAATGTTGAAAGTGGCCATGAAATGCCAAAAGAACAAACAAGAAGTTTCAGAAGAAGTAAGGACAGAGTGCTCATTAGAAGCAAAGAAAACAAGACATTGCATTACATACTTTGGACATGTTCTCAGGACAGAGCAGTCCTGGGCGAAGGCCATCCTACTTGATAAAATAGACTACAAACCAAACTCACTGCCATCAAGTTGCTGCCCACTCATCACTACAGCAGAGAGGAGAATTGCCCCTGTAAGTTCCCAAGACTGTAGTTCTTCATGGGAGTAGAAAGCTCCATCTTTCTCCCACAGAGCACCTGGCAGGTTTCAACTGCTGACCTTGCAGACCACAGTCCAAGACCTAAACACAAAGCCACCAGGACTCCCTGGTTAAGTAAAGGGGCAGAGAAAAAGAGTAAGATCTTTGAGGAGATAGACTGACACAGTAGCTCCAGCAATCACCTCAGGCCTATTGTGAGGATGGCACAGGACTAGGCAGTGTTTCATTCTGCTGTGCGCAGGGTCACCATGGGTTGGTACCAACTCAATGCAAGTCACCACAGTACAGCAAACTGAGAGGTGAGTTGTGGTGTTTCCCAGGAAAACACTCCCAAATCAACGCTTTCATAAGAACAAGAGTTGTGGGCTGGAAGGATGAGGCGCCTCCCTGGATCCTGGATCCTGGGAGAGAGCACAAGGAAAAGAAAGCAACCTTCAGAGTCCTGCAGAAAGACACCAGGGAGGTAGTGTGACCTACCAAAGAGGGGTGTCATTATGCAATCAACAACCTTCAGCTATAAATTAGCCAAAAATATTCTCAGTTCCGTTATCTGGAAGAATAGCTCTGTTGACATACTACCCTGGTGATCTCTGCTTGGTCCTCTGATAACCTGAAACAGCTAATCAATCATTGAGTATTTAGTAGAAGCAGCTGGAGTGCAACTAAAGTGAAGCATAAACAGAAATTTGGAGGCCCTTTAGGACTCTCAAGCTAATGATTTTTAAAATTATGTTACATTTTTATAACTGTACATATGTCGATATTTGGGGTGGGAAGTTAGGTTAAATGCTAGCAATTTCCCTCCCTTGCCTTGCATATCTCTAGTAATTTATGCTATCTGTAAAATAGCTATAAATAGAAAGTATCAATTTATAAATTTCCTGAAAACCTTTTAAATATGTTGCATTCAAAGAAATATATCATTCCAAAAGTGAACAGATTCATTTGAATTAAGTTTCCATGATGACGCACAAAACTTGGATCGAGCTATGCTGTGTGCAAGAAGGAGAGTTGAACATTGAATAAGAAAGGATAAAGAAGAAGAGACGCATTTAACTATAATGCAACTGAAGACAACGGAAAGTACTGTGGACTACCAGAAGAACAAATAATTGTGCCTAGGAAGAAGTGGAGCCAGAATGCTCCTCGGAAATGAGGATGGTGAGACTTTGTCTCTCTTACCTTGGATGTGTTATCAGGAAAGACAAGCCCTTGGAGGGGGACAAGAGCTACAGAGCAAGATGCCTGATGAGATGCACTGACAGAGTGTTTGCAGCGTTAGGCTCAAACATGAAAGCTGCGAGGACGGTGCTGGCTCTGGCATTGTTCATTCGGTTCCACAGGAGGTCGCAAGAGTTGGCACCTCCTACAGGGCAGGGTCGAATTGCCCCTGCAAGTTTCCAAGAGAGTAACTCTTTACGGGAGTAGAAAGCTCCATCTTTCTCCTACAGAACACCCCGTGGTTTTGAACTGCTGCCTTGCAGATCACAGTCCAACACATAACCACAAAGCCTCCGGGACTCCCTGGTTAAGTCAAGGGACAGAGAAAAAGAGTAAGGGCTTTCATGAGCGAGCACAATAGCAACATCATAACAACAATGGGGCAAGGATATTGGAGTTATCAATAATCCAGTGGCAGAATTTTAGTCTTCCGTACAGGAGATACAGGCTGGCTTCACAATCCACGTGCCTCATGCCCAGTCACTGCCGGTCTGTCAGCAGAGACGAGCGTGTTGTTACAATACTGAACCGTTCCAGAGGATCTTCCCAAGATGAACTAGGAAGAAACGCCTGGTGATCTACTTCTAAGAATCAGTCAATAAAAACACTATGGACTATAATGATCTGATCCCCAACAGTCTATGGGACTGGTGCCGGAGTAGGTACCAGCTTGTTCAGTTGTACATGGATGGCCATGAATCAGGGTCTGACTCTACAGCAAAAACAGCACCATGATATAAATACTTAAGGTTTATAATAACAAAAGGTACACTTCTTTTTAACCTTAGGGTGATCAGTTATTGCATGTATGGACTAAAAAGCATTATGGATTGACTTAGAAAGTTTACAGTCATTTGACTGACCTAGGTTTCATTTTTTTTTAATGTGATCTGAAAAGAATATGGACACTTAAAAAAAGTTTTGTCTTTGGTTTTTTATTTGTTTGTGGTTTCTCTTTTTTGGTTTGGTTTGTTTTTTGTTTTGCTTTGTTTTGTTTTGTTTACACTGTCGCCAAGAGCCTGTCTCTACCTCAGGCTCCTTGACTTACATCTGCTATTGTAGCATTTAAACTTCTTCAGGTAGAAAAGGGCATAAACTCACTCAAACCAAAGCAAATGTATTGATTCAAGTAACTGAGTGCTCAGGTGCTTCCGGCAAAGCTTATTCCACAGGCACGATCACAAGCTTTCACTCTCTCAAATCTCCTTCCTTATCCACAAGCTCCACTAGTGTCTTCTTTAAAAGTCCAGGTGCTCCACTCAGGAGCCCAAGCCATATCCTCAAAGCACACTTAGAGTGCTCACTCTCAGCACACCCTGCCAAAGGGATGGGGTTCTTTACTTTGAGTAAGCCTAGAAATGCCTCCTCACTATTATAAGTCAGAGAAGCTTGCATGTCACCCTCGTACCTTTGTCTATAGGCAGGGAGGCGGGCTATCATGCATAACCAATTGACACAGATCTGATGGTAGCAGTAGCTCTTCCTGGAGCACATTTCTAGAAATGAGAGTTGAATTTTTGCCACCTATAACACATCATTTGTGAATGGGAAGACAACCAATACAAGCCCACTCCTCCCGGAATGGCAAGAAAGTGGTGGGACCCTAACCCCCACCACACCTTCTCTACTGGGAAATAGACTTCTCATATCATTGCAGAAAATATGCAAAAAAAATAATTTGGGAAACATACCAATCTTTCCAAGAGCTTTTCATGGGTACTCTCTCATTTCTGTCTCCCACTGATCAGTAACCCCGGGAGATCGTCTAAGTGGGCAATATTCCCCTTCACAGAGATGAAGCAGTTCAAAGTGAAAACTAGAACAAGCCCTATCTACACTTACTACACGGCTGTTTCCTACTGTAACGCACGGTGTGAGAGGGCTACCCTGTGAGAGAGACCGAGGTTGACAGGTCAGAGAAGGGCAGAAAGAGGGCAAGAAGGGATTCGAGGCAGAGAAAGAAGGAAAGGGGATGTTACAGGATTACAGCACTCACAAGACATGCTCACCCTTCCCACTTGCATTCAATATTTTATTAGAAGCCCTACCCAGAGATTAATATAGGGGGGGGAAGGTATTAGGATTAGAAAAAAAGAAGCAAAATTACTTCTATTCTCTATTTGCAGCTGACATGATGCTATATTCATCATTTCTAGAGTCCCTGAGAAAGCTTCCAGAGTTAATATAGAAATTTAGCAGAATTGAAGGTAGAAGGGCCAACAAACAAAAATCTGTTGGGTTTCTATATACCAGCAATAAGAAAAGAAATTCTCTGATTTACCATAGCATCTAAGAGATCAAAAAAAACCTAGGAAGAAATCTAACCAAGGACATGATGGACTTATATAACAAAAATTACAGCATGCTGCTGAAAGAGATTAAAGAAAGCTCAAGTAAGTGGAGTCGATTTCTTTGAGTTGAAAGATTTAATATAGTTAAGATACCAACACTATCCAACGTGAATGCAATCCTGACCACAAATTGCAAGTCCACTTTCCAGAAAAGGGAAACTAAGTTTCAACTTTATGTAGACACACAAGAGGCCCCAAATAGCAACAGCATACAAGAAAAGAACAAAATAGACGGACCCACATTTTCTGATTTTAAAATGTGCATCTCCAATATCAAAACAACTGGGTACTCGTACAGGTACATGTACAAATGGAATTAAAAGTTCATAAACAAACTCATACATCTATGGTCACCTGATTTTTTTATATGGGTGGTTGTGTTAGTTACAAAATTTCATATCAACTTGATAGATAAACGAAGAATTGAATCTAGCCTGCCAATTAGGTCACAGCCTGATGAAGCTTCCTTGTGGGCATGGCCTTCTCGTGAGGAGTCTAGGAACTCCTCTTTCTCCCTGGAGATGGGCTGCACTCTTCCTTGCTGCTTCACCCTCCACTTTTTAAATCAGTCAGAGAGTTCTTGACACCCGCCAGGAGTCAGTCTCTTTGCTCACCCATCCTACTGAAGTGCCACACTCAGAGGGCTGGAGGAGCCACGTGGAGACCCACCACAGCCAGTGGGTTCACAAGACTTAACACCCACCTACCAGTGATCTTACTGCATTTTGCATCAGTGCATGTTTCTGGATGAGTGTAAGAAGAATTTTTGGACTAGTATCAGGCTTATGGGCCAATATCGAACTTATGGACTTGATCTGGACTTGGCTGGGATGCTTTCCTAATATATAATTACTCTGTAACATAAAACTCTTTTTAAAAAAATAAATATATCGCTTCATTCAGGCTTCTTACAGCTCTTATTACAATCCATATATTCATCCACTGTGTCAAACATTTGTACATATGTTGCCATCCACATTTTTGAGACATTTTCTTTCTTCTTGAGCTCTTGCTATCAGCTTCTCTTTATTCCCTCCCTCCCCCAGCTCCACTCTCGTGAACCCCTGATAAATTGTAAATTATTATTGTTTTCACTTTTGACACCATCCACTGTCTCCCTTCACCCATGTTTCTGCTGTTCGTCTTCCTTGGGAGTGGGTAGAGTGATATGTCGATCCTTGTGATTGGTCACGCTTTCTCCCGCTTCCCCACCCCCCACTTTGTCCCTACCCTCATGATGTTGCTACCTCCATTACTGTTACTGAGGGGGTTATCTGTTCTGAGTTCCACGAATCAAGAGCTCTTATCTGTACCAGTGTACATGCTCCAGGGGAGCCAGGTTTTGTAAGGTAAAACTTACATGCCAGCTTTTGTAAGGTAAAACTTGTGTCATGATAGTATTGGGGGATAGTATTAAACATGTGGGCTTCAGGTCTCCACTCTGAATCCCCTCATTCACATCAATTGATTGTTTGTTTTGGGTCTTCTGATGCTGATATCTGATTCTGTCAGTAGCTAGTGATCACACGAGCTGATGTGCTTCTTCCATGTGAGCTTTGCTGCTTCCCTGCTAGATGACCACTTGTTTAACTTCAAACTTTTAAGAACACAGACACTACCTTTTAATAGGCAAGCACTATCAGCTTTGTTCACCACATTTGCACATGCACCCATTTTGTTTTCAGTGATCACGTCAGAAGGATGAGCATCACAGAATGCCAGGTTGTTAGAACAAAGTGCTCTTGTGTAGAAGGAGAGCGTGAGCAGAGACGCAAAGTCCAATCACTTTCCTAACATTTAACATATAAATATATATACATAAGCATATATCCCTATCATTATATATTAATATATTTACATATGTGCATGCCTATTTTATACTTCTATAAATGTCCTTTGCAGTCTAGTTCTTTCCTGAATTTCCTTTTCCTTTTCTCCTGTCTCCATATAAGGTCCAGCCTTCATTCAGCTCTCAGTATTTCTTCTCAGCTACATTGCCCTGGATAGAACCCCACCAGGTATTCCACGCCCTCCTTGCCATCCACTTTAGATCTCTTATTGATCCCTTGTCCCTGGGTTTGTGAGATCCCCAGTCCCTTTCCTTCAAGTCCTCCTCTCTTCCTGATACCTAGGAACCATCGGGAGCATTGTTTTCTCCTTGGGATTGTTTATCTTGCCTATTTTATATATATATAGACATGAAAAAAAGAAAAGAAAAGGAAGATTAAGGGGGTGGAGACTATAAATAGTCCCAGATCTGTCAGCTGACCCTTTTGTATGTTTTCTGATTGAATCTGATGAGGTAAAACTCTTTCTTATACATATATGAGTGTTGTGGCAGTCATGTGCTTATGTTAATTTATGATTGAAATGTAGGGGTGGAGTCTAGCCTGTTAATCTGGAGATAGCCATTGAGTAGTCAATGAGGCCTCTATGTGGGCATGGCTTTCCACTTAGACTTCTGGGAAATCTCTTGATATTTCCCTCATGAAGATGAGAAGCTATCTCCCTTGTTGTTGGGAGTTAGTTCTTAGAGAGACAATGAATCACAGACAAGACCAAGATGGCAGCATCTGAGGAACTAGAGGAGAAACCACACGGCTTTGTCCTAATGGAATCAGACCTCTGAAGCTGGAGAGGCCATGTGGGGACCCCTGCCAGTGATGAGTTGCTTCTGCCACCCCCAGATGCTGTTGATGGACCCTGAACCCTGGAAGTGAGGAGCTATGGGGAGACCCCTGCCAGCACTGGGATTCTGCACCCACTGGCCTGTGACTTTGTGAGTCGGAAGGAGACTTTATAGACTCATATCAGGCATATGGACTAATATCAGACTTATGACTTTGAACTGGACTGGGTTGAGATGCTTTCTTAATGTCCTACTTCTCTAATATATAAACTGTAGCCTTATATCCATACGTGTGTCTATGAAATTTGTTCTCTAGTCTACGCAGACTAACACAAGTGTCTCCGGATATGTTCTTCCATTCAACCCAGACTAGCACAAGTAGCAATTTCATACAATTGAGGAAGAGAAAGCTCTTCAATAAGTAGTGCTGGAAAAACTGGGTTTCCAAATGCAGAAAAATGAAATAGTAGTTGTGCCTCATACGATATAAATAAACAATTTCAAAATAAATTAAGGACCAAAACATACAATCAAAAACCATAAAATCCTTGAAAGAAAAAACAGGGGCAATGTTGCCAGGCCTAGCTATTAACAAGGGACTACCTAATATAATAACAAAAGCACAAACAAGAAAAGGCCAAATAAATAAGTGGAGCCTCATAAAAAATTGAAGACTTGTATTCATCAAGCAAGACTACTAAAATAAAAAGGGTGAGGTGGAAGCTACTAGTCAGAAGAGTATCTTTAGAAACCATATATGCAGTAATAACCAAATAGCCAACACATGCATAAAACTTCGACAACTTAACTCTCCAAAATGCAAATAACAGAATCATAAAATGGGGAAAGGACTTGAACAAACATGTCACCAAAGAGGATACTTAAATGACTACCAGCATGTGTAAGATACTCTCATTAACCATAAGAGAGACGCAATTCAAAAGTACAATGAAGTACTATTTCATTTCCAATTGGATGGCTACAATTACTCTTTTTTAAAAAAGAGAAAATAACAAATATTGCTTAGGATATGGAAAAATTGTGGCACTCATCCATTGCTGGTACATAGAATAGTACAGTTACTATGGAAAACAGTACAATGGTTCCTCAGAAAAGAAAAAATAGAAGCACCATGTTGTTAGGTGCTGTTAGGGTTTGTGTGCCAATGTGGCACCTGTAGGAAGAGGAAGTGGGGTTTAGCCTGTCAGTAATATTGCAGTTTGCTGACCTCCCTTGGATGTGTGACTGAAATATATGGCTTTCTGGAGGCACACTCACAATCACACATGCGCACACACAACCATACACACACTCTAACTTTACCTTCCTGATTGTTTGCAACCTGGAGAGCTGCTGGAGTCCCATCATGTTTCCACCGACATTGAATCAACAAGACTGCACCCACCACCCTATAATATTCCTGCATTCTACATCATTGCATGTGATTCTTGAGTTTGAAGAGAGACTTATCAACTATCATCGGACATATGGACTTAAACTGAACTGTGCTGGAATGATTTTTAGGTATATAATTACATCTTGATATAAAACTCTCTCACACACATGTGAGAGTCACTAGATTTGTTTCTGTAGTCAATCTGGCCAAATACAAGTACCAACCACTCAGTTCCAACCCATAGTTACCTTATGAACAACACAACAGACCAATGCCCAGTCCTGGACCATCCTCAAAATTGTTTCTCTACTTAAGTCCATAGATGCAACCCTAAGTCAGGCCTAACTCTTTTTTACTGCGCCTCTTCTTTACAAAGCATGATGTCCTTCTCGTGAGACTGGTCTCTCCTGACAACATGTCCAAAATATGGAACACAAAATATCCCCATCCTCACATGTAAGGATCACTCTAGCCCTACTTCTTTCATTATAGACTTGTCTGTCCTTTTGGCAGCCCATGAGAGGTTCAATATTCTTCTCTAGCATCACAATTCATATGCATTGATTCTTCTTCAATCTTCCTTATTCAATGTCCAACGTTCAAATATGAGACGATTGAAAACAACATGGCTTGGGTCAAGTGAACCTTCCTCCTCAAAGTAACCTCCTTGCTTTTCAACATTCTAAACAGGTCCGATGCAGCAAATTTACCTAATGCAATGCTTCGTTTGATTTCTTCACTACTGCTTCCAATAGCATTAGCTGTAGATTCAAGCAAGACAAAATCTTTGACAGTTTCATTTTGTTTCCATTTATCATGTGTTACCCATTGACCCAGTTGTGAAGATTTTGGCCTTCTGAGCATTTAGTTGTTATCCATACTGGAGACTGCAATCTTCGATTCTCATCAAGTGCTTTAAGTCCTCCTCACTGTCCGCAAGCAAGGTTGTGTTATCTGCCTATCAAAGATTGTCAATAGGCCTCCCTCCTCCTCTAATCTAAATGCCACATTTTTCTTTATATAATCCAGCTTCTCGGATTATTTGCTCAGCAAACAAACTGAATACGTCTGGTGGGAGAATACAACCCTGACACACACCTTTCCTGATTTTAAATCATGCAAAATTCCTGTGTTCTGTTCATACAATTACGTCTTGATTCATACACAAGTTCCTCTTAAGCACAATCAGGTGTTCTTGAATTCCCATTCCTTTTAAGGCTATCCATAGTTTGTTATGATGCACACAGTTGCATGCCTTTGCGTAGTCAATAAAACACAAGTCAATATCTTTCTGGTGTTTTCTCTTTTCCGTCAGATCCATTTTACATCCGCAATGCTATCCCTTGTTCCTCACCCTCTTCTGAATCCAGCCCACATCTCTGGAAGCTCAAAATCAATGTACTGCTGCATGCAAGAACCACATTCAAGAACCACCTTATGATCTAATAATTTCCTTCCTAGATATGTACCCCCAAAGACTTGAAAAGAGAGACTCTAGCAAGTTTGTGTAAACCAATGTTCATTGCAGCATTATGCACAATTGCCAACAGATGTGACCAATTTAAATGCTCATCCCTAGATGGGTGGAAAAACAAATTGTAGTACATATATACAAAGGAATACTACTCAGACAGTAGAGGAAACAGAATCTTGTTGCGTACTAAAATATGCATGGAGCTTAAAGACATTTTTCTGAGTGTAATAAGGCAGCTTTATAAGGACAAATGTTGTATGAACTTATGTATATAAAAGAATAAGAAAAGGCAAAACTTATCAGTGGTTACCAGGAGCAAAGTGATAGAACAACATTGTGTCAGTGGTGATGGCAAAGTCACATCAGTAAATGGCAAGGATGGCTATTGCAGTTGTTTTCAAGCGTTTGTACACTTTCTAAAAGTTGAACTGACAAAAAATTGTGTGAAATTCCCGAATACTTCTTCCCCACACCCCCAGTACCATAACCCAGTTCTAATTTACAAATCTGGATAGACCACAGAACACACACTGTAACAGGCAAGAGCCCTCGACACATGAAATTCAGGAAAGATAAACCCCTTGGGAATAGCAATGAGAATAGCTATATCATGAGGGTGGAGGGGTGGTCAGGGAAGGGGCATAGTGAGAAAGGGGAAACCCATCACAAGATAGGATATATATATATATATATATATATATATATATATATAATATAGCTCCCCCAAGGGGATGAATTACAGAAATGTGGGTGAAGGAAGACAATGGGCAGTGTAAGATACAAAGTAGCAATTACAATATATAATTGATCAAGGATACAAGAGGGTGGGAGAAGGAGAGTTGGAAAAAGGAACTCATACCAGGACTCAAGCAGAAAATGTTTTAGAAATGAAGATGGCAAATATGTACAACTATGCTTGATACAATTGACATATAGAATGTTATGATTTTTTAATTGTGTGAAAGATATATTTACAACAATGACAAAAACAAGTTACTGTAAAGGTTGCTTGTATACACCTAAGAACGTTATGAAATTTCATTCATTCGGGTGGAAGTCTTGATTTCTTGAGACACACAGTTAATTGGCTTAATCGCCTGTTGGGACCTTCTGTTCTCCCTCATAACATTTGCACAGTGCCTGGGATCTTAAACGCTTGCCAGTGGCCAGCCAAGGTGCAACAAGTGCCTCTGTTTGCCTGAAGCAGCCCAGGAAGGAAGGTCGAGAATAGGAAAACAACATAAATGCTTAACAAACAACCTTACTAAGAGACCAGAACCAGATAGTTCTTGACAACCATTGCAAAAAGGAAACCTGGAGGCTTAGTGGTTCTGCTAGGACTGGAAATCACCAGTTGCACTGAGGGGAAAAAGAGGGAGAGGAAACTTTCTATCACTATGAAGGGCAATAGTTTTGAAAACCAGCAACACAAGTTCTGCTTTGTCCTATGTATTGATTTGGTGGTGCTGTGTTTTTTTGAGTTACCATTAGTGAACATTTTGGATCAAAGATGTCTCTAGAAGAATACTGATTTAAAGAAGGAAATACAAATAAAACTTCAAATCCTTTCAGACTCCAGGCAGTCTGGAGCTATTGGGGCAGAATGAAGCCTTGAAACTATTGCCCTGAAAAAATCTTTAAACCTTCAAACAAAAATTTTTGCCATAAATTTTCTTAATATATAACACGAGTTTAGCTTAACTAATAAAATAGAGCTGCTGTGTTATGCTCTTTTAAGAACTATCTTTATGGAATTAAATTGGCACAGACACTCAAAAGTTAAGACAGGAACCTCAGTGAATTCATGAGATAGATAACTCAGAAAAGAAGGGTGAAAATGGTTGCAAAACTCAAAGGATGTAGCCAATATCTCTGAATTGTACATGTAGAAACAGTTGAATTGCTGTGCATTTTGTTATGCATAGTCTCAGAAACCATAATATATATTTTTAAACCACAGGAGAAAAAATTTGATTTCATATGACTCAAAATGCCCCTGCATCGTGCAAACTGTTAGTGCACTCTGTGTTGGAAATGTGGACCCAAGCAGAGGTACCCTGAAAGAAAGACCTTGTCATCGAACTTCCACAAAATGAGCACAAATCGATATTGACGTGCATGGGTTTAAATCAGTTGAGCAACTGGTTCTATTATAGGTATTTCCAGATACATAGTTGTTTGTTTATTTGTTTTTTTAAATTCTGGTTACTAGCTCTGATCTAGTCTTGGAAATTCACCAAGGTTGTGAAACCCAGTTGGCTTACGAGAAGAGTTTCTGGGCTTTTCTCCTGGCTGCTGACAATACTGCCAATATAAACCTGTGATTGGCGGAAAACATGGCAGACAGTAGATGGCAAACATCAAACTGTATGCTCATCTGAACATGAAATACGTTTTCTGTCTCTCTTAAGTGGCAGTCATATTTTATAGATAAAGATCCAGTGTCTTCCATTTCATTCAATTAAATTGGAACAGGCCAACCTGATCGACTTGCAAAGGTGACTTGTGTGTAAGGTGGTCACACTTATTCTGTGTGAGACCAAAAAAAAAAAAAAAAATGGGACTCCCTTCCAAGGGTGACTTCTATTGATAATTGCATCAGAGTGGTACCAGCTATTAACAGAGATGGTTTCCAAGTGAGAATGTGCATGTGTTTCTAGCAGATAAATCATGGGTTACATAGTGAAGTTACATCAATGTAGATGGATTCTACTTTATGAAATGCACGGGGCTATAAATACTCTGACCTTGTTTATAAAAGAAGCCAGTGTGTTCATATCATGAAGACATTAATTTGTCATTCCGCTTGGACTGATTGATTACTCATTAGCTGTGCTTTCCTGACCAACAAGCTCTGACTTACAGACCCGGCCCTGCAGCTGACACTGAGCAGTGCTGTGCCGCCATCTAGAGCTGGAAAGGCAAAGAGAATCTGAAGCACGTTCTGACGAAGCCCCGAAACAAGAGAAAAAGAGGAGGGAGGGGTTCAAATCACACACACGCAAGGCATGGGTGTTGAACATGAACCACTTGCCCATATTGAAATCATTGTACAAGCTTAATTTGCAGACCATCCATAGTACTCCACGGAATATCACAACTTCAAAGCCATAATCCAAATAACTTCTCGATTGGACAGGTGCAGTAAAATCTGAAATGGTACCAGGTCTACTATGACCTGAGCTCCCTTACATTTCCCCAAAATTGACCTTGGGAGTTTTTTCCAGGGTCCATCCTCTGCTCTTGTTCAGGGGACCATCAGCAGCCTTAACAGACAGTTTGTGAGACTGTTGTTGTAGTTACTGTCTCTAGATACCTGCGACAATATTTCAAAGCCTCCTCTGCAAACCAAAACAACAACCACAAAAAATTCACTGCCACTGAGTCAACATAAACTGTTGGCCACCTTAAGAAACAGGGCAGAACTGTCCCTCGGAGGTTCCCAGACTGAAATTGTTTCTGGGGGTAGAACACCCAGTCTTTCTCCCCCTGGGCGGCAAGTGGTTTCAAATGCCAAAGCTTGCGGATGACAGCCCAAGTCGTCACCCCTGCACCGCCACACTGTAGTGAAATGAGAGATAGTAGACACACCCACTTCGGGTACCAATTGCCAGTAAGGAAATCTTGACTCAGGGTCCGGGGCCTGGGGTTTCCAGGGCTGCTTGGGGGAAGTAGGCCAGCCTTGCCCTTCTTTCCAGATGCCTGTGGGTGGTCTTTTGATTAGCAGTCCAGAGCATTAATCGTTTGAGCCACTCCTAATCAACCCTAGCAACAAGAAGTAAGGTTGTTGGAAGGCCGTTGTTGTTAGAAAAGTGAAGGCAGAGATGGGAGGCTGCGGGTGGACGGGTAGTACAAATGGAGGATGCACTCTTCCGTCATCTCTAAGGCAGTGGGGAAAAGCTGCAAGAACTTCTTGAAACCTGAAACAGCCCAGGCAAAGCGCTCTGGTGTGACAGTGCTCAGAGTGGTAAGGAAAAAGAAACCAGTGGGGGCAGGCGGGGGAAGGGGGCACAGTGATCAGAGGAGGAGGTCAGAGAGGAGGGAGAAGGAATGGCTGACCACCATCAAAGGTTCTCAGCTCTCATCTCAGTGAAATGCCACTTTCGGCTGCTTTTAGCTTTCTGTCTGAAATACTTGTGTTTCTAAACTTTTTTTTTTGCTTTTTGCTTTTAAAAATCGTGGCTAATAAATTTTTTCACTGCAGTTCTAACAAATGTTCTCATGAAAGCAAGATTTTTATTTTAGTGTGATAAAACACATGCAGCACATGTGCCTTGTCAACCATTTTTATGTGTGTGTGATCTAGTAATCTTTTCTGTATATAATCCAGTGCACGTCTTATGTGTATAATCTAGATTATAAAAAATGTATGTGCATAAGACAGTGACAGTTTTGTCTACTAGGTTATGCTGTAATAGCAAACTGGTGACTCAGGAATGACCAGACAACACTCTTATTAGAAAGAGGAAAAAATATTGGCCGGTGACCCAGAGGAACTAACATTCCAGAAGATCTGCGCTGCACATGGCTGACAAGCACAGCTTTTATTCTTTGTCTGTGAACAGGACTCCAAACACAGACTAGGTGGGAGTTCTAGTGCAGTGCTGGACCTTGGTAAAGGAGAAAGGGTGCTCAGGGGATGGGTGTGGTCTGCAAAGAAGGAAGAACTTGGGATAAGGCAGTGGGCAGGGTATCTTTCCCAGACAGTTCAAAATACCCAGTAGGGTTTTCCGTACAATGCAATCATGACGAACAGCTGTTTCCAACAGAAATATAGAACCGGTTAATCCATAACTCCCCATCTCTCTCCTCCATCAGACCCTGAAAGCCACCATGGTCTCCATGCTTGTGTCTGTCCTAGATATTTCACATAAATATACTCAGACAATATATGTCCTTTGTGTCTGACTTATCTCATTTGACACAATGTTTCCAAGCTTCATCCATATCACATCCATATCATTTCTCTCTACAGCTGAGTAACATCCCATTGAATATTGACAAAACGGCATGGAGGCCCTATCTAACCTCTGTTGGCTTCTGTAAGGAGACCCCAAAACTCACTTCTATCAAGTAGATGCCAACGTATGCAGTCTTATGGGGCAGAGTAGAAGTGCCACTATGGCTTTCTGGAGGCTGTAACTATTTATGGGAGCTGAGAGCTCTTCCAAGGAGTGATTGGTGGTTCCGAGTCACTACCCTTAAGGCTTAAAGCCCAACATATAACATTAAGCCCAACATTATGCCACCAGGTCTCTGCTGTAGGGAAAACATCAGCCCAGGACAGTTCCCACAGGAGGTCAGGCTTACACTTAACCCCTCCCCAGAAGTCTGTGTTACAGAGGACAACACCAAATCAACAGGTTGGGGAGAGGGGGGCCTGCCTTGCCCACACAGAAGCAAATCAAGAAGGGAAAAGAATGAGGGTCTAGACCCCATACCGACATACCAAGGCCTAAGGATGACTTCCCCTCCATGCAGTAGTTAAGGTACAAAAAGAACTATAGAGTGGACGCTCAAGACCTGTCTCCTCACTGGACAATACCATGAAAGAGAACAATACGGGGACACAGAATGGGGAGTGAGTCCAGTCTAAAACCCTCACAGTCAGGCGAATCAAGAAGGAAGCACAACAGATCAGCAATGGGAGCAAAGCCAAGCCAGAGTTCATGAGGACCTTCCAGGACCTTAGGGGAGATAGTCATAAAGGTTAGTGGACAGACCTGAAATTATCTATGCTTTTGTGGAGTTTTTGCTAGTTTTTCTTTTTTCCCTCTTTTCATGCCATCTTTTTGTTTTGCCCCCATTATTGTTGTTTAGCCTATGTAGATGAGAGGCATAGGAAGCAAACCTGAGGAAAAAGCAACAGGGCTGATGGTTCTGGAGGGACTTGGGGAGGAGGGGGAGGAAAGGAGCAGTAAGCAAATACCATAGACAGGGGAACAACTAGGGAATTTAAATCAACAATGAGGAAGGAATCTTGATCCTGGGAGTGTTAAGCAACAGCAGTCTGGCTGAGAGGAATTATGAAGAGGCAGAAGAAAGGTGAGCGTGATGGTGAGACATGAGGAAAGTAAAAGGAAACAGAGGAAAGAGATAGGAAGCAAAACTATGGGTAGAGGTGTAAACATAAATGTGTACATATGTATAGTTCATAAAAATAGAGATACTGGCTTATGCACATATATTTATATGGCTATAAATTAAGGAAGTGGATGGTCCTTGGGTCTCTGCTCAAGCTCTCCCTCGATACAAGAACACTTTGTACTAACAACCTGGCATTCTGTAAAGCTTGTCCCTTCTGACATGATCTCTGAAGACAAAATGGGCGCATAAGCAAATGTGGTGTAGAAAGTGAATGGTGCTCGGCTATCAAAAGACATAGCATCTAGGGTCTTAAAGGCTTGAAGTTAAACAAGTAGCCATGCAGAGAAGCAGCAAGTCCACATGGAAAAAGCATACCAGCTTGTGTGATCATGAGATATTGATGGGATCAGATAAAAACAAAGGAAAATGCATATTGTTGAGAACAAGGGAGGTCAGAGCAGAACCACAAACCCCATGGTATAACCCCTCACAGAAGGGTCATAAGGAAGAAATGAGTCAACCAGGAGGCAGTATAGCACCAATGAAACAAACAATATTCCTCTGGTACATTGAGGCTACCTACCCCCTACTATCAGGACCTCAGCCCAGTCTTTCAGTTCTGGCTAGACCAGAACATACACATTGTTACAGATAAGAGCTCATGACACAAGGAATCCAGGTCAGATGCACCCCTCAGGAAAAGAAAGGGGAGTAGTGATCCCAAAAAGGTAGGGTAGGTGAGGGAAGGAAGAGAGGATGAGGAACCGATTGCAATGATCGACACATACCACCACCACCCCATGAAGGGAATGAACAGCAGAAACATGGATGAAGGGAGACAGCAGTTAGTGTGATTATAAAGAAAATAATTTATAATTTATCAGGAGTTCATAAGGGTGGGAGAGGGGAGGAGGGGAGGGGGAGAGAAACTTATACTAGGCTTTAACTAGAAAGTAAATGTTCCAAAATGATATGGCAACATATGTACAAATATGCTTGATTTAGTTGATGTATGGAGTGTTACAAGCAATGTAAGAGTCCCCAATAAAATTACCTTAAAAAAAAAAGAAATCAGGTTTGCGACCACCTTGTGCCCTTTTACCCTAATCTGATACCTACGTTTCCTCCCATGACACTTCACTTCTCTGCTGGGTAGGATAATCTGTTCCCATGGCCACATGGAACTCACAGACAAAATGAACCATTATGGAGTTTTTTAGAGAAGCTAACACGTTACAGGTCAGAAGCAGCAATGATAAGGATAGTTCTTTTGTCTCAGCATCTCTTTTCTTCCATGCTGACAGGGACACCTGGGTCTGGTCCCCAGCCTCTGGATCACATTGCCACTTAGCTTCTATGCTGCTCAGAAAAGCAGTAAAAAGCTCCTTTCGTGATGATAAATGCCCACAGGATACTCCACTTGGCTTGCCAGTCTCTTGCCCAAAGGCACTCAGTTTTGCTCACTTTGCTTATTCTCTGAATCTTTCACTCAACTTTCATGGTTCTGTGGTATAACCTCCAGTGTCTCTCCTGCCACTTGTTCTTCTGACAGTTATTTGGTGGGCGTCACAAAATCTATGGATAGAGACACCAAGTAATTTCGCTTCACCACATATGACTATATGTGACTTGTGAATGACAAGGCAGCACTTTTACCTGAAAGAGGAAAAAATTATTAGCCCGGGTCCCAGAGGAACTAGCATTCTGGAAGATGTGGGTCCCACTTGGCAAGCGAGCATCACTTTTATCCTTCGTGAGCAGGATTAGAGAAGTCAAATCAGCGGGGATTTCTAGTGGAGCATTGGTCCTTAGTAAAGTTGGAAGGGCGGTCAGGGAATGCATGCCTTCCAGGAAAGAGGAAGTACATGGAGTCAGGCCATGCATTGGGTTCCTTTTCTAACAGTTATAATCCCCTATTAGAGTTTTCCTTACAATGCCCCCTTTTTTTTTCTCATATCTGTTTTATGGACACTTGGGTTGTTCCTACCATGTGGTTATTGTGGGAAATGCTGCATTGAATATTGATGTCTGTTTGAGTCTCTGCTAGGTGTGGAATTTCTGTCATATGACAGTTCTGTGGGTTTAATTCTCTTAGTAATCACCAAGCTGTTTATACAATATTTAAAATATTTTACAACCTCACCAGCAATGGATGATGCTTCCAATTTGTTGTTTCCTGCTTCTGTGATTATAGCCATCCCAATAGAAGTGAAGTGTTCTCCTTGTGGTTTTGATTAACATTGATTATATCCTCAAAGACTATAGATAGACTATTCAGCATCTTTTACATATGCTTATAAATCACTTGTATATATTCTTAGGAAAAATGTCTAAATCCTTAAAGAATTTTTAAAAATTGAATTATTTATCTTTTTGTAGTTGAGTTGCATGATTTCTATGAGTTTATGTGAGTTGGAATCGACTTAATGTTCTCTAAATATTAAATCCTTTTCAGGTCTATGGTTCCCAAATATTTTCCCATTTATAGATTCTCTTCTTTTGATGCATAAATGTTCCCATTTTAATGAAATCTAATGAACCTCCTTTGCTTTTGGTGGTTTGTGCTGTTGATATCACATCTACAAATCCATTTAAAAAAAAAACCTGGAATCTGAAGTATTCTTCTTCTGTTTGCCTAAGAGTTTTATGGATTTTGTTCTTATTTTTGAATTTTACATTACAGCTAAATTCTTATCTTTGTTCTTTACAGTTTTAAGCTAATTTTCATAAATGGTACTGGGAGATGGGACACAAAGAACCCATAGGCAGAGTGAGGGAAAGAGGCCGGGGGCAGGAAGCACCGGGGAGCATCTGGCTATCTGGAAAGGTAATCTCAACATCTTAATACTGAAGGGATCTAATCTGGAACTGCAGGCATCTGATCCCTAGGCTGATTTTAAACACTCCGCACCCACCCCCAGTCATCAATCCCAATACTCTTTTTCACTGACCTTTGCGTGCTTACTGCCCTGTCCATGCCCAGGCAAGATGGCCAGGTTTATGATTGGACCTGAGAAACAGGACTAGAACAGGGTTGGTCCATTCATAACTCAGATAAACGGGCAGACCATGTATCCCACACCTGATTGAAAAAAAAAAAAAAGAAAACCTACACACAGTTCATTCCGTGGTAGCTCACTCAAGTCTCCACCTGCTGCATCGGGTGCTTTCCTTTCCTTTCCAAATACACTCTGCTTTCTGCTTGTCCTTTGCTGGTCCGTGAGTCCATTCTTCATCTTGAGAGATCGATACTCCCTGGATATATCAGAGCAACTGCAACAGTATGACATAGGTCTTCTTCTAAATCTCCATTAAAATAAAAATGTCAAAGCTCACTGCCTTCAGGCCTCTGCAGACTCACAGAAACCCTGCAGAAAAGGCAGGACTGACCTCATGAACCTCTGAGATGGGGACTGTTCACTGAAGTAGAAAGCCTCCTCTCGCTTCGACAGAGAGACTGGGGGCTTCAGACTTCTTACCTTTCAGAGCACAACCCAAGGAGTACCCACTACACCACCAGAACGCCTAAGTTTCCAATAGCCTTGCAAAATATTAGAGCTGGGCTCTTCAAAACATCAGAAAAAAATTAAACAAGACTGAAGCATGATATTAAAAAGAAAAAAAATGAAACCTCTTTCATCAGGAAAAAGATTTCTTTTAAAGGTACCATTAAATAACAGTACTTGAGTACCCATACGATGACAGGAGAAGGAAGGTGAGGGCAGAAAGGAAATGGGGAGACTGATCAGAAGGTTGAATATCTACTCCCTCAGGGGGGTTAATGATAGAGATGTTGGTGAAGGAAGACAGTGGATGGTGTAAGACACAACATACAAATAGTAATATATCATTGATGAAGGATTCATGAGGGAGAGAGAGGTGAGTGGGGAAAAAGATGAGCCGATACCAAGGGCTCAAGTAGAAAGAAAATGTTTTAGAAATGATGAAGGCCACATAGGTACAGGAGTGCTAGATAAAACTGAATTATGGATTGTTGTAAGATCTGTAAGAGCACCCAATAAAGTGGTTAATAAATAAATAAATAATACGTCTCTATCAAATATGTAAGGCTATCATTTAATACCGTGTAAGTTAAAGCAAGCAAAATGTGAGCATGTCTAGTTGGTAAGAGAAGGTTCTTTGAGTTGCCATTGAGCTGTTTCCAACTCTGGCCAATGCCATGTGCTTCAGAGTTGACCCACGGGGAAAGGACATGCTGCTTCCTGGAGTAGAAGGGCATCAAGAAAGAGGAAGACGTTCACACAGATGGGGGGACACAATGGCTGCAGGGATGGGCCCCAACACAAGGGCGAAGATGGCAGAGGACCAGGCAGTGGGTCTCTCTGCGGTACATCGGGTCACTGTGAGTGCAAACCAGCTCAAAGGCACCTCAGCTACAGTGGCTAAGGTCTTTTTTTCAATGCATCTCTGATTGGATTTAAATCATTAACTTCTTGATTAGCAGTGAAATACTTAAACATTTGTGCTACTTAGACCTCTTTGTATGTATTAGCTCAGAGAAAACAGAAAATCAAATATCACGTTTGCAATATTACTACAACCCAGGGTTCGGTCACCTAGTGACCCACTAAACAATTCTTAATTATGACAATCAGTAGATAGTCTTGCCAGCGAATTAAAGTGGGTGCTTTCGATTTACAGTGACGGCTGGCAGTAGACGGAGATTGCTGTGCTGTGGGGCTTTCGATTTGGGGAAACAGCCATCAATCAGCAGGCAACTGTCAGTGACTGTCTTCTTTGAGATGAGACAAACAAACGAAAAGCAATATGCATAGTTTGACTTGAGCAAGATAGATCTCATTGGACTTGTCTGAGGATAAAAGTGCTGACATAAATAACATTGCAAGGCTTGCAATAGCTGTTCATTATGGAGCTATTGATTCTCCAGTTACTCATGAGGAGTTGTGTGTACTTTCACCAATGTTGGGTACTATGAAAGGTATTGACATTCATTAAAAAGTTCACATACAAACTTTTGACATTCATATTTTGTCAACATATAACACCCATATACAAAAGTTAAAGAATTCATTCGATTCAAAAATGGAAATGTTTTTGATTTGAAAATAAAAACTATTTTTTGTCACAACTGATGAGGCTCCAGCAATGTAGGAAAACATGCTGACTTTGTAAACCTATTGCAGAAGAAACTTGGAAGACCACTACTTTCATCCCACTGCATAAATCATTAAGAAAATTGATGTGCAAAAGCCTCCTCAAAAAAGTTAAATGAAGTGATGAGCATAGTGATTAAAGTTACTAGCACAATTATAGTTTGTCTGCCTTGAATCACAGAAAAATTTTTTTATTTTTTTCACAGAAAAGTTAAGACCTTTTTAAAAGAAATTAATGTGAAAATAGTGATAAATGAATGCATACTGAAGTTCGCTGGTTAAGCAAAGGAAAGGCTCTAAATCGCTTTGTGGAATGCATTGATGCAATTGAAATATTTATGAGTGAAATCAGTGAGTTTCCTTCAGCTCAAAGATAAAAATTGGCTTCTTAAATCAAAATTCTTAGCAGATATTACTAATCATTTCCACGATTTAAATTTGTACTTACAGAGCAAGGAACAGACAATTCTCAAACTCAATGAGGAATGGGAAAGATTTTGTTGTAAAATAGTTCTACTCCAGGGTGACTTAGTGAGACAAACATTTAAATATTTTCCTTTAGTAAATTATTTACTAAATATGTTGGACCTGCAATATTTCAATTTCCTTAAAATTGAAAATCTGGATATGGAATTAATCGACTTCAAAAACTCAGCAAAAAGGACAAATTCAAGGCTTTAAGAAGACAACTTGAAGCCACTGATGAAAGCCATGTTGGGCATCACTTCCTTCCAAGTTTTTTTCGATAAAGAAAGTTGGTTTTGCTTCACTGTCAGTCTTAGGGTCCAGCTACTCATGTGAACAGGTATTTTCCCAAATGAAGTTCATTATCAAATTATCACAAAATCGGTTAACTAATGAAAATTCATAATCATGTGTTCTTTTAAAAACATGTAAACATATCACCCAAATATCTCCAACCTTATACGGATAATGGAACAACATCAAGGAAGCTATTAAAATGATTAAATATTCTTAATTAAATAGGGGTCCATTTTATTTACATGGTATTTACTTTTCTGCTAACATTTTATGATTTCTTTCAAGTTGTAAGTATAGATTTGATAATAAATTCGTAATTCTATATTTAAGGTATGTTGGTTTATCCAACCTGTATGTTTTTGTTTTTTGTATTCTAAGATAATGTGTAATCTAAAATAGAAGTGATGTGATCCACCAGCAAAACTTTGTGTGAAAAATAGAAAATGACCCATTTGAAAAAAAACATTGCCAACCACTGCCATAATCCATTGCCATCAAGTTGATTCTGATGATAATAGTTTCATTTTAATAGTACCCCAGGTGTTATTAACAGGGGACCCTTACAAGAAATTAAAAGCACATCAAAATCTCTGCATCAAAATGTCATGCAGAATACTGTTTAGCTCTCTTGCAAGATGGGAATGAAATGCTGAATTTCTGGTCAGTGACTAAATGTGAAACAAGGAGAGAGAAGACGTGGTCCACTGAAAAGATGACTTTCTGTAAATGATGTACTAATGTACTAATTTAAAAAAATATTTTCCATGTTTTTTCATTCACATTTCAAGAGCAATATGGCTAGCATAGCCGAGGAAGCGGGAAAAGAATTATTTGAGGTTGAGCACAAGGCAGAGAGAGAGACAGCTGGTGGTCACCAGGGAGAAGAGGTTGCGAGCACAGTGGGACAGCGTGGGGAACTCGGGTAGATGGGCGAACAGCTCCTGGGGCAGCGGTAGGGCCTGTAGGGGGCCAACGGGCACTAGTGGAACCATTGGGGTCTAAGGTGGTATGACCGCTGTGAGCCGGGAGCTCTCAGAACCGAGTTGCTGGTCCCCTGGATACTGAATAGGATAGATTTCAGGGAAGGATTCCCTCTGGGCCAGGGATGTACTCTCCACTGTTCCACTCTGTGTGTGGACTGGGAGGGGATAGGGCAGCCATGACCGTCGAGCAGCGCTAGGTGCTGGCAGTACCTATCTAGGGCCCCGGTGGCTGGGCGTTTGCAGGGCAGGCCTGCAAGGGCTGGGTTATGACTCCCCACTGCTCCGGGCCAAGTGGCGTGCAACAGGCCTGCAAGGGCCCATTCCGCGTGACTCGGACTCCTCACACCTCAGGCCGAGGTGGTGCGCGGTGCAGTGCACTGGGCTGGCAGGCTCCCAGGCTCTTTGGCTGTAATTTTTATGGAAGTAATTTCCACAGGTCCACTGAGTGAGTTTAAACTGCCAAACTTTGATTCAACTCACTGCCATCAAGCCAAATCTGACTCATAGTGGCCCTCGTGGCTTATCGGTAATGCGTTGTGCTGCAATCTGGAAGGCCAGTTCAAAACTTCCAGCCATACCCCAGGAGAAGGGGCTTTTTACTCTTAAAAACAGTCTCAGCAACTCGGGGGCATTTCTACTGTTCTAGAGGGTCACCACGAACTTGACTGTTCAGGTGTAAGCCTAAGGTCCGGCTTTATTCCAAGAGGCAGACCAAATATCCCTTGGCCCACGTCTGAGGATGCCTTGATGCAGAAGCTGACTTTGACTCGGCGACTCTATAGGAAGAGTAGAACTACTCCCCTGGACCTGAGACTAGGGATCTTTACAGTATCAAGTCTCATCTTTCCCCCCCAGACAAGCTAGTGATTTCAAACTGCTGACTTTATGGTTAGCAACCCAATATTTAACCTTCTATGCCACCAGGGTTCCTTATACACAGGAGTACGGATCCTCACGGCTCCAGAGGAGCACCTGCTCAGTCTGTTCTTAGTGTCCCAAACCCATCATTTGGAGATGAAATGGAAGCTTTCCCTCAGCAATGGTCAATGAACGGCATCAAAATAAATAAAGGCCCTCTGAACATTCTCCCAAACTGAGTCCATGATAACAGGCTGAGTTCCTTTAAAAAAAAGAAAAAAAAGGAAGTGAAAACCAAATTTGGTTTTGTTTTCCAATACCAAGTTTTTTCTTCCATCTTTGGCAGCAGTAGGATCTGAGATTTGCCTGGGATAACTGTTTTCCCCACTCTAAAAACTCACTGCCATGACACTGAGACTCATAACTCTAAATGATGTTTCTGAGGCTATGAATCGTCACAGTGCACTTAGCCTGTAAAGATTTTTACATGTTTTACTCATTTTTCTCCTGAAAAGCTGGTGAGTTTAAACTGTCAACCTTGTGTTTAGCAATCCTGCCACCAGGGGATAATGGTGTAATGGGTGAGAACTAGTTTGCTTTGAAATAAGTGAGTGTGAAGCTGATGCTCAATTTAGTGGTTATCTGTTGAGTTAGTTTGGTTGACCTCAACGCAGGGTAACTCAGTGTATAACTGAACCAGCAGCTGCCTCTGGGCCACATTCATGATCATTGGATGCTTGATTCATAGCTGCAGCTATTGCACAGCAACTTCCAGTCCAGGGGGCTCACATCCCGCACTGTATTGGATAAGTCTGTTGTGCTCTGTAAGGTTTCCCATTGGCTTATTTTAAAAAGTAGATCACTAGTAGGTTAACTCTTCTGATTATTTTGAAGTGTGAACACAGCAGACATTCTGTCTTGGATCTAGCTCCTTCTGGGATCCTGAAGGAACCCTCCCACCTCACCCCTACCCCCGATAGCGCCAGCTCATTTCTGAAACCTCATCCACCCAGGAATGAAAATTCCTCTAAGGCCGATGTAAGCAAAATATGAAGGAAAAAAATTTGATTTTCACTTTAAAATAGTATATGAGGGGGTACTCTCCCACATTCCCCCAAAAACAAAACCCCACTATAATCTCCCCCAGAGGCATGCCTTTAAATTGTTTTATAAAACCACCTCATCACCTTCAAAGTGGTCCCCATTACACTTAATACATTAGTCAAATCTGCGATTCCATTCTTGGAGACATTTTCTAAACATTCATCTGTTTGGATGGCTAACAGCCCTTTGCTTTTTTTTCCCCCCATCATCTCTTCTGTGCCGTCAAATCATTGTCCATTCATGACCCTCTGCATTCACGGAACCAAATAGTGGCACAGAGCAAGGTCAGGTGTGGGGCAAGAGAGGCATGCTGCTCTTTGCCAAAAACTTGTGTACTGAGATGGGCACGTGAGCAGGTGCACTGTCAAGGGGGCAAAATCAGTTCCATCTGCCACAAATTAGACCTTTTTATGTCACACACTATTACACAATCATTTCAGAACCTCTAAATAGAAAGCTTGGTTAATGGCTGACCTGGTGGAACAAACTCCAAACGCTCTATGAATTGACGTTTCCATCTATTCAAATTTCATCCATTCAGACACCCAAAATGAGGATTGTCATCAATCGACATTTCATCCTTTTTGAAATAACCTCTTGGTACACTTTTCCCCCTAGCACTGTCTGTGTAAACTGTATTCAACACCACAATTTCTGTGCCATTTTTCCTGAGCAGGTGTTAATCCGGGTAGAATAGAGAAACAAATTCATGAACATGCATATGTATATAAGGGAGAGGTTTATATACAAGAGGAATGGAACTTTGAGAAAATATCCCGTCCAGTCCAAACCCACAAGTCTGATATTAAACCAAATGTCCAATACTAGTCTATTATAAATTCTTCTTCAGATTCACGAGGCACATGCAATGCCGCCAGAACAATCACTGACCAGAGGGTGCAGAGTCTTGTATATCTGGGGGTGGTAGAAGCGTCTCAGCACTGGCAGAGGTCTGTCTCTATGTGGGTTTTCTGGCTTCAGAGGTCTGGTTCCATCAGGGTAAGCCCATGTGGCTTCCCTCCAGGATGTCTCACAGGGAATCAGCCTGGTGTCTTGTCAGTAGAGCCTCTCCAAGAGTCTGAGCAGAGACTCTCACCTCGAAGGGGAAAGAAAGCCAGATTTCCCAGAATTCTCAAGAGAAAGCCATACGCACACCGAGGTTGTCTCATGGGCTATCTCCAGATTAACAGGCTAGACTCTACCCCACACTCTTAATCCTCATATTAACACCAGTCTGCCAGAGCAGGAAACAAAATTTCACTTCCCCAGCTGTTCAATCAGTCATCACGAAAAAAACAGGTTTGAGTGAAAGTGCTTTCATGAAAAAACTCACTGT
>PVJH01001519.1:14943-205697 GCA_004026705.1 Nesogale talazaci | reverse complement strand
CTATGCCACCGGGGCTCAGCCCAAAGGAGCAGTCTTCTTAGAAATCTGCTTTACCTCAGCTTTACTTAAAACTCAGTGCTCCTCGGTACCCTTTTTAAAGTGACCAGATTTTACGTGGGACATTATTGACGGGGTGAGGGTGGGGTTCTTGATTAAAAATTTGGTCTATATGGAGCAACAAAAATGTTCATAGAGGGCTGAGCCCCGGTGGCGCAGTGGTAGTGTGCGGGACTGCGGCCCATTGGGACGGAGGTTCAATTCCAGCAGTGGGGCTGGGCCTCCTACTCCCACCACCGGAGAGCAGTGACGCCCCCCGCAAAAAAAAAAAAGAAAGAAAAAAATGTGTGTTCATAGAATGCAAAAATAGTATTGCAATATATTTATTTTAATTTTAAAACTCTGCAGGACATTGTTAAATTGTTAAAAAACGGGATGTCTGGTCACTTTATCTTAGGTTAAAAACAAAACTCACCAGGATCTAGGAACCACTTTCGTGACCTGAGGCCTAAATCTCTACTTCTCTGATTGGAAATCTCTTCCTTTTTATGTGTGTGTGTGTGTGTGTGTGTGTGTGTGTGTGTGTGTGTGGACATCACTGCCCTCTGGTGGGAGTAGGAGGCCCAGCCTTGCTCCTGGAGTGCTGCTGCTGGATTTGAACTACCAACCCAGTGGGCCGCAGCCCCACACACAACCACTACGCCACCAGGGCTCAGCCCTGAAAACTCTTCCTTTTCACCGATCTGTCCTTCAGTCACACTGCCCCTCTTTTACTTTTCTTTTACTTTTTCTTATACTCCCAGTGTTCTTTCCTATCATAGGGCCTTAGAACTTTCAAGTCCCTCTGCCTAAAATGCTTTTTTTGGTGGACTTCAGTTAGAGAGCTGCTTCTCAATCTTCAGATCTCAGCTGACTCATAAATTCCTCAGGATGCCCTCCTTGATCTTTCTAGTTAGGTTAAATGCCCCAGGAGCAGTCTCCTAGACAGGAAGAGGGAACTGATCACAATGATTGACACACAAACCCAGCCCCATCCCACCTCTTCTAGGGGGGATGAACAACAGAAACCACGGGGAAGTAGTGGTTTGTGTTAAGATATGAAAATAATAACGGGGCTGAGCCCCGGTGGTGTAATGGTTGTACGCGGGACTGCGGCCCACTGGGATGGAGGTTCAATTCCCACTCACAGGAGCAAAGGCTGGGCCTCCTACTCCCACCACCAGGGTAGTGATGCCTAAAAAAAAAAAAATTAAAATTAAAAAAAATAATAATAATGCGGGCTGAGCCCTGGTGGTGTAGTGGTTGTGCACGGGACTGCGGCCCACTGGGACGGGGGGTTCAATTCCAGCAGTGGGGCTGGGCCTCCTACTCCCACCACCGGAGAGCAGTGATGCCCAAAAAACAAAAACAAACAAACAAAAATAATAATAATAATAATGATTTACAATTTATCAAGTGATGATGGGGGGGGGAGGCAAGGAAAAAGGAGGAGCTGATACCAAGGGCTCAGTAGACATTATGCTAATATCTAGAAAATCACGTTGACAACATATGTACAAATATGCTTGATACAATTGATGTATGGATTGTTATAAGAGCTTTATGAGTCCCCAATAAAATGATTTTTATTAAAATAAATAAAACTTTTTAAAGTCTTCCATATTCCACAATAAGCCGCTTACTCTCCAGTAAGAGTCTCCCTCTTCTGCCTAGCATTTGTCACAAACGCAATTTTACTCGATGTATGTGAGACAGATTCCTGATCTTTTTCCTTCCAGGGTCTTTTTAACTTTAACAAAAATGGAAGCTTAAGGAACCCTGATGCTGTACTGAGCTACACTGAACTTCTCATCACAAGGTCAGCAATTTGAACCGGCCCGCTGCTCCACAGGAGAAAGACAGGCTATCTGCTCCCATAAAGATTTTCAGTCTCGGAAACCCCAGAGAGGCCGTTCTACTCTGTCCTTTAGGATCACCGTGAGTCAGAAGCAACTCAATGGCAGAGTCCTTTGGTCTGAGGATGGAAATCCAATTTTCTAGTTACTCATACCAAAATCCCTAGACACATTCTTGATTCTATCTGACCCCTTTTCTCTATCTGTGACCCAAAACTCCTTTATCATAGTCTGAACTATGCCTTTTAATATCTCTAGCCTTAAAAATTGTCATCAACATGAACAATTACGGCCAATGAGTCGCTTCCACCTTATATCAACCCCTTGGGGCTGCATAAAACTGCCCCCTCTGCGGGCGGGGCCCAAGCCTAGTCTTTCTCCAACAGAGAAGGGCTAGTTTTTCAAACAGCTGGCCCTAAGCCTCTTAAATACAAGCCACACAGGTGGTGAATTGTCCGAGAAGCAAAGGTTGTGTAAGCAGAACCACAGGGTCTAGAACAAAGGATTTCGGTATCTGCTTTTCTGGAACAAGTCATAACCACTATGTACCACTGATCAAGTTACTTCCTCTTTAGGCCTCGAGTTCCTCATCAGTCAAGTTCCCAGGTGAAAGAAATAAGGGAACAAATACCCAAGTTCAGCAAAGGTGAGAGTTCATTTAGAAAAAAATATTAGGTACTATGGAAAACCGTAAGCTGAGTGGTGGACTGTGGCTGTCAACAGGTCTAATCCAACTTCAGACATGTTAAGTCAGATAAAAAAATGGCAATAAGGCTCTTCGGTAAGACCAACCACAGAGAGCCTGCTGGTGTAGTGATAGTGGGTTACCTGCTGCACTGTTAATTGCAAGGTCATCAATTTGAAACCACCAGTTGCTCCATAAGAAAAAGATGAGGCTTTCTTCTCTCCTAAAGGCTTACAGAAACCCACAGGGGAAGTTCTATTCTGTCCTACTGGGTCTCTCTACTCAGAATTGGCTCAATGGCAGTGAGTTTTTGAGTGAGTAAGTAATACTTAATAAGAGATATTTACTAACTAGAGGAATCTAGTCTAGATATTTAGTAACTAGAGAGTCTCCGGAGGAGACTGAGGTAGAGGATGAAGGTACTGTTCAGAAAGTCATATCATAAGTAATTTTTTGGGGGGGAGGCATCACTGCTCTGGTGGGAGTAGGAGGCCCAGCCTTACTCCCGGAGAGCTGCTGCTGGATTTGAACTTCCAACCCAGTGGGCCGCAGTCCCGCGCACAACCACTACACTACCAGGGCTCAGCCCCCACATAAGTAATTTGAAGGTGTGAACTCTATATATTATTTCATCCATATAAATTGAACACAAGAGGGCATGCAGATGGATTATGGGGTCCCACTTAACTCTAGCCCCAATTCAAGAACAGTTGGTTCTGGTAACAGGGCCCCGCTTCATACTCATCTTTGTGAAATGTTCACTGAAGGTAAGGGTGCTAAAGGAGAGTACAGTGAAGAAAGCAGGTGGGGTTCAGCTATCAAAGGGAAGAGTGTCTGGGGCTTTACAGACTTACACGCCAAACAAGCAGCCATCTAAGGGGGGAGTCAACCAGAGCCACATGGAAGAAGCCCACAAAATTCTGTGACCCACAGATAACAAAGGGAAGAAGTGTCAGAGCTTAAATGGCGAACACCCAGTTTGTAGAAGGCCACGGAGGACAGGGGGAGCTCAAAACCGATCTTGCGGAGTATCTAGTCAGATTCGACCTCTGGCAGATCCCATCTCGTCACAGGCAAGGGTTTCAAATAGCCTTAGAACTGATTGTGATTATGCAACTCATTTCAAAAATGATTTGACCATGGAAATATATGCTGTGTGAATACTGTATCAAGAAAACCATGAAAGAAAGAGAAAGAAATCAAACTTGATTAATAGATGAAGGGGAAAGAGCTCTTATGTAGAGGGCATTGGACTTCTCTCAATGATGGTAGAATAATTTATAAAAGGATATCAACAGGGCTGAGCCCCGGTGGCGTAGTGGTTGTGTGCAGGACTGCGGCCCACTGGGATGGAGGTTCGATTCCAGCTCCATGGAGCAAAGGCCGGGCCTCCTACTCCCACCACCTGAGGGCAGTGATGCCCAAAAAAACAAATCAAACAAACAAACAAAAAAGGATATCAACAGTGGTTGTACAACATGAAGGGTATAATCGATGACATTGAAGTCTACAAGTAAAATTTTTGAAATTGGAGAGTGTTCTGTTGTACATATTTCTGCCACAATTAGAAAAAAATTACATGAATAACAATGACTACAAGGAAGAAGAAAATGTTATAGAATTGAATATGGTGACAAGAGTACACCTCTTTTGATATAATTGAATTACTGAATTGTATGACATGTTGATGAAGTGCTAATTAATTAAAAAAAACAAAATTGAATACAGGCCTTGATCAGGGATATTCCAAGTGAACTTTACAGATCCCAAGAGGGACTACACTGACAGAATTCTGATATTTCCTGCTTTAGGTATTGAAAAAAAAAAGAAGATATTATTTGTCAAGCACTAAGTCCTTTATACATGTTATTCTAATTATTTCTAATAACAGTCTACATATTAGAAACTATTATTCCCATTTTATAAGTTAAAAGAAACAGGTTTACAGAGGTGGAATAACTTGTCCAATTAGTGTTAGAGTAGAAGCTGGAATCCAGGCAGAACCCAGAGCCTACTTGTTGATGTGTGTGTCTGTGAGATACATGTATATATGTGTATGTGCATAAAAAATAAACATGCGGGCCGAGGCCCGGTGGCGTAGTGGTTGTGCGCAGGACTGGGGCCCACTGGGACAGAGGTTCAATTCCAGCAGTGGGGCTGGGCCTCCTACTCCCACCACCAGAGAGCAGTGATGCCCAAAAATAAATAAATAAATAAATAAACAAACAAACATGCTTACGCATGTGTGTGTTTACATATATGTGCTCTGGGGGAGCTGTTGAGTAAGCACTGGAGAAAAATGAGGCTACCTGTTCCCATAAACATTGGAGCACTAATCCTTGGAGCACTAATGAGTTGTAATCAACAGTGGGTCTATACACACACACACACAACAATACATTTATTAGTCATATCTCACCTACATCTAAAACAGACTAGTGACATGGACAACTGTGGGATGAAGACAGGACTTTTCCAGAATTACAAACTCTAATATATATATATGTGTGTGTGTGTGTGTGTGTGTGTGTGTGTGTGTTTCTTGGCATCACTGCCCTGGTGGGAGTAGGAAGCCCAGCCTTGTTCCTAGAGAGCTGCTGCTGGATTTGAACCATCAACCCCATGGGCCGCAGTCCCCCACACAAACCACTGCACCACCAGAGCTCAGCCCTACAACATACTCTAAAATATTAAGCAAGTTATTTACCAGCATTTGATGTGGAAGTTAAGTTAGCTATTCTCCCTGAAGCTCCCAGTTATCTGAGGCTTTTGTGTGACTCACATAAGGCTGACTCCCCTGCTGTTAGAATGATGGTTCACTTCCCTCGCGGCCAGAGGGCAGGATTCAAGAGGCATTGTCAAAGACTCCTAACCAGACAGACCTGTGTCTGCCCCCAGAAGTCTGAGGTCTTCTCTTATCACATCCTTCTGCCCTCGTCATGTAAGCATCCCTAAGACCACTCCCTTTGTCACCATATGGCCCTTAAGACAGCCCTCTCCTGTGATGTGTCCCAGACCAGTGCCAACGGAGTTCAAGCGTCCCCCCCATAAAGTTATTTAAACGGGAAAAGTTAAAGTTCATTCTCTTTCCTGCCCCTGAGCACCAGATGCTCTCAGCCCCTCCCCCTCGTCCTGTAATTCCTTCCCCCACTCTCTTTCAAGATGGACCACCAAGCAGGGCGACGGTGAGCAATGCTACCCTGATATGAAATGTGTCTGACTCTTACAGTTTCTCTTTCTCTCGTGCTCTCTGTATCCATATTATAATAAATATTAATTATCACTATACAACTGTGCCTACTGAACCCGTGATATATGTATCAGAAGCTGGCTTCTTCTGATAGACGACACAACTTAGTTGTCTTCTTTCACCACTTTATGAAGGGGTCCCTGAAGGTGTCAAAGGTCATAAAGCTCAGGAAAGAGTGAGAAAAGCATATTCACCTTTCCGTTCAATCCCCCAGACCTTCCGTCTGCCCACTTTCCAAGCAGGAAAACATGAGACATACCTTCCCCACATTCCTCCCATCCACCTCAAGTGTCTAGGCTACTACTCGTGTTGGTATAAAGACCAGTAAGGGAAGCAAACCCTTTCCGGAGACCCTTCACCTTCTAACATCCGCCCTTTCTCTTACCATCTCAGCATAAGCTTCGTCATCCTACTGAGTCAGGTTGTAGATACACTCACCACAGGTTGCAACAGAGCTTCCAAAGACGACTTCCTCTTGAGAAATATCATAAAACTCTGGAAGATCAGAGTCAGGGACTTGCAGAGCATCCACACACAAAGGGCATGTCCAAAGAAGATAAAGGAATGGTCTGCTATTCTCTGTATATTCTTTCCCAATCGTGTGTTTTTCCCGATTGGGTACATTTTAATCGCTAGATATATTGTTAGGAAACCGGTAAAGATCATGGGCAAGAAAAGAATCCCCCTCCTATCGCTGAAGGGAACCCCAGGGCATGGTGAGAGGTAATGACCAGAGTCCCAGAGCATGGCTAAGACAAGCGTCTAGGGCTGTGGTTTTCTATGTCATCGTGGTCAGAGTATGTGCTCATCTCACCCTGCAAACCATCCCCCCTTCTCAAATAAACACGCTCACAAACAACCTACAGGCATCTGGGAGGTTTCACAATCCCACATGACCCCCTGGAATTCATAGCCAGAAACTGTCTCTCTGAGGGCAGAGATTCTATCCTAAGGCCATCCCTACAGTCACCTGCTTCTCAGCAGCTCCACTGTCTGAAGGAGGACTGAAACATAGTGAGAGTTTATGAAGTAAGAGCAGCGATTTCAGCAGAAGGGGAGAGACAATGAGAGCCATAGGCACACCTAAGCAATCGATGGAAATAATGAACTGTATAAAAATTCTCAGACTTTGGGGCTGAGCCCCGGTGGCGTAGTGGTTGTGCGCGGGACTGTGGCCCACTGGGACGGAGGTTCAATTCCAGCAGTGGGGCTGGGCCTCCTAATCCCACCACCGGAGAGCAGAGATGCCCCCCCCAAAAAAAGGAAAAAAAAATTCTCAAACGTTGGAGATTGGGGATCTCTCTTGGAAAAGTCTAGAAATTGAGTAACTAAAAGACACCCCCCCCATAATATTTAGCCACTGGCCACTTTTCCCTTCCTTACCTTATGAACCAATAAATCAAGTCTCTCAAATCCCAATGTCCCTTTAACTGAGTAGACACCTCTCCCTCAGCTGCTCCTAATATTCATCACCGAATCTTTCTCCCTAAGTGACAATTCCCAATACGTTTGTCACTGATCACTTTTTCACACACGTACATATAAGTCCCCATTAATACTCCTGCCAGATACAACTAGAAAGAAGACAATGAAAAAGAGGTCAGAACCCCTATCTTGCACATTTAGCCCTTGGACCACATAAACGTTGGCAGAGGCAAAGTGTTAATAAAGACTAACTCGTTCATGGCCATCAAGTTGATTTCAACCCATAGTGACCCTACAGGGAAGAACAGAACTTCCTCTGTGGGTTCTGGAGAAGGTAACTCTTGACAGGAACAGAAAGCCTCGCCTTTCTCTCTCGGAACAGCTGATGGTTTTGAAGTGCTGACCTTGCAGTTAGCAGCCCAAAGCATAACCAGTGTGCCACCAGGGATGCTTTACGTTATGAAAACATTCCCTGAAGTCTTCTTAAAATCTTACAAAAGCTTAACCAGTAAGCATTGTCTATCAAAGATTCTACACGCGCGCGCACACACACACACACACACACACACACACAGATTTTATACAATATTAGGTCAGTTAACTGAGAGACCCATAAAAACATGACCCTAAACCTCCAATCTCAGGTTTTGGGTTGCACACAAGCCACTTCAGCTGCTACTCTTTGTTTTCTTTTGGTTTTCTTGTCATTTCTTGTAAACATATCTATCATTCAACTTTTGCCAATTCAACTTTGTACAAGTGTACAACTTACTGGTAGCAATGACAATAATTGGGTATGCAACCCTACTTTACCAATGCCATATTTCCATCACCATTAGCAACTTCCCTTTCTCTCTCCTAGAAACCACTAGTAAACTTTGTTTTCTATACATTTGTATTTTCTTCTCTTATACCACCAGGACTCCCTTAAGAAATCCTTTTATGACCTCCTCTCTGGGATGCGGACAACAGGGAGGTGGGTGAAGGGACACATTGGACAGTGTACGATATGAATAGGCAATAACAATTTGTAAATTACTAGGGGTTCATGGAGGGGAGGGAAATATGGGGAATTGAATTTTTTTTTAAAAAACTAGAGGAAAGTGCTCGCTTCGGCAGCACATATACTAAAAAACTAGAGGAAAGGGGGAAAGGGGAGCTTATACCAAGGGCTCAAGTAGAAAACATTTGGAAATGAATATGGCAACGTGTACAAATATGCTTAATACAAATGATGTACTGAATGTTATGAGAGCTGTAAGAGCCCCCAATAAAATCTATATTAAAAAAAAGAAGAAACCCTAAGTTGTCAAACTTGACTTCATCCACAGTTCAGACAACCTCATCTCCCTCTCTCACTCCCCATATCCAATCCAAATTATCAGATTGCATGGTTCCATGGGCTCTACTCTACGTGGTGCAAATGATTAAATGTTAGGCCGTATTACCTAAAAGGTGAGCAATTTTTGCCCACCCAGAGGTGTATTGAGAGAAATACCTGGCAGCCGACTTCCTGAAGGTCACACTTTATGGAATGCAGTTTCTGCATACATATATGGGATGCAAGGCGTGGGGATTGACCCAACAGTCACTAATTTGGTTTTTCAAACTTCCATTCAAAATAGATCCACATACCAACCATGTCGAGCCACATTCTCAGCTTCCGCTCATCATCATTTCTCTCCTGGCTGTCTCTAAGAGTCTAATAATTGGTCTCCACACTTCTACTCTTGCCTTTTATAATCTATTCTCACTAAAAAAGACAGAACCATTGTAAACATAAGTTGACTCATGTCACTACTAGACTCAGAATTGTCCAATGGCTCCTTATTTAACTGTGAACCAAAGCCTAAGTCCATATTGACTGTCAAGGTTCTAGAACAGTGATTCTCCACCTTCCTCATCCTGTGACCTTTTAATACAGCTCCCGCATGGTGGGGTAACCCCCCAAAGAAAAAAATTGTTTTTGTTGCTATTTCATAACTGCAATTTTGCTACTGTTATGAATCAGGCAAGCCCTGTGAAAGGGTTATTCGACCTCCAACAGGGTCACGCCCCACAGGTTGAGAACCACTATTCTAGAAGCTCTAGTGTCCTGTGGACCTCATTTCCTACTCTATTCCCTCCCTTTAGATCACACTGCTTCAGGTACACTAACTCTTAGCCAGCTAACATGTTTTCCCACATCAGTACTTGGCTTTTCCTTATATCTGGAAAACTTTCCTCCTCTACCCTCCCCATTAGCCACATGGTACATGCCACCATTTCTTTCAGATCTCTGTTCAAATATGACCTTTCCTGTAGAGACCTACCCTGATCAACACCCATTCTGCATTACCATTCGCTTTTCCTTTTTGTCCTTTTCTCTAGCGCTTATTGTGGTTCAAACCCACCATCCTGTCCACAGGAAAAAGATGAATCTGCCTGTGCCAGTGAAGTTTACAGTCGAAGAAAACTTATAAGCTGAGTTAGAATAGACTTGATAGCCATAAGTTTTATTTATATGTATGTATGTGTAGACATGTATGTGTATTTATACAATACGGTAACCATTGGTCTGCTAACCAGAGTCAGCAGTTCAAATTCAGCATCGACTCTGGGCAAAAGACGTGGCTACTGTGCCCATAAAGATGTACAGCCTTAGAAACCCTCGGGCGTAAGCTACTCTGTCCTCTGGGGTGGTTGTCTATCAGAATTGACTCAATGGTAGTGGGTGTCTTATATTGGTTTATTTATTGTCTCTCTCCTCAAACTAGAATATAACCATCACGAGGGCAGAGACTTTGTTTAATTTCAAACGTTGTTTGTTCAAAATAGTGCCCAACACAGGGTAAGCCTTCAGGAAGTATTGAAGTGCCTACATTGCTTCCTACACAAACTTTTTACTTCAAATAGGCTTAGCCTTCTCGCTATCTCAATATAATAGTAATAATGGTAGCTAATATTTACTGAGTGCTTTCAATATGTCAAGAGTTAGACATAAGGGTGTGTCATGTTATGCAACCCTATTCAGTCAAAAGTTTTTGAGAAAAACAAAAGTTTTTATGTACTTTAGAGTTAAGAAACCTCAGGCTCAAAGGGGTTAAGCAACTTGCTTAAGACCATACAGTGAGTTGGTGGCCGAATATGACTCAAATTAATTTAGTTTGACAAAAAAAGTCATTCTATTGTTTGTTGTACTACCTCCCTATAAAGGTTTCTCCTTTCCTGAAATTTTTTTTTTTGGGGGGGGGGGCATCACAGCTCTCCGGTGGTGGGAGTAGGAGGCCCAGCCCCACTGCTGGAATTGAACCTCCATCCCAATGGGCCACAGTCCCGCGCACAACCAACCGGGGCTCAGCCCCTAAAATATTTTTGTAAGTGGCCCTTTACAATTTGGTTCATAATTGCTTTCAGACTTTTTTTTTTTTTTTTTTGCTTTTAGGCTTAAAAAAAATCATTTTATTGGGGGCTCATACAACTCCCATCATAATACATCCCTACATGCATTGCATGCAAAGCATATTTGTACACTAGTTGACATCATTACTTTCAGACTATTTTATATAAACTTATTTGAGGCTGAGCCCCGGTGGCGTAGTGGTTGTCAACGGGACTGCGGCCCACTGGCTTGGCGGTTCAAACCCAGCAGCAGCTCTCCAGGAGCAAGGCTGGATCTCCCACTCCTCCCAGAGGGCAATGATGCCAAAAAAAATAATAATAATAAAACAAAATAAAACTTATTTGATACTCCCAAATAGAATGTAAATTCCTGGACATCAGGACGTGAGCTGTTTATGCATGATAATATATTTTGCTTGATTTTTTTACACATTATTAATTCAACTACTTTGTTAATTTTTCTTTTCATCTGTCCTAGCCAGGCGTTGGGCTCCTGGAGTAACTGAGGCAGCACATTATGGTGAGAAGGACAGTTGACAGGGAATGAAGCTCTGTGGAATCTCTGGCTCCAGAAAGGCCTGTGATCTCTCTGGCCCTTAATTTACTCATCTGTAAAGGCCTTTGTCTCTCTGGCCCTTAATTTACTCATCTGTAAAGAGAGTTGGCCTAGATGAATTCCTAACAGTCACTTCAAGTTCTAAAAATACTACTATTCCATGAACCTTTACAATGTGTCAAGCCAAAAGTAAAAGGCCAAGTTCTTCCTTAATATGGTTCTATTTTGGCTACTCAAAGTACTTTCCAAAGGACACTATTTCCTTTGAGGATTATTTCAGCATATGCAAACGACGTGTCCCAGAACAAGGCATAAGCTATAAAGGCGGTTTGCTAATGTCATCATAGCTAGCTAGCTAAACGACATGGGTTATGCAGGAGGGGGGAGGGATCACTAGAACTGATAGTGATGAAATATATACACAAAATTTTTTTTGGAGGGGGGCATCACTGCCCTCTGGTGGTCGTGGGCGCTACCCAGCGCTGCTCCTGAGAGCCGCCGTTGGATTTGAACCACCAAGCCCGCGGGCCGCAGTCCCGCACTCAACCTCTTACGCCACCAGGGCTCGGCCCAGATACACAAATATTTTTAAAAGTGACTTAACAATGGAAGTGTATGTCAATTTTATATGAAGAAAAGTACTAAAAAAGAAACCAAAGTTGACCAATAGCTACCGTGTGGGTAAAGGAGGAAGAGTTTTTGCTCAGGAGACATCGAGTCTATGTTAATAGTGGCAGAATGACTTGGAAAAGGAGATCAATAATGATTGCATAACACAGTATAATCAATGGCACTGAAATATGTGTGTGTAGAAATTGTTAAAAAAATAAAATAAGGGCTGAGCCCCGGTGGCGTAGTGGCTGTGCGCGGGACTGCGGCCTACTGGGACGGAGGTTCAACTCCAGCAGTGGGGCTGGGCCTCCTACTCCCACCACCAGAGAGCAGTGATGCCCCTCCCCCCCCCCAAAAAAATAAAATAAAATAAGTGACTGGGTTAAATAGAAAAAAAGAGCACTCTGTGGGTTCTATAAGAAATATACTGGGCTGAGCCCCAGTGGCGTAGTGGTTGTGCGCGGGACTGCGGCCCACTGGGACGGAGGTTCAATTCCAGCAGTGGGACTGGGCCTCCTACTCCCACCGCCGGAGAGCAGTGATGCTCCCCCCCCCAAAAAAAAAAAAGAAATATACTAACTGTAGAAATCATTAAAATGATGTCATTTGTTTAAAAATTCAAGCAGGAGAGAATGAGACTTCGAGAAGGAGGATTTAAGGGGAGAAAAGGAGCCTCAATAGAATAAATCATAAGAAAGTTTAGAAGATATTGAATACATGACAAAGGCAAGTAGTTCAATTTTTAAAAAGGCAGGTAAAGGGCTGAGCCCCGGTGGCGTCGTGGTTGTGCGCGGGACTGCGGCTCACTAGGACGGAGGTTCAATTCCAGCAGTGGGGCTGGGCCTCCTACTCCCACCGCCGGAGAGCAGTGATGCCAAAAAAAAAAAAAAGGCAGGTAAATTAATAATTCCAGGAAAACAAAAATCTGTTTATCAAAGAAAATACTATCATAATATACTTCTCTTCTTATAAGAACACTGATTTTTGAAGTAACTGAAAAGTAAAACTATAATTCTATCAAAAACATGGAAAAGGAAGCTGATGGGTGTAAGAGAAATAAATGATCGTAAGAGGAGGCTGAGCCTCAATGGCATAGTGGTTGTGTGCAGGACTGCGGCCCACTGGGTTGGAGGTTCAAATCCAACAGCAAGGCTGGGCCTCCTACTCCCACCACCAGAGGGCAGTGATGCCCCCCACCCCAAAAAAAACTATCATAAGAGGAAGTTAATGCTCTCTTTAAAAAGATAAGTAAATAATAGTGGAAACATTATTTTAAAATATGGAGGTAATATCTGACAAATTTGCACTTTATTTTCCTATAACACAGGATGCCTGATAGTGCTGTGGGTTGTCAGGCTACTAAATGCAAAAATCTCTCCTTTGGGCTGCTGAGGTGGAAGCGACTTAATGGCAATGGGTTTGGGAGTTTCTTATAATTCATTGACTTGTAGCTTGTTTTTTGCCTTAGAAAAGAATTATTGGGCTGAGTCCCGGTGGCGTAGTGGTTGTGCGCGGGACTGCGGCCCACAGGGACGGAGGTTCAATTCCAGCAGTGGGGCTGGGCCTCCTACTCCCACCACCGGAGAGCAGTGATGCCCCCACCCCCCCCCCCAAAAAAAAAGAATTATTAGTGGCCCATAGAGTACTTGTCTCCAAGTCTTCAATCCTGTATCCATAATTCACAAAGGGTTAAGTACTTATTATCTTCAAACATTCAAACTGCTGCTTGATTTGAACCGCCAACCCTGTGGGCTGCAGCCCGCACACAACCACTATATCACCGGGGTTCAGCCCATCTTCAAACATTCTTATGAGCAAGTGACCAACTAAAGTAGAATGAAAATGTCTTCCGACGGAGTCACAGAATTTGGCACTTGAAATAAAGTGAGAGACTATCTAATAAATAGGTGCGCCATAGCCTACTCTTCTTGTGATGTTTAGGACTCAGGTCCACTTGGGAAATTCCATGGTATACAAAAATAATCAAGTGTCTTTACTGGACTTTTGGAGCCTTTATAATGGTAGCATACATTGGAAATGAACCACCCAAAGGCAATTTACTATGTAGTGTGTCCCATATTCATTTTCTTCCATAAATTGTGAAGCTCCTGCTTGTGTCCCTACAATTAATGGTTCTGGGATCACTCTTGGGGGAACTGATTTAGTTTGCCTCCTTCATTTTACAGACAGGAAAGAGAAGACCTTTGTATCACTTGTCCAGTTAAGTAAAGTAAAGGAACTAGTGTCTCAAAAAAGAAAAACCTCAGGAATCTGAAGCAATTTTCCGTTGTCAAACAACTCTGACCTCAGATATCTGTTTGTCATTGGGGTGCTCAAGGTCTTTCAGACAAAAGTATCTCCTTATCCAGATCTTTAAGGTTTTCTGACGCTTAAGGAGCCTCTGGTTTTAAGGGTCCCTGGTGGGTAAGCATTGGATTGTTAATCACAAAGTCTGTGGTTCAAACCCCCAAGCTGCTTCTCAGGAGCAAGATGAGACGATTGGCTTCTAAAACCTGGTGTCAGAATAGACTCACTGGCAGGGAGCTTTTGTTTTGTTTTATTTTGTTTTAAGAAGCCTTCAAGGCTTTCTCTGTATAGTACTCTGGTGAAGCATGGTTACGTGGTTAGCCGCTAACCAAAAGCTGGGTTATTCGAACCTCTAGTCACTCAAGAGAAAGACATGGTAGTGTACTTCTGTAAAGATTACAGCCTTGGAAATCCTGGGTAGTAGTACTACAGAATCACTGAGTCAGAATTGATACCATGGCAGTGGGTTTATTTATTCTGCAAGCGCCTAGGAGGTGGGCCCTGGGGGCAAAGTAGGGTCCAAGCTAGGTTGTTAACCACAAAGACAGCAGTTCAAACCCACCAGCTGCTCCTCATAAGAAAAACGGAGGCTTTCTTCTCTTGTAAAGATTGACAGCCTCCGGAACCCAAAGGGGATGTCTTACTCTGCCCTATTGGGTAAGCTATAAGTTGGGATCAACTAGTTGACAGTGGGTTTGGATGTTTGTGGTTGTTGTTTAGGAAATGGGCCCAGGTCTAGCCTAAAATTCAAGTAGTAAGTCCCAGCGCTTAAAGCAAAAGAAAGTCATAACAAACAATGGATGTCAAGTTTGTATGTCAAAGCCATCTCCAACTAATCAAAGGCAATGTGTTCATGAACCACTCATACTGTACAGTGTTTTTCACTAAATAAAAATGCTTTGACGCCCACAGGGTTGATGGTTCAAATCCAGCAGCAGCTCTCCAGGAGCAAGGCTGGGCTTCCTACTCCCACCAGGGCAGTGATGCCACAAAAAATAACAACAAAAACAACAACAAAAAAATGCTTCGATAACCCCATTTCATTTTATTCTCTTAATCATCTAGTAGAAATACAAGAGTGGAGTTACTTCCCCCATCTTATGGTACAGAAAACTAAGTAAGTCTCAGTTAAAAGATTCGCCTGAGGGCTGAGCCCCGGTGGCGTAGTGGTTGAGTGCGGGACTGCAACCCATTGGCTTGGCAGTTCAAATCCAGCAGCAGCAAGGCTGGCCTTCCCACTCCCACGAGAGGGCAGTGATGCCAAAAAAAAAAAAAAAAAAAAAAAAAAAAAAAAAGATTCGCCTGAGGTTATACTGGCAAGTTAATAGCAGAGTTGGAATCAGAACCAAAATTTCCCGTTTCTCAGGTTAGGGTTTTTCTCAGAATATTGCACAAACTGGAAAATGTTTAACTGAATACAAATGTAACTGCCCCCTGAAGCATCCAAACTGTTTCCTACTGGATATGTTTTAATAATATATGAAGTCCCAAGAGTGCCCACAAGTAGTGCAAAGGCAATGCTCCAGGTACTAGCATTTTAAGGACCCTTTTGGATTCAACACAGTAATATCTCCTATGGAACTGTGTGGCTAGGGAGCTCAAGAAAGTTGCCACTGAAGAGGTAGCGATCCACATGCCTGCCTACAATGATCAGGGAGCACTCTGTGGAGCTGGTGGCATGTGTCTTGGATTTTGCCTGTCTTGAGAAGATACAATCAAGGGTGTGGAAGTCAGACAAATTTGGGTTTGGATCCTGCCTCTATCACCTACTCACTCTGTGACCTTACACACTCCACAACCCTATGTTTCTAGTCTTCATCTATAAAATGAAGCTAAGTATATCTCTTTTGCAAGGCTGTTGGGAGGCCATTCTACGCAGTAGTAGAATAGCATATTAAGAATGCAGTTCTTGGGGCTGAGCCCCGGTGGCGTAGTGGTTATGCGCGGGACTGCAGCCCACTGGGATGGAGGTTCGATTTCAGCTCCATGGAGCAAAGGCTGGGCCTCCTACTCCCACCACCTGAGGGCAGTGATACCCCCCCCCCAAAAAAAAAAAAAGAATGCAGTTTTTGGGTTTAAAAACGCATCCATGTTTCTTGCTATCTCTATAACAGAGGATAAAGTCACTTAACTTCCCAGAATTTCAGTTTTCAAAAACTGAAATACAAGGGAGCTTCAAAAAGTTCATAGAAAAGTTCCATTATCATTCCATTCAATTTTCTTTTGCTTTTTTTTCCTCCTTCATTTGATTTCCTATAAGCTTTTTGGAGCCCCATTATGTAAAATGAAGAAAACAAATAGTGCTCTCTTGATTGCTGTAAGCATCGAATGTTGGGGCATAGCTCAATAAAAGATACTGATGATGGTGGTAACGAGAAAAACAAAACCCATTTTCCTCCCTCCAACTCCCTCAGAAAAATAGAGAGAAAGAAATTCCCTTTCATATTCCTTCTCTACTTCTTTTACTCCAACCACAAGCTTAGCATGCTGAACTAGAAGGATACTTGATCCTGAATGTCAACCCTGTCACATACTAGTTATGCGACTTTAGGGAAGTCATTTAACTTTGAGTCTTTTCTCACATGAGACATTAAGCTAGTGATATTTTGCTTACTCTACTAAGTTACTTTCAATATAAAATGAGTTAACAGATTCTAAAATATTTTGAAGCCCCATAGAAATATGTGGGGTGTCTGGTTTTATCTGTCAGAGAGGATAAACCAATATTTTTACCAGTAAAAAGCAACTTTATCTCCAAGTTTTTTCTCGTGGACATTCCGGTCCAGGACGTTGTAGCATATGTTGGTAGTTGCTCCTTTCATCCATTCAATGAAGATTTTCCCTTTAGTCACATCAAAGTTGTACTGAAGGAATGGACCAGAGCATGGAGTCTTCCAGTAAAATTCCTTGGCAATGCTTCCCCAAAACTCTGCAAGAAAGAGAAGCCCAGATATCACTAAGATTCTCAGGCAGAGTGATCTTTACAAATAAGAGGAACCCACAAATTCTCTGCTTCAACTTTTGGGTCCATCATCTGAGTCCCTCTATCTAACCCATTTTCATCATCATTCATCTAACCCATCTTCTCTTCACATAAGCTGAATTTGGGCTCAAATTTCTTGCTTCAAAATCACCAAGCCAGGCTGAGCCCCGGTGGCGTAAGTGGTTGAGTTTGGGACTGCAGCACGCGGGCTTGGCTGTTCAAATCCAGTGGCGGCTCTCAGGAGCAGCACTGGGTAGTGCCCACAAACACCAGAGGCAGTGATGCCCCCCCAAAAAAATATTAAAAACTATCACCAAGCCATGTCCCTTAAAAATATGCATTATAAATCTCAACTCCTTTGGCTGAGATACCATTGGGAATGGTATAAAGAGACAGAATTCATGTAGGGTATGATATAAAATATATTCAAACCATTGAATTGTATGGTATGTGATTGCATATCAGTAAAACTTGTTTTTTTTAATGCTCACACACTGACTTGTTGCTGATAACTCTGTAACAAACATCATGTGTACAAAAAGTTAAAATAAATATATATGAATAGTTTTGGTTAACTGGACAAAGAAAGAGGGAGAGAGATTACACAAGTATGAGAGAAGCAGAGATGGAGGGCAGCAGATGCCAAGCCATATGAAGATCCTTCACGAGCAGAAGCTCAGAAGAGACGAGGACCTTTCCTCCAGAGCCAACACACAGAGAGAGAGTCTTTCCTGGAGTCAGCACCCTGACTTCAAACGTACAGTCTCTTAAACCAGAGGAAAATAGATTTTTGTTTGCTAAAGCCATCCATTTATGGTGCTTCTTTTATAGCAAGACTAGATAGCTAAAGCACCATCTCTTCAGACCTTGGACATTTAGTGACGAGTACTTGCACGGTAAAACTGGTGAAAGCTGGAACTTGTGTAAGGTGGCAACCTGTCAAAGATGGAACACTCAAGGATTTTCCACGATAGAGAACAAAAGAAAAGTGCAAGACTGCGTGTTATTCAAGGCAGAAAACTGACAAGCCCTGGTGGATCCCCAACGGTCCAGCTCTCAGAGTTTCAGTCTAGTAGGCAACCAGTTGTTAGAGGACTAAAAGGAATAAATCCTTTACTCTCAGAGCCTTTCATGAGCACCTATTTCTGCTCTTAATTTGTTCCTTTTCAACAGTTATTTATTAAATCTCCTTCTACTACTACTTGTCCAGGTGTTACTTTCTATGTGCCGTATGCTACACTAATGTTAGATGTATTATCTCATTTAGTCTTCACTACAATCTTAGGAAGTATTGATATTGATAGTATTTTGATGGGAAAAGGAGCTGAGAGGTTAATGACATGTCCAAGAGTCCACAGTTCTAAGTCAAGATTTGAAATTTCCTGAAGAAGGTCATTTTGCTAAAATCTGAAAGTTGAACAGGAGTTTTTCTGCACTCTCCTACTAAAAAAATAACTGCTGTGGGGTGGAAGAAAATTTAGGATATATGTTAAGAGATATTCCCTTTGAGCTGAACCCCTAAGGATAAGGGTACAAATGCGGGAATTGATAGATAAAACTTAGGATCATGCAATCCTGGTGGGCATAAGGAGTTGGTATTTATCCTTAGAGTAATGAGAAGCCATTGAAGGATTCTAAGCAGAAGAATGATATGATCAAATTTATATTTTTAAAAGATATGCCTGGGGCTGAGCCCCGGTGATGTAGTGGTTGAGTGCGGGACTGCAGCCCACAGGTTTGGCGGTTCAAATCCAGCAGCAGCTCTCCAGGAACAAGCTGGGCCTCCCACTCGCACCAGAGGGCAGTGATGCCCTCCCCCCCAAAAAAAATATGCCTGGCTACTCAGGAGAATATGCACTCAGCAGATGAAAATAACAATTTCAGAGAATTCAGGCTATTCTCAAAACAGCCGCACTCTGTATCTGCAGGTGCAGAGGCAACCAACCACAGACAGAAAATACCCAAGAATAAACACAAACAGCAAGTATGTGGTCAAAGTACTTACACTGCACTAAGCATTACCTAGGGGTGTTTCATTCTGTGATACCTGAGATTGCTATAAATCAGAACTGAATTGATGGCACTTCAAATGACATGATTTCAATTACAATAAGAGGATTTATATAAGCTGTACATGACTTTAAATAAGGAAGGGAGCCCTATGACACAATGGTTCCAGTGCTGCGCTGCCAACCCAAAGATCAGTGTTTGGAACCGCTGCAAGAAAGAGAGAGATGTTGTAATTTGTTCCCCTCAGGATGTACAGCCTTGGAAAGGCTACAGGCAGTCTGAATCAACTGAAAAGGAATGAGCTGAATTTGATTTTCGAGGAGGGACTTGGGTTGGGGAATACATCAGAGGTTCTAGAACCAACCCCTCACAGATAATGAGACAATTGTATGATATCAGGAGTTAGCGGGGTGAAAGACACTTTGAACCCTAACAATGAAAGGAAACCTAGAGATTGCTACCCCCACTTTACAGCACACAGAGGCAAAACAATCCGCGTAGTCACATAAAGCGTACTACCATCGAGTTGATTGTGACTCACGGCGACCCCCGTAGGCCTGGGAAGACCTGCCCCTGGGGGTTTCTGCCGCTGTTACGGGAGCAGACATCCTCCTCATCCTTCTTCCGCAGAGTGGCTGGGAGTTTCCAACTACCACCCACGTGGCCGACGGTAACCCCGTTGTCGTGCTTACGAGGTGGACCACCAGGTCTGCAGTTCCAAACCACCAGGTATTTCACGGGAAAGATCAGGGGCTCAGGTGGCACAGGGAGTGAGGAGGTGGGCTGCCAGGAGCCAGGTGAGCCGTGGGAACACAGCTGCAGCTCTTTGGGAAATGCTCCCTTAAAGACTTCCAGCTTTGGAAACCCAAAGGGGCTAGTCTGTCAGAATTAACTTGAAGGCAGTGAGTGAGTTACAAAATACATGGAAGATTTTTAGTGTATCAGACAGACTAGAGTTGAAAGTTAAATCACCTAATCTTGCAACCAACGGAAAAAATCCAAGTTAAATCAGTCCCAAAGTATCCCTAAAAACTAATGAAATTAGAAAAACTAGAAAATGATTAAAACCAATTGCCCAGCAGCCCTGGGGAGACAGATATTCTTATACAATACAGTCATTGTAAAAAATCAGTACAATCTTTCTGGACAGCTGGGTAATGCCTGACAAGAGTTATAAAACTTCTTTATCAACTAACTCAACTTTGAGGCATACATTCCAAGAAAGTAATCCCAAAAGAAAAAAGTGATTTAAAAAAAAAAAAGGATTACTATAGAGATGTTTTAGCAGCACTATTTATAGTAGTGAACCTGGAAACAGCCTAAAACTCAATAATATGAAAACGAGTAATACAATAGAATTCTACATAGCCATTGAGGAGGAAACAAATGGGAATTGATCCTAGTGAATCCCTGATGAACGAGGGACTAAGATAACCTCACATAATCTTTATTACATTATGACTCTCTGAAGTTGATATTAATTATCCTAATTTTATGGAAGCTCAAAAAGCAAATAAAACTCGCCCAGGGAACACAAAGCTAGTAACCAAAATAAAAAGTCAGAGCTGACTCTAAAGTTCATTTTGTTAGGACTAAAATGAATACATGTGTCAACTCAAAAAAAATTTTAAGTGGTAAATGTGGGTGTATAACACTGAGCCAAATTTGTATTCATCATCAAGGAATCAAGAAAACTTGAGTTGAAATCTAGATTTTTTTTTTTTTAACCTCCAAAATCCAGATGTTTTCAAGGCATTGACCATTAAAGTTACAACAAGAAAGAAAGCATAGATTGGGATAATCACGGATTTACTAAATAGATGACCACGAGGGAAGAGACAAAGGGAAGGCGATGGGAAAGAAAATTTTATTTTTAGAATATCAATGAGGAAAAAAAAAAAAAGAACAGCAAAAAAGGGCTGAGCCCCGGTGGCGTAGTGGTTGTGTGCAGGACTGCGGCCCACTGGGACGGAGGTTCGATTCCAGCAGTGGGGCTGGGCCTCCTACTCCCACCACCGGAGAGCAGTGATGCCCCCCCCCCAAAAAAAAGAGCTGTATGAATCCCCAATAAAATAATTCATTAATTTTTTAAAAAAGACTACATATTCTGGAGACAAGACTGCTTTTTTTCAAATCCCAGCTCCACAAGTCACTAATTAGTTTTATGGCCTCACGCAAATTATTTAACCTTGCTAAACTTCGGTTTCCTTTTCTAGAAGATGAGGATAATAACAGATCTGACATTAAATTATACAAGGTTTCTTGTGGTTAGCAAGAAGACATCTATTGGGCTGAGCCCCGGTGGCATAGTGGTTGTGTGCGGGACTGGGGCTCACTGGGTTGGAGGTTCAAATCCAGCAGCAAAGCTGGGCCTTCTACTCCCACCACCAGAGGGCAGTGATGCCCCCAAAACAAACAAAAAAACTTAAAAAAAAGACATCTATCTACAAATTACAGATCTTATTTGAAGAAAAAAATGATGAGAAATTTACCATTTGAGATTCACTACCAATAGGGGTGGAAAATTAAAGAAAGCAACTTTGGGAAGGGAGGATGGTAAAGTCCCGCTATGGTCATGTTTAATATGGTGTAACATCAAGGTATGTGAAAAGAAATGGTCTACAAATCTATGAAATTTAGGATCAGAGTAAGTGAGATGACAGATACAAAAGAGGTCCTTATCATTGTAACAGTCATAGCTCATGCCTTGGGAATACACCTGGAAGAGGAAAAATAAGTGAAATGAGGTCTGAGAACTCAAACATGGACACTGTTTACCGCAACCAACCATAAACTCGTAATTGTTTCGATATTCTATTATAATAGACAAACACACAAAAAAACCCTCAAGTAACCATTGTCATAGCAACACTATAGGGCAGGGCAAAACCGCCCCTATGGGTTCTCTAGACTGGAACTCTCTTTTTTCAGTATAAGGGCAACCGAAGCGAGCACAGACTAGAACTCTCTTTTTAAAAAACAATTTTATTGTCCTTAAATCCATAGATTGTAACTCTTTACAGGGCTAGAAAATCCCATTTTTCTCCCAAGGAGCTGGCTGGTAGTTTGAACTGCTGACAATATAGTTAGCAACCCAAAGAGTTACCACCGTGCCTCCAGGCCTGCTGTTAAAATAGCCACCACTTATTAAAACCACCACCATATATTGAATATCTCCTGTGCATCAAGCACTTTTGTTTGTTTTGTTTTTTTTGGGGGGGGGCATCACTGCCCTCTGGTGGTCGTAGGAGCTACCCAGCCTTGCTCCTGGAGAGCTGCTGCTGGATTTGAACCACCAAGCCCGTGGGCCACAGTCCCGCACTCAACCACTATGCCACCTGGGCTCAGCCCATTAAGCACTTTCATAATGCACACTTACTACCCACTTTAGCTCTCCTGGAAAGCTATGAATGAGTATTACTCTTCCTATCTTCTGGATGAAGAAAAAGAAGCTGATGAGTTTGTTCAATGTGGGCCAAGCATTCCCTGACTAACCCAAAGGCTGGGGCTTCAAGACCACCCAGCAGTGGTATGACAGAAAATCCTGGCAAACTGGTTTTGTAAAGATTGTAGCCAAGAAACCCCAAGGAACTCAATCCTATAGGGCGTCTCCCCGGCAATGGGTTTTTTGTTTTATTTTACTAATGTGCCTAGCTGGTTCAATCAATCAAGTATCATTATGAAAGAAATGCTTGGCAATCAACTTTCTTTTTTTTCTTTCTTTCTTTCATTCTTTTTTTTGTGTGTGTGGCATCACTGCCCTGGTGGGAGAAGGAAGCAATCGACTTTCATAAGATTACAATCAGAAAAACTCAACGCATGCCGTCTAGTCTGTAACACACATGGCTGGATGGCACGTTTTTGTTCTTGTTCTTGTAGTTGGGGGGTGACGGTAAATGAGTGGCGTCTTGGATGTCCCTGCCTCTGATTCCTGGACCATGCTTGACCCACTAACTCAAGACATGTCGCTTCACCACTGGGCTGCAGTTTTGACCCCTTCCCGAACGGGAAGGAGCCCGAGTGATGGGGTGAATGTTGGGCTATGTCGGGCTGCTAACCGCAAGGACAGCGGTTCAAAACCGCTCTGAGCCAGCTCCGTGGGGGGAAGACGACGAGGAGGCTTTCTCCGAAGCTACCGTCTCAGACACCCGCCGCAGGGGCAGGTCGACCCCGTCCTGTCCCCAGGGTTGACGGTTCAAATCCAGCAGCAGCTCTCCAGGAGCAAGGCTGGGCTTCCTACTCCCAGCAGAGGGCAGTGATGCCCACACACACATATAAAGAAGACATGGGATGACGTGTGGGACTTGAGTCACTGTGCAATTTTTCACACACACACACGGTAACACGCCAGTGTCCCCTTCGGCCTTACAGTGGGTCACTTCCACGGGGCTTTCTGAAGCAGCTCCACTAGCTCTGGGGGGGCCTGACCGAGCGCCCGACCCGGCCGAGGCCCCTCCACGGCGGCGGCGACCGGCTCCCCGCAGACGGCAGGGGCTGAGTCGGCGACGGGGGAAAGGCAGGAAGAAGAGTTCGGCTCCCGACTCTGCAGCTCCTCCCGCCGCCAGGCATCCCCCTCGCCGGACTCGCCCCACGCCCCTCTTCTCCTCCCGCAACTTCTCTCTCCTTCCCATCACCAGGAAGCCCAGTTCTTCCTTCCGGGAGCCCCACACCCCCTGGCAGGACCCCCTCACTTCCTCACGGAAGCCCACGGCGCCAGCAGGGGCCGCCTCGGCTCCCAGGCAACCCTCACCTCCTTCTTCCTCCGCCGCCCCCCCTCCCCCATCCCTCCAGAAACTCCCCGCAGGGAACACCCGTTTCTTCCCGGGGCGCCCCCGTCTCCTCGTGGAACCTCTCTTTGCGGCCGAACGCCTCACTTGCGCCCTCCTCGGGGAAGCTCCGCTGCTCTCCCCGCCCGCGGCCCCCCGGCCCGCCCGGGCCCAGCCTCACCCCGCGGCTCCTCCACGGAACGTCGGTGCAGCTCGCGGTAGCGTTGCAGCGTGGGAACGTGCGCCGACCCGCTGACCTGGGGCGGCGGCGCCCAACTCGGGGGCCGACCCCCGCCTCTTGAGTCCTCCGGACCCCTGGACCCGCTGCCGCCGCCGCGTCCCCGCTCCTCGGGAAGCCCCATCGCGTCAAGCTCCGGGCACCGTGGCCGCCTGTGCGGTCGCCGCCGGGGCTCGGGCGGGCAAAACAGGCCGGCCTAGAGGGCGGAGCCTGGAGTGGGCGGAGCCTGTCTGGGGCGGGGCTTGGGCCGATGGGTGGGCCAGCCGAGCCCGGGGGGCGGAGCCTGGCTGGTCAGGTGAGCAGAGACAACCCTCGGAAAAACTGTTTTGCTGGGGCCTGGGGGCGGGGCTGATCGCCGGAAGGGCTGGACTTTCGAGTGAAATCAGAGGGGGCGAGGCCAGGCGTGGCAGCCAGGAGGCGGGCCTATGGAGTGACAGGGAGTGGCGGGACTGACCAAAACGGGAGCCGAAGCAAAGCCAGCGTAGGGTGGGGTTTGGGAGTGACAGATGGAGGGTGGGGCTAGCGTAGGGCGAGGCCCAAGCGGGAAATGGTTCGGAGGAATCGTGCTCTGGCCTGAACCTCAGATTGCACAAGCCAGTTCCTCCAGGGGAGGAGAGTCCTTTCTCGGAACTATTCCCCAGCCGCGGGGCCAGCCCTCTCTCGCCCACTGTCCTCAGGAAAACTCTTGCCCCTACCTTGAGGGCACTGCCCTCCACGGATGGGGTGGGAAGTGGGGGGTGGGCAGAACGCCTTTCTGTTGACTTTGGAGCTAGCTCACCCCCTCCACGTATTTCCATATTCTAAAGCTAATGTGTACAAGGCTCCTTGAACGAAGGCGGGACTTTCTACTCCCGTAAAAAGGTAGCCTCCGGGCTGAGCCCCGGTGGCGTAGTGGTTGTGCGCGGGACTGCGGCCCCACTGGGATGGAGGTTCAATTCCTGCTCACAGGAGCAAAGGCTGGGCCTCCTACTCCCACCACCAGGACAGTGATGCCTAAAACATTAGCCTCCGAAACTCACAGAGACAATTCCACCCTGTCCTATAGGATCGCTACGAGTCAGACTTGACTTGATGGCAGTGTGAGGAGGCCCCTTCGGATCTTTGTTAAACCCACGAAAGGTTGAAGCTAGGAAAGGGAAGGAAATTGCTCAAGATCACAGGCAAAATAGGTTCCTCTGACTCCAGGTCTGTTTCTAACGACTCCATCCAGCTGAAGCTAAAACTGAGCCATACCAAAGTCTATGCAATAGAGAAGCCCTGGTGACATAGTGGTTATGCAAGGCCTCCTTCCTCCCCCCCCCCCCCCATCCCCCAGCTAACCTCAAGGTCAAGACTTCAAAATTCAGGGAGGAGGGGGGCAGAAAGAGAAAGCTCTAGTCTGCAAATGGCAAAGGGGGAACAGGTGATACGTGGAAAGAAAAAGTGGAGACAGGTTTCTGCACACCCCTCTCCAGCGCAAAGGAAGGTGAAGGGCAGAAGAGAATGCATTTCCTTATCAATGGTAGAGATCAGAGCTATTGGAGATCAGGCAATCACACAAAGAAGCAAGGATATTCATACAACCCCCACTATGACTGCAGAGACTCTTATGAATGTTGGTTCTGAGCCTACAAAAGGCTTGCCAATCCATCTAGCTCAGCCTCCTTCCCTACTTGTCTGCTATCTTTTGCTTCACTGACTCTAAGCTGAAAAAGAATGCTCCCATGGTCAAAGCCTACTTAATCCTGACTAGAATATGGGTAGGAGTTGTACTTCGGAGTCCACTGAAAGGCCTCAAGAGTACAGATAGCATAGAGTGGATATGGACCCTAGTGGAATAGATATTTAATCAAGGAACAATCAATCTCCCTTCAGTAGTGCAAACTTCACTGAGGGTACTCACAAACCCCACCAAGGGAGACAGATCTCTAAGGGGTCTTACTTAAGATCCATCAGAATACCCTGTTCATGGATACGGCTGGCATTAAAGGGGATCCTGGTAGTACAGTGGCCACGTGTTGGGCTGCTAACTGGCAGGTCCGTAGTTCATAACCACCAGCTGCTTTGCAGGAGAAAGACAAGGCTTTCTGGTCCAGTAGAGAGTTACAGTCTCCTTTCATGAACCAGTTCTACCTTACCAATCCAGCTAGACCGGAGCATGTACATTGGTACAGATAAGGTCTTTGGACACGGAGTACAGGACAGATAAAGCCCTCAGGGACAGTCATGGGAGTAGTGACACCATGGTAAGGGTAAGGTGGGGGAAGAAAGAGGAGAAAAGGGGGACTGATCACAATGATCAACATATAATCCCCACCCAAGGGAGAAAAACAAGAGACGCATGGGTGAAGGGAGACAGCAGATGGTGTAAGATTGAAAACCAGGAAGAGGATGCCCTTTACAATGTGGTGCTGGAAAAAAAATGAATATATGCAAAGAAATGAAGCCATTAAAAAAAAAGAAAAAATGAAGCAATACACTTACCTCACTCCATGTACAAGAATAAACTCGAGGTGGATCATAGACCTTGAGATAAAACTCAATCTATTAGAGCCATCAGTGAGGGAATTGGAACCAATCTGAGAATTTTGGCACAAAGAATACATACCTATCAGAAATAGGGAAGGACATAAACATAGAGGAAGCACAATTGATATACTGAAGATAAAATACCTGGAAAGAATTAGCCGCTGAGCCCTGGTGGTGAAGTGGTTGTGCGTGGGACTGGGGCCCACTGGGATGGAGGTTCAATTTCCACTCACAGGAGTAAAGGCTGGGCCTCCTACTCCCACCACCAGAGGGCAGTGATGCCTAAAAAAAAAAAAAAAGAATTAGCCAAGAGAGTAATAAGAGAGCCCACAGACTGGGAAAGCATCTTTAGCAATGATCCACCAAACAAAGACCTTATTAAAATGTACAATATTCTGGGGCTGAGCCCCGGTGGCGTAGAGGTTGTGCGCGGGACTGCGGCTCACTGGGACGGAGGTTCAATTCCAGCAGTGGGGCTGGGCCTCCTACTCCCACCACCAGCGAGCAGTGACGCCCCCCCCCCCAAAAAAAAGTACAATATTCTGCTAGCTTACAATAAAAAAAATAAATAACCGCCCACTGAGGAGGTGGGCAAAAGATTCAAACAGAAGTTTCACAAGGGCAGAAATTTAAACGGCCAATAAACAGATGAGAAAATGTTCCTGATTATTAGCCATAAGTGAAATGCAAATTTAAAAAAACCTATGAGAAACCACCTAGCGTCCTCAAAGATAGTCCAACTCAAAAAAATCAGGGAGCAACAAGTGTTGGAGGGGCTGTGGTGAGATAGAGACTCTCATCCACTGCTGGTCGACCTATGGGTATGTACAGTCATCAAGGAAATCGATTTGGCGACATCTGAAACTGAGTGGAAATCGAGCTGCCGTATGACCCAGCAATCCCCCTACTGGGCATATACCCCGAAGAGGCAAGAAACTGACCATGGCCACATAGCTGTGCTCCAGTGTTCATCGTGGCACAGTTCACAATCACAAGGAGTTGGAAACAACCCAAATTTTCATCAACGGATGGATGGACTGTGATACATACGTACAAGGGAGTACTATGCATCCCTAAAAAGCAGTGATGAACACACGAAGCACATCGCTACATGGGAAGAATTGGAGGAATTATACTAAGCAAAATAAGCCACGCACAAAAGGACAAGGGCCACATGAGTCCACTGAGGTAAGCTTAAAAGCAAAAGGGGCTTAGAGGGAATGCGAGTATATACAAACGTTCCTGGGGTGAGGCCCAGGTAGTATGGCAGGGGCCAGACCCAATCCAGGGATACATATAGCAGCCAACTAAAATGGAGGGGAAAAGAAAAAAAGACAAGGGCAGTGGGGGGACAGGGCATTAACCCACTCAAGGAGTGGATATTGTCTATATCTCCACAGGAGAGGGAATGAGGGGGCCACACTTCAACCCAGTGCACGAAGACTTGAATGCAACATAACGGCATGAAGCAGCAAACCAATAGGAGGCCTGCGGGGTCCCAGCTACATGGACAGCCCCGCCCCCAGGGAAATGCCCTGCAGAGGACAGCACTGAATCTACAGGTGGGGGAGAGGGGCGTGTCTGATCAGAGCACACCGGAGCAAACGACCATGGGAGAAGAAAGAAAGAAAGAGCGAGTGGAGCACATCCTGGCCCACCAAGGCCCAAGGAGGCTATTCCTGCTCAGAGCAGCCAACGCACAGAGAGGACCACAGGGCCCGTCCCACCAGGAGACATGATGTCCCTCACTGACCCATAGGGCTGTCCAGCACTGGAGACGCAGTGTGGGAATTATGGTTGATAAACACCACATGGATGAGAAACACCAGGGGTGTGCAACAGAGCGGCAAGAAGAGCAAAACACTGAAGTCCCTGAGGAATACCAAAAACACACTTTGGGACCAGAGCCTGGCACCCCATCAGACCTGACCAGAAAACACTCATAAAGATCAACAAACAGACCAGGAACTATTTAGAGGCTTTTCTTTTTTGTTCTTGTTTTCGTGCTTATGACTGTTTTTGCATGTCTATCTAGATAAGATAGGCAGAATAAATAATCTGGAGGAAAAAATAATGGGACCAGTGAGGAGAGGGAGACACCGCAGAGGGAGAAACTGTAGAGGGAAGGAAAAGGGATGCCAACAAACCCCACAAAGGACAAAGGAACTACAAGTGATCTCAAATCCATGGTGAGGAGAGTGTATGTAGGATGCCTGGTGGAGTTGAATCAAGGGCAATGTAGCTGAGAGGAATTACTGAAACCTGAATGAAGGCTGAACATGACAGTGGGACAAGAAGGAAGTAGAAGAAAGAAGTAGGAGGCAAAGGACATTTATAGAGGTCTAAATATATAAATATGTACATATAAATTGATTTGTATGTAATGACAGGGAAACATCAATGTACATATATGTATATGTTAAGTATTAAGGTAGCAGACAGACATTGGGCCTCTACTCAAGTACTCCCTCAACCTAAGAACACTTTGTTCTAAAAATCTGACATTCTGTGATGCTCACCTTCCTGATACTATACTGAAGACAAAAGGGGCACATAAGCAAATGTGATGAATAAAGCTGATGATGCCCAGCTATCAAAAGATATAGTATCGGGCTGAGCCCCAGTGGCGCAGTGGTTGTGCGCAGGACTGTGGCCCACTGGGATGGAGGTTCAATTCCAGCAGTGGGGCTGGCCCTCCTACTCCCACCACCAGAGAGCAGTGATTGCCCCCCCCAAAAAAAAAGATATAGTATCTAGTGTCTTATAGGCTTGAAGATAAACAAGCGGCCATCTAGCTGAGAAGCAACAAAGCCCACATGGAAGAAGAACACCAGCCTATGCAATCACAAGGTGTCAATAGGATAAGGTATTAGGCATCAAAGAACAAAAAATCATTTCATTATGAATGAGGGGAAGGGTGGAGTGGGGACCCAACCCTCATCTGTAGACAATTGGACATCTTCTCAAAGAAGGGTCACAAGGAGGAGATGAGCCAGTCAGGGTGCAGTGTAGCAACAATGAAACATACAACTTTCCTCTAGTTCTTAAATGCTTCCCCCCACCTCACTATCATACTCCAATTCTACTTTACAAATCGGCTAGATCAGAGCATGTAACACAGGTACAGATAAGAGGTGGCAACAGGTTATTCAGGACAGAAAAACTCCTCAGGACCAATAATGACAGCAGTGATATCACGGGGATAAGGTGATGGTGGAAGAGAAAGAGGGACCTGATCACAATGATCTACCTCTAAACCCCTCCCTGGGGGACAAACAGAAAAGTGGGTGAAGGGAGACATTGGCCAGTGTAAGCCATGAAAAGATAACTTATAAATTATCAATGTTTCATGAGCGGGGAGGGGGGGTAATGAGCTGATACCAAGAAAGAAAATGTTTTGAAAATGATGGCAACAAATGTACAAATGTGTTTGACACATGGATGGATGGATTGTTTTAAGAGCTGTAAAAGCCCCCGATAAAATGATTTCTTTTAAATAAAATTATTTTAAAAGAAAGAAATGCTTTGAAAAGGAAAAGGGAAAAAAAATTACAGTCTCAGAAACCCACTGAAAAGGTTCTATTCCGTCCTGTAGGGTCAGAATCAATTCAATAGCAGTGAGTTTGAGGTTTTCGTTTTGTTCCATTTTGTACCTCATTGGATGACCTGACATTTCTCTGACAGGTACACAGATGCATGCCTACTTTACAGAGGAGGCATGGACCTCCAGGAAGGGCCCCAAAAGTCCCCCTGAAGGATCTTTGCCTATACTGATGACATGACATGAGATGAAATGGACTCCACAAACCTCTTTTAGGGGGACTGGCCCAATGCGGTGACTGGATATCACTGAAGGGTAATAGACCTTGGGGACTTTGTTGAGTTCGAAAAGAACATCACTTGCGCGGGACTGCGGCCCCCTGGGATGGAGGTTCAATTCCAGCTCACAGGAGCAAAGACTGGGCCTCCTACTCCCACCATCAAAGGGCAGTGATGCCTAAAAAAAAAAAAAAAGAAAGAAAGAGCATCACTGTTGGAACAAAGCTACACACAATTTGCCAGATAGACTGAGAGTTCTCTTTCCCTCCTTTCCCAGCCTTTCTCCACTGTCAAGTGTTGTTTCTGACCCTCTGCTACCCTCTCTTGTCTGTAGATGGAACTGCATCCATGCATGTTGAAGCGCCAACCTGGATGGGAGGATTATCCTCAGAGGTTTGACTAGCCTCCCTTCACCCCCTGTGGACTGCTCAATGACGTTTGTACCAGTGGGCTCATAAAAGAGGGGACCCTCTTTCCTTGAAAATAGATAAATAGTAGAAGCGATAGTGTTGAAATTATTTAGGCTAGATGAGATGAGATCTCGGCAGATGAAGGTAGAAATAATCATGATGCTAATTATTGTTGCTGCATTTGTCAAGTGGTGCTATAGGAAGTATATGTATTATTAATTTTTTTAATCTTCACGATGACCTTCTGAGATGAGTACTATTATAAGGGGAAATCAAAAAGCACTGCTACAAAGACAGGTTGTTGTCTTGAAATTGTTTTGTTTTTTTTTTGGGGGGGGGGGGCATCACTGCTCTCCGGTGGTGGGAGTAGGAGGCCCAGCCCCACTGCTGGAATTGAACCTCAGTCCCAGTGGGCCGCAGCCCCGCGCACAACCACTATGCCACCGGGGCTCAGCCCTTGAAATTGTTTCCAACTCAGAATAACCCAATGCAGACCAGAACAAGAAGCCCAGTCCTCCGCCATCTGACAACTCATGCTCGGGCCCATGATGGCGGCCACTGTCTAGTCTCTTTCCCACCGACCCTCTACTTTTCCAAGAAATCTTTGTTCAACACATAAATCACAATAGCTCCTCACATCACCTATCTAGGTCTACGGCCTTCTGACAGCGGTGTTTGCATTGCCAATTCTGGCCCCGAGAATTCTCCATGCTACCCTTTCCACCATGTCATGGCGACAGGTGGTGCATCCTGAGGGAACTCAAATTGTGCTTCTTTTCAGTTTTCTTTAAGTTTGGGGAGCAAAAAGGAGTTTGAATGAGCAAGGTCATAGCTGTCGAATGGATGGGGTTAAGGTTTTCCAATGAAATTCCTTTTGCTTAAATCATTTTATTGGGGGTTCGGACAACTCTTATCATAATCCACACATCCATCCATCATGTCAGGCATTTTTGTACAGGTGTTTCTCTCATCATTCCCAAAACGCTTGTTTTTTACTGGAGCTCCTGGTATCCTCATTTCCCCCACCCTTTCAGCTCTCCCCTCCCCCATGAACCCTTGAAGAGTTATAAATCATTATTATTTTGTCACATCTTACACTGTCCAACGTCGTCCTTCATCTACCTCTCCACTGTCCGTGCCCCAGGGAGGAGGTAGATCCTTGTCATCTGTTTCTTCTTTCTCCCTCACCTTCTGTCCATCCTCCCAGTCTTACCACTCTCACCACTGGTCCTGAGAGGTTCTTCTGTCCTGGTTTTCCTGTGTTTCCAGTTTCTATCTGTACCAGACTATATCCTCTGGTCCAACTGGATTTGGAAGGTAGAATTGGGATGGGGCAGGGGGTGGTGAAGAGGAGAAAACATTTAAGAACTAGAGGAGAGTTGTATGTTTCATCGTTTCCACACTGCACCCTGACTGACTCATCTCCTGCCAGAGACCCTTCTGTAAGGGGATGTCCAGTTGCCTACAGAGGGGTCTTGGGTCCCCACTCTGCACTTCCCCTCATTCACAATGATAGGATTTTTTGTTCTTTGAGGCCTGATACCTGATCTTATTGACACCTCGTGATCACGGGTTGCTGTGTTTCATCCATGTGGGCTTTGTTGTTTTTCAGCTAGATGGCCACCTGTTTATCTTCAAGCCTTTAAGACCGCAGCCTCTCTATGTTTTGATAGTCAGGGACCATCAGCTTTTTTCGCCATTTTTGCTATGGACCCGCTTTGTCTTCAGCGATCGTGTTGGGTAGGTGAACGTCTCAGACTGCCAAATTATTAGAGCAAAGCGTTCTTGTGTAAAGGGAGTAGGAGCCCATTGTCCCTCTGTTTCCTTAGTCTAAACCTATAAATATGTGTACATAGATCTATTTCCCCTTCTTCATATACAAATATGTTTACATATGTATGTGTCTGTGTTTAGCTCTCTATAGATACTCTTTATCTCCTTGTTCTCTCCTCTATTTCTTTTACTTTCCTCTTGTCCCTCTATCATGTTCAGGCTTCATTCCTCTCACATACATTGTCCTTGATCCAACCCTGCCAGACCTCCTACACTCTCCTCCCCATTGATGTTCAGTCACTTGTTCCCTTGTCCCTGGGTTTGTTAACACCTACTTTCTTTGCCCCATCTCCCCTTCTTCCACCCCGCCCCCTTGGAACTTCCATCCTTTTCTGGCTTGTCTATCCCACCTATCCCTTCCAGGTAGATATGCAGGTCAACAATATGCACCGACAAAAGACAATAAACAACAAAACAACAGCTACCACAACCACAAACCCTATAAATAGTTTAAGGTCTATTTGTTGTCCTTCACAAGTCTTTTCCAATGGAGTTTGATGGGGCACCTGGCTCCTGGTCCCACAGTCTATTTATTTGGTATTCTCTGGGGACGTCGTTGTTCTGCTCTCCTTGCTGCTCTGTGCACGTCCCCAGTGTCTGACTTCGGCATGGTGGGATCAGGGCAGGCACAATTCCCGTCATGTGTCCCCCATGTTGTCCCTGTGGTGCTATGTGTCAGTGAGGAACGTTGTATCTTGTGGTAGGGCTGGCCCTATGGTCCTTTCTGTGCATTGGCTGCTCTGAGCAGAAATATTGTTCTCAGGGCTTGGTGGGCCAGGATGTGCTTCATCTTTTTTCCCTCCCCCCTTGTTGGTTCCTGTGTGCTCTGATCAGACAAGTCCCTCTCCTTGAGCTGTAGCTACATGCTCTCCTCTGAAGTGAATTCTTTGTGTGTGTGTGTGTGTGTGTGTGTGTGTGATACTGCACACTTAGTTGATAATGGGACCGGCCCCCCAATGAAGTTCTTGTAGGAATTGTTACCCTAGAAGAATGAGCAAGTAGTGATAGGTAAAAATCCCCCAGTCCAAATTGCTTGGCATTTTTATCTCCAATGCACTGTTTAGTTTTATTAAAACGTATTACCTGGGGCTGAGCCCCGGTGGCGTAGTGGTTGTGCATGGGACTGCGGCCCACTGGGACGGAGGTTCAATTTCAGCAGTGGGGCTGGGCCTCCTACTCCCACCACCGGAGAGCAGTGATGTCCCCCCCCCCCCAAAAAAAAAACAAAAACGTATTACCTGATGTGTGAACTCTATGCCAATAAAACTTTAAACCCCCCCCCCATTATCATGACCCCAGTTCTACTTTACAAATTCGGATAGACCAGAGCATGCACACTGGTACAGATAAGAGCTGGAAACACAGGGAATCCAGAACAGATAAGCCCCTCAGGACCAATGATGGAGAGTAGCCATACCAAGAGGTTAAGGGGAAGGGAGGGGAAGAAAACGGGAACCAATCACAATGACCTCCATCAGTGGTTCTCAACCTTCCTAATGTCGCAACCCTTTAATACAGTTTCTTATGTTGTGCTGAACCCCACCCATGAAATTATTTTTGTTGCTACTTCATAACTGTAATTTCATTACTGTTATGAATCAGGCGACCCCTGTTATAAGGTTGTTCAATCCCCAAAGGGGTCATGACCCACAGGTTGAGAACCGCTGATCTATATCTAACCCCCTCCCAGGGGGCTGAACTACAGAAAAGTGGGCAAAGCAGTCGGTATAAGACATGGAAAAAAACGATAAATTATCAAGGGTTCATGAAGGAGGAAGTGTGTGGAAGGGAGGGAAAATGAACTGATACCAAGAGCTCAAGTAGAAAGAAAATGTTTTGAAAATTATGAGGGCAACATATGTACAAATGTGCTTGACACAGTGGATGGAAGTTGTGGCTTGTGATAAGAGCTATAAGATTCCCTGATAAAATGATTTAAAAAAAAAAAGAAACCACTTCTTAGACTCAAAAAATAAATCTATAATTAAAATACACTTCCAATAAGCCCCTGTAATTATCCTCTGTCCTTCAAGAAAATCTACCAAGATCACCCCCTTGGAATTCTGAAAACAATACCCTAACCTCCCCCTACCCCAAATTGAAGGACAAACATCGAAGTAACCAGATGTTTGCCAAAAGAGGTTCAAGTGATCATAAGCTGGTGAGTTTTAAGCTAGGGCATGACAGAATGCTGATGAATCTAGGTAAAGGCTGTGTGTGTGTGTGTGTGTGTGTGTGTGTGTGTGTGCAATTCCTTACAGACCCACTATGGTTATTCTGCAATATCTTCTCTTGCAGTTGTACCTGATCTTGTTAACAATTTCCATTTCAAATCCACTGAGGGATGGGAGCAATTCTGCTTCTGTTCCTTGACCAGGAATATCTTGATCTTGAGAAGATATTGGGGGACAGAAGGCAACCTCACTCACAGGATAGCTGAGAAATGGAGCGCTCACTATAACTTTCTGCACTCACCTCTGTCCTGAATTTAACTGGCCCAACAGATCCCCCTTGCTCCTATACTCTGGAAGCCACTATTTTGGTCAGACCTTTGGACCTTCCGTGTGAAGGCACCCAAATGAGACTAAAACAAGAGTATTACAGAGAGCACTTGCCTGCAGTCATTCACTCCTCACAGAGACACATTTACATATGTTTATCTGGAATAAACCCAGGGGTGTATGAACTAGAACCCTAATCACAATACTTTTGGGCTTACATTTGTATTTGCCCCACTTTGGAGATGAGGAAATGAATATTCCTAGAGATCTAATGCCTTGTACAAAACCATATATCCTTTTTATTTATTTATTTATTTATTTATTTGGCATCACTGCTCTCCGGCGGTGGGAGTGGAGGCCCAGCCCCACTGCTGGAATTGAACCTCCGTCCCAGTGGGCCGCAGTCCCGCGCACAACCACTACGCCACCGGGTCTCAGCCCTACCATATATCCTTTTTAAGCAGTATCACTGGAAACCGAACTCAGACACCTATACTATAAAGACCCCTGCCTTACCAGCACAGCCACTGCTTCTTTTTCCAGAGCCCTGTAGAACACTCATACAATGACAAAAGAAAAATTCAGATTCTGGGACCTCACTTGGGCCTATCGAATCATGCTCTCTAGAGTGGAGATATGCTTTGTTTGTTTGTTTTTTAAAGCCGCTTTCCTAGCGATCCTAACACAAACTCCTTTAACAACCATTGTCCAGTTTTGATTGGACAAGGATCACAGAAGATACTACCGATGAGGGAGAAGTCTGCAAAGTGTTGGGGTTAGAGGAGGATTGTGGAAATAAAGAAGGTCTTGAAATCAAGAAAAATGAAGAGCTAAAGGAGGGTTGTAGGTAATGAATTCACAAGAAAATGACAAGATATAACAGCAAGGGAATTTAGCAACATTGCAGGGTACAAGAACAACGCACAAAAGCTGTTATTTTCTGGCAACAAACAATGTGAAAAGTTTAAAAAATTCTACTCCAATAAAATGATTTATATATATATATATATATATATACACACACACACACACACACACACACACAAAGAGTTTACCAAGGGCTCAAATAGAAACTATTTGGAAATGAAGATGGCAACATGTGTACAAATATGTTTGATACAAATGATGTATGGAATGTTATAAGAGCTGTAAGACCCTTATAAAATCACTGGGACCTACTCCCACCAAGGCAGTGATGCCACGAAAAATAAAAATCCTCCTACTCCCACCACTGGAGAGCAGTGATGCCCCAAAAAACAAAATAAATAAATAAAAATAAAATAAAATAAAAATAAAAATCATTGGGAAAAAAATTCTACTAGCAGTAACAACTGAAAGCAAAAAATAGCTTGGGGCTGAGCCCCGGTGGCGTAGTGGTTGTGTGCGGGACTGCGGCCCACTGGGATGGAGGTTCAAATCCAGCAGCAAGGCTGGACCTCCTACTCCCACCACCAAAGGGCAGTGAGGCCCAAAAAAACAAAAAGCAAAACAAAACAAAACAACATATGGATCAATGGAATAAAAATGAAAGTTCAGAAATAAACAAAAACATCTATGGCTAATCAATTTTTTTGTAGGACCCTGTCCATTCACTGGAGAAAAGGGTAGACTCTTTAACAGATGCCACTATCTTCAAGGGAGAAAATAAAATCATGTGCAAAATTGAAAAACAAAAACAAAAAAACAGGCTGAGCCCTGGTGGCATAGTGGTTGTGCGCAGGACTGCAGCCCACTGGGACGGAGGTTCAATTCCCGCTCATAGGAGCAAAGTCTGGGCCTCCTACTCCCACCACCAGGGCAGTGATGCTTTAAAAAAAAAAAAAAAAAAAAAGATGCCACTATCACCTTGATCTCCACATCCAATACAATGAAGTACAACCCATGCCTCATATTGTCCATGAAAATGGGCCCAAGATGGATCAAGAATCTAACTGTATGCACAAAATCTATAAAAACATCCAGAAGAAAAAGTTAGATTTCCTGGGTGGGAAATACCTCAGTTCTTGACTTTGCATGAGAAAGAATTCACATGAAGCCTGGTTTGTGATCCAAATGGGTTTATTTATTTATTTATTTTGGGGAAGCCTGGTTTGTGATCCAAATGGGTTTATTTATTTATTTATTTTGGGGGAGCATCACCGTAAATGGGTTTTTATAAAGGATAGAAGAAGTTTAAAGAAAAGAAGAAATTGTTTCAGACTTTACAGTAACTGAACACAGGCACTGTCAGGGACCTGCACACCCACATGGGGCCTGAGTCCAGAGACCCATGGGACAGGTGAGCAGAAAGCGGGCATGCAGCCAAAGGGAAGGCGAGGTGGTCTCTACATTCTACCGTTTAGGGCTTTCGGCTGTGAGACGTGGTCCATGGTACTGGCTGACCCCGTTGGCTGAATTAAGCTCCCCTGGCCTAGTTTGAGCCAACCTAGGTGTTCTCCCACCTGATTCGGCTTGAATTGGCGCATGCCCCTGAGCCTGCACTGGCTTGCAACCTCCTGTAGGGGGCACTAGGCATGGGGTGGGACAACCCCCATCCTGCTACCTAACAGGAACATAGAGATAATCTGTACTTAACAATAACATTTTAGGCTGAGCCCTGGTGGTTTAATGGTAGTTTGCAGGACTGGGGTCCTGGGCCCAGGGTTGGCAGTTCAAATCCAGCAGCGGCTCTTCAGGAGCAAGGCTGGGCTTCCAACTCCCACAGGAGGCAGTGGTGCCCACAAAACAACAACAACAATAACATTTTATGTTTTTTTTTGTTTTGGGGGCATCACTGCCCTCTGGTGGTGGGAGTAGGAGGCCCAGCTTGCTGCTGGATTTGAACCTCCAACCCAGTGGGCCACAGTCCCGCGCACAACCACTATGCCACCGGCGCTCAGCCGACATTTTAGATATTACACCAAGAGTTCATGCAACAAAAGAAAAAATAGATAAATTAGTCTTCATCAAAATTTAAAACTTTTGTGCACTAAAGGTTTATTAAAAGAAAAAAATTTAGGCTGAGCCTCGGTGGCGTAGTGGTTGTGCGCAGGACTGCGGGCCACTGGGACGGAGGTTCAATTCCAGCAGTGTGGCTGGGCCTCCTACTCCCACCACCAGAGAGCAGTGATGCCCCCTGCCCCCAAAAAATTTAATCAGCAAAGAGACATTCTGCAGAACTGAAGATTTAGTAACCATATATCTAATAAGGGTTTTTTTTTTGTTGTTTTTTTGAGGGAAGCATCACTGCTCTCGGTGGTGGGAGTAGGAGGCCCAGCCTTGCTGTTGGATTTGAACCTCCAACCCCGTGGGCCGCAGTCCCGCACACAACCACTACGCCACCGGGGCTCAGCCCCAATAAGGGTTTTATAGTAAGAATATATAAAGAACTACAACTAAACCACATGAAACAAGCAAATCAATTTTATTTATTTTATTTTTCTTTAAAAGAGTATTTATTTATTTATTTTCCCTCATCACTGCCCTCTGGTGGGAGTAGGAGGCCCAGCCTTGCTCCTGGAGAGCTGCTGCTGGATTTGAACTGACAACCCCGTGGAACGCAGTCCCCCACACAATCACTACACCACCGAGGCTCAGCCCCCAATTTGTTTTTCTTGTCATACTTCTTTCAAGGTTGGTTTGTCCTTTTAGTAGTCCCTGCTACTTTCAGGATTCTTCTCCGGCTCCACAATTCACATGCATCTAGTCTTTGCTCTTCTTTATGCAACGTCGCATTTTCACACGCATAGGAGGCCATCGAAAATACCCTGGCTTGCGTCAAGTGCCCCTAAGTCCTCAGAGCCACATCCTTGTCTTTCAACACTCTTAGAGGTCTTGTGCAGCAGATTTACCTAATGCAACACGTCTTTCGACCAAGAGGTCATTCCCACAAAGATGATAATTACCAGCAAAAAATGAAAATATCAAGTAGAGTGAGGATGTAGGGAAATTGGAACACTCATGCTGCTTGTGGGAATGTAAATACGTAGTGGAGTTATTTTAGGAAATATTTCCATGGTTCTTCAAAACATTAAACAAAGAATTACCATATGGCCCAGCAATTCCATTCCTAAGTAGCTAAGCACCCAAGAGAATTGAGAGCAGACACTCTGACACTTGTCACTAGGGTTCACTGCAGCAGTATTTACAATAGCTGTGCTAGTCCAGGTTGACTAGAGAAACAGATTCATAGATACTCTTATGCATGTATGAGAGAACTTTATATCAAAGAGTAATTGTACATTGAGAATACATCCCAGTCCACTCAAGAAAAAGTCTGATGTCTGACTTTTAGCCCTTATGTCAGCCCTTATGTCTGATACCAATCTATAAATTCCTCTTCACACTCACGCAGCCCATGCAATGATGCTGAAGATAGGAAGATCACAGGGCAGTGGGTGGAAAACCTTGTGAATCCAGAGGCAGTGGAAGCAGCTTGGCACTGTGTGGGCCTCCACATGGCTCCCTCTGTTCCACTGCCTGGCTCCTTCTGCCTATCATCAGCGCAGCTCCTTGAGGTTTGTCAACAGGAATGTCTCCAATGTCTCTCAGGGAGTGAGTGTCCCACCTCCAGCCAGCTATTTAACTCTGCAGCACTTCCAAATGAGGTCATCAAGATGTAACCTGATTGACAGGCTAAACCCCACCTCTTCACTCTTAATAGTCTCAAACTGAACCAGATAATGTAATTACCACAATAGTCAAAAGTTGGAAGCAACCAAGTATTCATCAAGATATACATATATACGGCTGAGCCCTGGTGGCATAGTGGTTGTGCGTGGGACTGTGGCCCACTGGGTTGGAAGTTCAATTCCAGCTCCCAGGAGCAAAGGCTAGACCTCCCACTCCCACCACTGGAGGGCAGTGATGCCCCCCTCCAAAAAAGAGGAAGACCCGCAACGAAATGGATTAATGGATTAACACCTAGCGGTTTTAACAATGGGCTCAAATACAACAATGGCAGGTTCGGTCCGTTGTACTTAGGGGCCCTACGATGGGAAGGTGCCTAACCACAAGGGTTCGCAGGCAGTGTCCGAAGAAGATGCCCGTGATACCTGCGGCTACGGCAGGTGCGAGAAGTTTGGAGTCCTGGAAGAGACGGGGTGGGCGGGGGCGGGGGGGGGGCAAGGAGGGTTCGTGGTCCCACTCTGTGTAGTCCGAAAAAGAGGGTCTGAGCCCAGGGGCCGGGCCTGGCATCCGGAGAGGGTGTAGGGGAGGCAGGGACTTGACCGTCGGGCTGCAGCAGGTGCCCAGAGCGGCACGGGCTCCCCGGGCCGCGCACCCGCCGCTGTCCTTCTCTCTCCCCCGCGGCTCGGACCCCCCCCTCCAGGCTCCCCACCACCCCCCCCTCACCCCGACCTGCGTGCCCACTGCGGGTCCCCGGCGCTCGGCAAGCGGGGTGCAAGTCAGCCGCGGGCGCGGCCGGGGGCTGGGGAGGACGCCCCCTGGCGGCGGTCTAGGCACGCAGGCCCCGCCCTCTGCCTCCTCCCTCCCTCCCTCCCTCCCCCCGCCGCAGCCACTTCCGGCAGGCGCCGCGCCGCGCTGCGCTGCTGGGGGGCGCGGGCGGGCGAGGATGGCGGCGGAGAACGAGGCCAGCCAGGAGAGCGCCCTGGGCGCCTACTCGCCCGTGGACTACATGAGCATCACCAGCTTCCCGCGCTTGCCCGAAGACGAGCCGGCGCCCGCCGCCCCGCTGCGGGGCCGCAAGGATGAGGACGCCTTCCTGGGAGACCCCGAGACCGGTGAGGCCCGCCGGCCCCCGACCCTGCCCCGCCGCGGGATGTCCTGGGTCCTCGGTCACCTGCCTGGAGCATCCTCCTCCGGCCTCCTCATCCCTCCTCCTTCTCCCGGACCTCTCGCATCTCCTCTCTTGACTTCGTTCCGTCGCTGCTGCTGACAGGGGGGTGGGGGTGGGGGGGGGTGCGTTTCCGTCCTGGAGGCTTGGGATGCGACAAGGGAGACCCATGCCAGGGACTGCAGTAAGAGGGATGGGGGTTACCTCTCGGAAAGATCCGACCGACGCAAACGGACGAAAGGTGGAGGGGTGAGCCCAAGGAACGGCTGGTCTAGGACACAGACGGTGCTTTCCCCCCCCCCCCCCCCCCTAGCCACGGAGACAGGGAGAGGAGCAACCAAGTCAGAGACTGCAGCAAGAGGGAGCGAGGCTAGGTCTTGAGAAGAACTTCTCCACCGCCAGTGAGTGTGGGTGGGGAGAAGCTGAGAATCCCCTGATGCCCGGGGTGGGGATATAAAGGACACCGTTCCCCTCTGCCTGGGTGTGCGGGTTGTGGGGAGGCAGGGGGATGGACTGCATGACCTCTCAAAGTCCTTGGGGATTAGAGAGCAGGGTGCCATCGCTGTCTCATGGATTACCTCACCTTTCTTGGGGCTACGGACCAAGCTAGGACGCCGGCGAGGTACCCTGCCCTCCCCAACCCCCCACTTAGAAGCAGGCTCTGGGATTTTGCTGTGTTCTCCTTGCCCTTTTCAAAGACTGCAGGGGGTCGGGAGGAAGGAGAAAGGGTTTGGGGGTCGACCCTGGAGCCTAGAACTCTTTGAGCCTGCCTTTCCTGGTGCTCTCCTTCCTACCCATGTGGTCCAGCTCCATCCTCCCCTCCATTCTTCATCCTTCATCTCCCATCCCTCTTCCCCTCAACGTCACTTCCTGGCATGAGAATATCCTTCTGTCTCACTCCTCTTCCCCTCAATGCCTGCACTTGAATCCTATCCTCTACCCACCAGGCACATCTTGCTTCTCTGCCTCCCTGGCTTGGCCCTTTCTCAGCCGCTTCTTGCCTGCCAGGCCCAGAGTCTCTCCCCACTCCCCAGCTGGAGTAGCAACCCTTTTCAAAACTTTTTTTTTTCTTTAAGGGAGTAGCCGGCGAGTCAGGAGGTAGCAGGGAGAAGAGTGGGAAGATGCGCCTGGTCAAAACCATCCAGGTCTACTGAGGGGTCCGGGATCAGGTTGCCCTTCTAGTCCTTACCTGACTCACTGTGTGCCAGTGGCCACAGCTAGTCTGCCCTAGACTCTGGTTTCCTCTCCTATTCCTCTTCAAGAGGAATACCTGTCTCTGCTAACCCAGAGGTTGGATACTCCTGATATGTTTTCTCCTGACCCCTATAAATGGCAGCACTCATAACAAGCAGCGAATACATGTTTGTGTGATTGTGTGTGCTTGCTCTGACTGTGAGCCCCCTGCAGGCAGGGGTCATGACTGTTTGACTCACGACCCCTTCTCCAGCATCCAGCTCAGTACCTTCCATGTGGTGGACACTCTCGAGAGAATTGTTGACTGAGTGAGTGAAGGAAGGAGAAACTTGCCAGATGAAAGAAGGACAGCGGAGGAATTTCCCAAGTCCCAGGGAGGGTCGTGAGGCATTCAGTACAGGTTCTGTTTCTTTTGCACAGAAATCCCGAACTTCTGGGATCCTGCAACCTTGAATCAAGGCTGCTCACCGAGATTCCCAGGGCTCGTGGGCTCCAAGAACCTTGCCGTGCTCTCTGTGCCATCATTTCAATGCCTTGTCACCCAGCCCTGCTTTAAAGCCCAAGGTTCCTGGGCTCAGCTGGACCCAAGCTGATGGGTGCCACCTAGTGGCACTGCCTTGTAGGACTTTGGTTGTGCCCTCCTAGCTTCTAGCCTGCTGTTCTGCAGAACTAACTGCCAGATACCCATCAAGCCCTACGAAAGACAGAATTGTGCGGTTACTGAGATGAGGCCGGAGAAACACTCTCTCCTCTCTCCTGTGCTTCAGCCCCAGGCATCTGCTTCTAAATGTCCTGTAAATGCCTCCCCTTCAGTATGGCCAATGCTGAAGTCATTACCTGTTACCCACACTCCTGTTCTTCCCCCAGTGTCATTCTCAATTAATGACACTTCCAAATGTTGGTTAGGTATCCTCTATTCCATGTACATCTGTCACTGGCCATTCCTGCTTGTCACTGCCGCTGCAGACTAAGCCACTATCCTTTTCTCCTGACTCCCAGCTGCTATTCCTCTCCTTGCTTTTCCCCATCTATCCCCCTATACTTCTTTTTTTTTTTTTTGGCATCACTGCTCTCGGTGGTGGGAGTAGGAGGCCCAGCCCCACTGCTGGAATTGAACCTCCGTCCCAGTGGGCCACAGTCCCGCGCACAACCACTACGCCACCGGGGCTCAGACATTTTTGATTTTTTTTTTGGCACCCCTATACTTCTGAGCCTATCATTTCTAGTTCAGAAATTAGTGATTCTGTTCTGAAAGAAGCAAGCAAATCAGGGATAAACTCAACCATCATCCAAGATCTCTCTCCTGAGCTCTAGACTGACATTGCCAATTCTGTTCAAATATTTTTTTTGGGGGGGCCATCATTGCCCTCAGGTGGTGGGAGTAGGAGGCCCAGCCTTTGCTCCGTGGAGCTGGAATTGAACCTCCAGCCCAGTGGGCCGCAGTCCCGCGCACAACCACTACGCCACCAGGGCTCAGCCCAAATATTTTTTATGTATACATTTTGTGTTGATATGTGTGTGTTTGTGGTGATAAATTCAACTAAAACTGAGCTAAATTTAAGAGAATTTATTGGGTAGCATCATGCCCAAGGGTGCCGGGCATCAGACATAGCTAGATCCACTAACAAAAACCAAAAGTTACTGTAGAGTTGATTCCGCCCCATGGAGACCTGTGTTTATCAGAGCAAGACTCAACGCCACAGGGTTTTCAGTAGCTATGATCTTTCAGAAGTAGATTCCTAGGATTCTCTTCTGAGTAGCTTCAAACCACCAACCTCTCAGTTCGTCATTGAGTCCTTAGCTACCATTTTCACCACTCCGGAGCTCCTCCCCTGGATTCAGGTGGCTGAAAAATGAACTCACTTCTCTCCATCTTTTGCTCTTTCTCCTCTTTGTTGGCTTCATCCTCAGATGCCTCCAATAGCTACAAGCGTCTATCCTGCCAACACAGCCTCTCTCTTTCCCCCTGGCTCTAGTAGAAGTGGAAGGCTTGAGTCTCAAACGATCCCGTCTTGATGGCATGTCTGTTTCTGAGCTTATCATTGTATACGAGCTACCTGTTCAGACCGACCTGACTTGGTTCATATACTTACCCCTCTCAGCTGGCTAAAAGAGGAAGAAGGGTGACCCCTAAAGGAAAACCGAGGTGCTCTGATAAGAATGGGAAGATAAAAAATTTGATGTGTAATTAGACCAGCCCCTTCTAGATAGCTCCTCCCGGTTTTCCACCAATTCAAAATGAGCCACGATTAAACTCAGGAGCTCTCTCAGAGTAACTGTTTCCCTGTCGTTCTGGTGCAGCTCTTCACAAACACTAACGCAAAACAAACAACTCACTGCCATGGCATTGGTGCTGACGCCCAATGACCCCCTGGTGGGTTTCTGAGACTCTGTCTACTGGAGTGGAAAGCCCGTCTCTCTTCCAAGGAGCTGCCGGTGGTTTCACACTGCTGGCCATGTGGATCGTAGTCCATGAGTGACCACTGGGGAACCAAGGCTCCCCCTTACACACTGGTATTATTGCCCTAACTCCTGTACAAGGCACATGATAAGTATTGGGTAAATATTTTTTATCAAACCCATGAGTAGGCTGAGCCCCAGTGGCCTAGGTGCTTGAGTGCGGGACTGCAGCCTGCGGACTTGGCGGTTCAAGTCCAGCAGTGGCTTTCAGGAGCAGCACTGGGTAGCGCCCACAACCACCAGAGGCAGTGATGCCCAAAGCAAAACAAACATACAAAAATCCATGAGTTGGGCTGAGCCCCGGTGGCGTAATGGTTGTGTGCGGGACTGTGGCCCTCTGGGATGGAGGTTCAATTCCAGCTCCACAGGGACAAAGGATGGGCCTCCTACTCCCACCACCAGGGCAGTGATGCCCTAAAAAAAAAAAAAAATCCATGAGTGGGGCTGAGCCCCGGTGGCGTAGTGGTTGTGCGCAGGATTGCAGCCCACTGGGATGGAGGTTCAATTCCCACTCACAGGAACAAAGGCTGGGCCTCCTACTCCCACCACCAGGGCAGTGATGCCTAAAAAAGAAAAAAAAATCCATGAGTAACTTAATGAATGAATGACTGAATGGTTGAAATAGAGAACCTTCAATAGATCTAGCTCTGATAGGGTCGTTTTACCTTCTAGCTCCTCAACTCTGATTGGAGAAGGCAGGTTTAGAGACACGTACCAAGAATTGGCACCTAGACTGAGCGTGTGAGGTTGGTTTTAAGGGTGGAAATGACTCCTACTGCTATGTGGAATTTTTTTTTGGGGGGGGGGCATTACTGCTCTCCGGTGGTGGGAGTAGGAGGCCCAGCCCCACTGCTGGAATTGAACCTCCGTCCCAGTGGGCCACAGTCCCGCGCACAACCACTACGCCACCGGGGCTCAGCCCGGCTATGTGGAATTTTTTGTTAAACATCTTAGTTCTCTTTACTTTGTGATCTTGAGCGGACACTATCATCTTTTCCAGACTCTGTTTTCTGATATACAGAATGGGGAGCGTAGGGCCTAGCTCATAAAGTCACACAGGGCCACTTCATTGACAGAATGTATGTACAGTGCTTGGTATAGAGTCAGCATCTAAAAATGTAAGTTTAAGGGCCTTCCCATTTCTTTTGAAACCTCTAGGTGCCAAGGACAGTTCTGTGCCCACAGTGGGTATTTTTTTGGCATCACTGCCCTCTGGTGGTCATGGGAGAATGAGTTGTTTTGTTTTCTTTTTTGAACAGTGGGTATTTAACATCTGTTTATTGAATGAATTCCAATTTTATTTATAGTCTCTGCTGCTGAGGGGGCAGAGTATGATCAACTCAGGGAGGCTCCAGAAGTGAAGTTTTTGTTTTAAAGATAAATTTAAAAGCAAATTACATGTTCATGTTAAAAATAAAAGGAATAAAGAAAAATTAAAATTTCCTTCTCTAGTCTATCTCCTCCCATCCAAAGAGGGACCTTATCTTTCCCTTTTTATTCCATTTTCACTTAAAAATATATTTATTGATTTTTAACAAATACGATACCTATTTCTGGGCTAAGTATTTCAGTGACAACAAAAATCTCCCACCCCCATCTCAAACACATCCTCTGTACTTTTCTCAAAAGTAACTAGCATAAATCCTGTCTTAAAATGCTTTTTCTTTTTTTCTCTTTTTTTGGGCATCACTGCCCTCTGGTGGTGGGAGTAGGAGGCCCAGCCTTGCTGCTGGATTTGAACCTCTAACCCAGTGGGCCGCAGTCCCGCGCACAACCACTACGCCACCGGGGCTCAGCCCCAAAATACTTTTTTTGGGGGGGGGGGGATCACTGCTCTCCGGTGGTGGGAGTAGGAGGCTCAGCCTTTGCTCCGTGGAGCTGGAATTGAACCTCCGTCCCAGTGGGCCGCAGTCCCGCGCACAACCACTACGCCACCGGGGCTCAGCCCAAAATACTTTTTTTTATCAGCATATTTAATCTATGTATATGGTTTCTTACTTGTCCAGGGGGGAAGCGGTATGGGTCATGGAGGCCCTCGAAGGCCATGCCAGGAAGCTTGGATTTTATGTTGGCATAGGTGAACCACAATAGAATGTAAACAGAACAGGGCTGAGCCCCGGTGGCGTAGTGGTTGCGGTCCACTGGGATGGAGGTTCCATTCCAGCTCACAGGAGCAAAGGCTGGGTCTCCTACTCCCACCACCTGAGGGCAGTGATGCCTAAAAAAAAAACTAAAAAAAAAAAAAAAAAGAATGTAAACAGAACAATTTAACATAATCAGTTGTCCATATTCTCGCACAAATTTCTAAAGAGGTTATATTCCTAGTGCAGGGTAATCGTTGCTGAAAGATATTTACCGGCTACGTGAGCTTTTTAGAAATTGCAAACAGGGCAAGGCATTAAGGTATCAGACTGTCTCTTTATTGCTCACACGCATCCAGGACCCTTCGGCCATTTAGGGACCTGGGTTCAAAGCTGGTAACACTCAAAGGCGTCAACTCTAGAGAGGAAGAGGGCGCCAGTCCTGATGGGAAAAGGAGTGGAATTGACTTTGAGGGGAAAAGAACACAAATAACTTTGAGTGAGTACCTACAGGCTACCCAGTATACCTCCTACATCATCTCTTGGCGTCCTTGGGCCCATGCTGCCAGTTCGTAATTAGCATCAGCTCTAAGTTGGGGAGGGGAGCCTCACCGATGGGCACGTATTCAGTCATCCAGGAAGTGAGTGACTTTCAGGGCCCTCTTGTTTCCACCCTTACTGTCCTCTGTCCCCTGATCCGTTCTCCAGAGCAGCCAGAATGATCTTTTCCAATCACAAAACAGATGGCCCCATGTTCTCGCTTAACGCTCTCCTGTGCCCCCATCCGTCTCAGGATAGAACCCAAACTCTTCACAGGGCCCACACAACTCTAGCTTCCACCCCTGCTTCTACTCACCCCTCCACCCAAGCTTCCCGGGAGTGGTCATTTATTTTCTAATAATGTCCCCACCTCTTTCCCACCTGAAGGCTCTTGTACCGTCTAGGTTCACTCTTTCTCTTACATAACACGCCCCCCCCCCCCAACAAATAGCTTGTTCTACATATGACTGTGCTGCGTCCTTCTCATCCCTGTTCTCACCCACAAAGTCACCTCCACCGAGAGGCCTTCTCTGATTTCCCCAGCCAAGTATCCCCGCCCCCTTCCTCTCTCGCTCACCCTTCCTTTTTCTTCATAGCACCTGCTGCAGCGTGTAATTATGAACCCCTTTGTTTACTTGTTTATCACCTTTTTCACCCACTGAGGGCAGAACTTGCACCTTTCCCTGGCACATAGCGCACGCACACACATATCCCCTACTTGTTGAATGAAGGAATGGGTCATGGAAGCCAGAGGCTGGCCACTCCATGTCTGTTGCTGCCTCCCTGCACAGCGGGCTGCGCTCCAGCTCTGACGGGATCTGATTTCCTGGGAGGGCCCAACCGGCCCCCCCACTTTTCTCCCTCCCTGCCCCTTCTGGGAAGTGTTCCCAACCCAGGGACAGGGAAATTTGGCCCTTCAGCCAGAGCGGGAATCCAGCTCAGCTGGGGAACCGCTGCCCCCGCCACCCACCCTGGGGTGCTGGGGAGGCGCTGAGAGGTTAGTAAAGGTGTTAGTGGGGGTTAGAGGGGAGGAGGGACCCCGAAAGGCCCCGCCTGAAGAGCTGGCAGAGGCCAGTAGGGGACACCCAGACCCACACCCTGGCTTGACCCTCCCGCCACGCTGCAGACCCAGACTCCTTCCTGAAGTCGGCGCGACTACAGCGACTGCCGTCCTCGTCGTCGGAGATGGGCAGCCCGGACGGGTCACCGCTCCGGGAGACGCGCAAGGACCCCTTCTCGGCAGCGGCAGCGGAGTGCTCCTGCCGCCAGGACGGGCTCACGGTCATCGTCACAGCCTGCCTCACCTTCGCCACCGGTGTCACGGTGGCGCTTATTATGCAGATCTACTTCGGGGACCCGCAGGTGAGGGGGACCAAGGGGCAGAGGGAGGGGAGGAGGGGAGAGGGCCCTTGAGGGAACCTGGGATCAAAGGTATGGGAATGGGGGAATAGAGTGGTGAGAAGGGGTGAAGGCTGTGACTTGGAAGAAAAGAAAATGACTCCGGCTTGATGGGGACAGAGTACACCAGAGACACTCTCAGGTAGGAGAGACTTGGGGCAAGGCGGGAAGGGTCCTGTTTTTTGAGATGTGAGTGGAGATCTTTTTTAGAAATGCCTGGTTTGTTGTGATGTGATATATCTACATATAAAAAATTTTAATTGATATATCTCACTCATCCCAATATATCCATTCACAGATCTTTTGTTCGGTACCATTGGGTAGAGTTATACAGTCATCAATGTTCCATCAATACTCCTTTCACACACACACACACACACACACACACACAAACTGAGGGAAGGGTCTTAAGCGGGGGTCCTCAAACTTATTAAACAGGGGGCCAATTCACTGTCCCTCAGAATCTTGGTGTGCTGGACTATAGTTAAAAAAACAAACAACTATGGGGAGGTCAGGGACATAAGAAAAAACAAACAAGCTATGAACAAATTCACTGTAGACCGGGATGAGTTGACTGTTAAGTAAGACAGTGGTGGCAGCAAAAACACCCAATGGGCGGGATAAATGTCCTTGGTGGGCTGCATGTGGCCCTTGGGCTGTAGTTTGAGGCCCCATGGTCTTAAGGAAGGTTCTGGAATCAATGAGCAATTTCCACTGCCAACACCTATTCCCTGATTCCCTCCCTTCCCGCACCGCGCCCCCCCCCCCAGATCTTTCAACAGGGTGCAGTGGTGACCGATGCTGCCCGCTGCACGTCACTGGGCATCGAGGTGCTCAGTAAGCAGGGATCTTCCGTGGATGCAGCCGTGGCAGCCGCCCTGTGTCTGGGAATCGTGGCCCCACACAGTTCTGGTCTGGGCGGGTAAGGACCGTTCATTCAGTTTTTGAGGTTGGGCATCACCCAGACCTAGCTTTTGCCTCGGGGTCTGTCTGTAAGCCTGGTTGGGTATTTTCTAGTTCGGATAAAGGACAGCTCAGATGCCATTCTTCGCATGTTTCCTTTCTGCTCCCAACCCCCTCCTTTCTCTCTGGATAGTCAGAGGAACCCAGCCACCCATGGGAGATCTGGACGTGTGATGAGAAGCTTCTTTATGGGGAGAGGAACTGTGTGAACTGCAGAATGAGGTGCTTGGGTGTGCTGGCCTCAATGAAGGCAGTGATCCTCAAGCTTTTAGGGTCATAAAAGCCTGTGTAACTGAGATAAGTTAAGGACCCTCTGTTCTCCAAAATGACACAGCTTTCTGTTTTCGGTACCAGATCTCAGGTTAAGGGCTCCCAAGACTGAGGCTACAGTGGGGTCCCCTGTGGATCAGACCTAGGACACAGACAGATTTCGTGTGCACACTTGAATTTTTTTTTTAACGCATCACTATTGTTAAAGTGAGAGTTTTCACACACACACACACACACACACACACACACAAAATCCAAATCCCCAACAGTTTTTGAACACACGGATTTGCTAACACTGGACCCATATTGCCACATGGTTCCGACGAGCTGGGGTGGGGTTGAAGTGGCTTCCTCTCACTCCCATTGAGCTGTTGCCGTCTCCTGGTGACCTATCAATGAGACAGGGTAGAACGAGCCCTATGAATTTCAGAGACTGTCGCTCATTATGGGAGAAGAAAAGCCCCACCTTTCTCTCGACATGGCATCCCCCGATGGGCCAGTGCGGACTGCTCTGCCATACTTCCCACTATCTCTCCAGCCTGCTTTCCTCGTGTGTGTCCAAGCTGCAGGCATTTGGGTTTTACAACCCCCACCTTAGATGAAAACAAGTCACCCAAAAGGGACAAACTGACCAAGTTCTCTTCCCAGCTCTTCTAGGCCCCACCAAGAAATCCCCCCTCTGGGTTTTGACCGATCTGTCCTTACATAACTCATTCCTGGGGGTGGGGGAGAGGGCACACCCAGGAGGCAGGTGCAGGAAGCTGGCAGGGGCCCAACTTTGAGTCCGGGGTGAACATCCTGCTTACCCAGTCTCTGGGTTTTCCCTAATCTGGGATTAAAATCTCTAATGACAACTTGCCAGAGCCCCCTGGACCCTGGGTCCCCAATCCCCTTGGCTTCACTCCCCACCCTACTAGGGAGATTGAGGCTGTGAATGAGTCTCTGCTGGGAAGGGAGCACTGACCCTTGGCATGTGTGGCCCCCCCTCCCCCCTTTGTCCCCTCAGCTAACAACCTGAGCTACACTCCTTGCCACCCGGGGCTGGGGGATGGTTACGTTCATTGCTCAGAGACGGCGCATCTTCTCACTCTCCCCTTTCTCTGTCCCACCCAGAGGGGGTGTGATGCTGGTACATGACATCCGGAGGAACAAGAGCAGACTGATTGATTTCCGGGAATCCGCCCCGGGGGCTCTCAGGGAGGAGGCCCTGCAGAGATCCTGGGAGACCAAGGTGGGGACCCTGGTGGGAATAGGGAATCTTTTAGTGGGGGTAGGGGGGGTGGTGACTCCCTTCACTGATCTCCTGCTGCCCCAGACATTCAGTTGGTGAGGGTTTAGAGTTGTCCCTTGAACCACGCAAGTGTGAACTTGAAGGGCCATTAAAGAGGGATTTTTTCCCCCTGCTGTTATTGTGGTGAACTCAAGTGTTGAATTACTGAAAAATGCCATGTGACACTGATCATTCTACTTGAGCAATTTGCCTTTCTTATCGTATGGCCTTGGATGCCGAGGCTCTCAGCACTCGAGCTCACCGCAACAGCAGCAGGAAAAGAAAAAAAAGAGAAAAAACACCCACACGCAAGTGGGCCCGTGCAGTTCATGGCCGGGCCATTCAAAGGTCAACTGCAAAATCTACCCAGATTTTTAACTGTGAGGGCGGTTGGCCCCCCCCCCCCCCTTGCCTTGTTCACGAGGCCACTGTCGCGTGACGCTGTCGTGTGCTCCTGAGTGAGTTTGAACTCCTAGAGGCCTCAGAGGACAGAGGAAAACTGCCCCTGAGGGTCTCCAAGACTGTGATCTTTGAGGACGCCCAGGCTCGTCTTTCTCCTGCAGAGCGGCTAAGGGGCTCAAACCGACGCACCCCAGCCACCCTCAGCCACCGAGGCCATTCTGACTCCGAGGGGACCGCACAGGGCAGAGTAGAAGCGGGTTCCAAGGCCCTTGTTTGTACTGGAGTAGACTGCTTCCTCTTTCTCCCTCAGAGGAGCAGGCGGGCTTGGACTGCTCACCTAGCGGTTCGCAGGCCAGTGCTGTAAGCATTATGCCCCCAGGGGCTCCAGAAGGGAATGGGAGAAAGAGTTGAACAAAACACTTAGGCTCTGAAGAAGACAAGTAGCCCCCAACTAAAATCACCAGAGCCACTGGGTGCTTGACAACAGAGGCCATAGCAACCCTCTTTCGTGTCCAGTAGCCCTGCCCATCCCGTCCATAAGAACGAAGCCAGGGGCGGCCACCACGCTGCCCAAGATGTCACGGGGTGGCTGCACGGCAGTTTTTACATCTCACTTCCAGCCCGTGTGCACTTTCCTAGTTCACAGCGTGTTGGAAGAATAGGGCCTTGCCGCTAGAAGCAAGTCCTCTGTCAGCCAAGAGCCAAGGAGAGAATTGAAAAATAGGCACACGTGCTTAAAATGGTGGTATTTAGTGCAGTGGCAAAAACAACACATCCCTGAGATGTCATAGTTCAGAGTATGATGGAATGATAGAAGGGCACCTTACGGGGCGGGGGGAGCGCCAGGGGGGAGGGAATGAAGAGAAACATACCTAGGCTCAAAAAGAAAGTAAAGGTTTAGAAAATGATGATGGCAACATATGCACACATAGGCATGATACAATTGATGTATAGATTGTTAAAAGAGCTGGAAGAGTCCCCAAGAAAATTATTTTTTTAAAAAAAAAAACTAAATTAACTGAATTTTAAGAAGGGAGGGGTCTCTTTATCCACCATTTTAAAAGGTAGGGTAGATATGATTCAATGCAGTCAGGATGCCATTTAAATGGATTATGCTTTGGTTCTTTTTTTCTTATGCCTTGGTTCTTAAAAGGGTTTGCTTCATTTGTGTCCCTTGATAAAGGTCATTCTGTATTTGTTCATAGGAAGTAAGGGTGATGGGAGGGGTGGAATATCGTGGGAGAAGAGGGAGGGGTCTATGACCTACCCCCTACCCTTGGGGTGCCTGCCAGGAAAACTTGTCCCGCCCCTGGGATACTTGGCCTGTGTCTCTCCCCTGTGCCAGCCCCCATCCCTGGCTTGGGGCTCTGCGGAGTTCAGCCCAGCCCCCCCCTTCCAGTGACCTGGTCTCCTCTCTCCCTCGCCTGCCCGCCTCGCCCAGCCTGGGCTCTTGGTGGGGGTCCCCGGAATGGTGAAGGGGCTCTACGAAGCTCACCAACTCTATGGCAGGTAAAGACTCTTCCCCCAGGGTCCAGGAGCCCTGCCTGCCCCTGTCCCGGGCTGGTCTTCTCCCACCTTCCTGGATTCTACCCTTCCCGACCCCTCCTTCCCCCTAATATGCCCTTCCCTTGCCAGGGCTCTCCTTCCCAGGAAACCCCCCTCCCCCCAAGACCCCTCCTCCTCCCCCAGGACTCCCTCCACCCCCTGCTCTCCGGCCCCCCCAGGCTGCCATGGTCCCAAGTCCTGGCTTTTGCGGCAGCTGTGGCTCAAGATGGCTTCAACGTGACCCACGATCTAGGTCAGTGGGGCCTCGGGGTGGGAGGAGAGTCACGCACGTGGTTGATGAAGGAGAGAGGGAAGCAAGGTGGATGTGGGACCCGAGCCAGAAAGGGCTGCTGTGCCAGTGTGCTCCTCAGACCTGCTCCACTCCACCTCCCACCCCACCCCACCCCACTTTTCGGGGCAGCCCCAGGCTATCATCTGTAAGACTGGGAAGGAGGCCTCGGGAAAGGGCCCACGCGCACCCCATCACAGGCTCCTGTGCGGCCGCCTGGCCCCCGCCCATGCCACCCACGACGAGTGCCAGCCATCCGGCCCAGTATCTGTGCCCCCCGCCCAGATTCCCGCCCCTGCCCCCAGCCCGAGCTCTGGTGCAGCAGCCTCCTCCCAACATGTCCGATCGTTTTCGGGAGACGTTCCTGCCATCCGGCCGCCCTCCGCCCCCCGGCACCCTGCTTCGACGGCCCGATCTCGCAGCCCTCCTGAGTGCCCTGGGCACCTTCGGCCCCGCCTACTTCTACGCGGGCAACAACCTGACGCTGGAGATGGTGGCGGAGGTGAGTGGTGAGTGGTGGGGGCCGGGAGCACAGAGGTGTACGCACCGAAAGGAAGGACCCTACTGCTGGGGCAGCCTGCAGGTTCTTTCCTTCCCCCACTGGAATCTGCTGCCTCTCTCCCAACCTGCCTCTTTGCTCCATTTCTACGTGTGCATGAAGCCCTGGTGCTATGATGTATAAGCCCTTATTAACGGCCAACCCAGACCTTGGCAGTTCGAACCCACCAGTAGTTTTGTGGAAAAAAAGGCCTAGTAATCTGCTCCCTCGAAGACTCCAGCCTAAGAAGCCATAGTGGGCAATTCTATTTTGTACCACAGGGTAAGCCTGAGTCAAAATCGACTCCGTGCAACAGGTTGGGTACATATACAAGGGGGTTTCAAAAAGTTCCTGGAAAGATTCCATTTCCTTTCTATTTTTCCATGAACTTTTTGAAGCCTTCTCGTATCAATGCATGCCTATTTGAAAAGTTTTATTTACTCTTTAAAAGATTCTTTGGCTAATTTTTAATTATTCAACAGTATGGGTAAAATTCAAAAGCGGCACAAAAAGCATTTAGCAAAAGATCCCCCTCTTCACCCAAGTCTGTGCTCAGCCATGAGTGTCCTTCTCTGTAGTCAGGCTTTGAGACCCACATCATCTCTACCCTTCCAAGCATACTGCTTATACAAACAAACCTAGGATAGGTTAAAAGAGAGAGAGAGAGAGAAGAAAAATTGCTCCTAGGCCCAGCTCAGCCATTCACAGACTCAATCTAAACAAAATGTGTTTCAATATGTCTGTGATTAGTGGATGGCTGCAGACAAGTTCTCTGTCATCCATTTGTCTTAGTCTCATTAGGGTACCTGAAAAAAAAAATCCAACCAAAACAGAGGTTGAGAGGAGCTGCTGGTCTACTTAAATTCAAGGCAAAGAGGCACCTCCAAAGGCTATGGTCATTGGGGGATTCCAAAGGTATAATCCTGATTGATTGTCTCTGAAGACACAGGATGATCAAAGAGCTTTCTAGGAAGAAGTTTTTGTTGTTTTGTGTGTGTGTGTGTGTGTGTGTGTGTGTGTGGCATCGTTGCCTTGGTGGGAGTAGGAAGCCCAGCCTTGCTCCTGGAGAGCTGCTGCTGGATTTGAACCATCAACCCTGTGGGCCGCAGTCCTGCACACAACCACTACGCCACCGGGGCTCAGCCTAGGAAGAAGTTTAAAGAACATTGAAAACGACATTAATGAGAAAAAGGTCAGGACAGTTGCAGAGAATCACCCCCCCCCCCCCCATTACTGTAATGTACCTTCTCATTCTTTGAAGGTAGCAGGGGCTGCCTTACAAGAATTTGTTGGGAAACCTCATGCCTGACCTTGCCCCTTTAGATTTCCTCTTGTTGCCAAACTTCAAAGAACATTTCAAAGGAACACAATTCGAGTTGCCCAGGTATGCCAAAACCTCTGAGCTGGCCCAATGGCAGAATTCTGGGATGGACTGGAGGTGGAAGCACCACTTACAGAAGCGTACAGAACTAGACAGAGGCACTGTCAGGAAACAATTGCTGTACATTTTGCTATTTCTTGTTTAATAAAGATTTCTATGGGCTGAGCCCCGGTGGCGTCGTGGTTGTGCGCGGGACTGCGGCCCACTGGGATGGAGGTTCGATTCCGGCTCCACGGAGCAAAGGCTGGGCCCCCTACTCCCACCACCTGAGGGCAGTGATGCCCCCCAAAAAACAAAAAAAATTTCTATGATTTTATTATACTTTTTTGGGGGGCATCGCTGCCCTCTGGTGGTTGTGGGAGCTACCCAGAGCTGCTCCTGAGAGCCGCCGCTGGATTTGAGCCGCCAAACCCATGGGCCATAGTTCCACACTCAACCACTTAAGCCACCGGGGCTCAGCCCCGATTTCTATAATTTTATAACAATACTTTTTACCCCCCTCCCAAGCCCTATGCTAGTTACCTTCAGTGGTTTATTACACAGCAACCAAACCCATGATGTATACATTTTACTTAGAGGATGTATACATTTTGCTATCATCTTTAGACAAAAGAGGGGAAAAAAAATCTGTTTCCTCTTAGGAATAGTGCCAAAGCAGTCAAGTTTCCATTTGAAAACAAAATGTTTCCATTTGAAAACAAAAATTCCAGCAGTGGGGCTGGGCCTCCTACTCCCACCGCCGGAGAGCTGTGATGCCCCCCCCCCCCAAAAAGAAAACAAAATGTCAGTGTGAATGCAGCCAGATGTTTCCAGATTTAGGAAATTCTCTTCAGGAGGCTGTGGCCCTTTGGGGGCTGTGGATACCTACGTGACTTCCCTCCTGTCGCCACAGTTTTGGACTCACCTTTTATATACTGTGGTTAGTGGCCATGGAGTCGGCTCCATCTAATGCAGGGCTAAGCTACTAATGGAACAGAGCCTTGCCTGGCTCTGCATGATCCTCACGCTGGTCGGTTGGCTTGCGTCCACTGTGGGAGCCACTGTGTATTGTGAGGACCTTCCAGCCTGCAGGACACATCTCCAAGCGCGCTATCAGACACTATTCTGTTGTGAGCCATAGCGTTCTCACTGAATGCTAATTTTCAGAAGTTGATGATCAGCTCTTCCTCCTGAGCCGTAGTCTGGAAGCTCTGCAGAAATCTCTCCACCGTCGGTGAGCCTGCTGCTGACGATGCTTCCAGCATGGTAGTTACCTCCGCGCTTCCACGGAACAGCAAACCGACGCACGGGTGGTGGAGAGATCGTGAACGCTCTTTTGAACCACAGATGATGCGCACCTCTGTACCACATTTTGTTTATGTAACACCATCTCCTGAAAATCATTTAAAGTCAATATGCAAAGAGCTTTTTGATCCTCTTTCACCTATTTTACATTCTTGCCTCGGCTTTAGAGAGGGAAGAAACAGGTGCACTCCGATTCAGCACTTTGCTCAGAATTCCTCCTCGTGACTGGTGAGGTTGGGAATCAGTTAATGTCTTTATGATTCTAAAACTTGATACACTGATCCCTTCGGTCCTCCAGAAGGCTCTCTCTTGACTCAGGAGAGGTACTTTTGTCTCTACAAGGTAGGTGCCAACCTGCGCGTGGATGGGTCTTTCTTGTGCCTGCAAGATATGGTGGAGACCCCGCATCTGCCTTAGCTACTCATTTCTGTCCTTGGTTTTCCTGGGAAATGCCTCCTTCACTAATGATTGACAAGGCAGAGGGTACTGATGCCGAGGTTAGCAACTAACTCCAAAGAGTTTCCCTTGAGGCAGTAATGGGTTCTGAAAACTATGGTCAATTATTTAAGACTCCTAGTAGAAAATTACGGTCAAGATAAGTATGCCCAGGCCAACCCAGTAGTGTCTTGTCTGTGCAACAAGTGCTTTCCGTCTCTGCCTTATACGATGGGGAGGAAACATTCACAGAGCTTCTGCTCTGCTGAGAACTAAAATGTGGCCTTAAAAGCCAAGTTCAACCACACTGGTAAAGTCCAGGAGAGTAATAGCATCAGATCCTCTTGGGACTTCCATACTTCTATTTTCTGTTTGATTTCACGCTCTGTTAGATTCTTTTCATGGAGTGGTCCTCATTAGCCAGCCTTAGGCCATCTTTGAAGCAAAGCATCCAGGGAAAGGTCCTTGCTCATTTCCCATAACTCCAACAAAACTCTTAAAAATTTTATCTCGGGCTGAGCCCCAGCGGCGTAGTGGTTGTGCGCGGGACTGCGGCCCACTGGGATGGAGGTTCAATTCCAGCAGTGGGGCTGGGCCTCCTCCTCCCACCACCGGAGAGCGGTGATGCCCCCCACCAAAAAAATTATATCTCACTTCACGTCCAGTTGTAGGGCTGAAGACCATTCTTTTTTTATTTTTTTATTTTTTTTTATTTTTTTGGGGGCATCACAGCTCTCTGGTGGTGGGAGTAGGAGGCCCAGCCCCACTGCTGGAATTGAACCTCCGTCCCAGTGGGCCGCAATCCCGCGCACAACCACTATGCCACCGGGGCTCTGAAGACCATTCTTAAACCAATCATTGGAGCCATGAAAAAGAACTCTCATTGGCCAGAGTTGGATCATGTGCCCTCTCTCAGAGGTTAAGTGGGGGGAAGAAGAGATTTCTAAGTGCCAAAGAACAAAACTACCACAGCTTAAAGCAGTGATTGTCAGCCTTCCTAGTGCCGCGACCCTTTAATACAGTTCCTCATGTTGTGGTGATCCCCCAACCATGGAATTATTTTCTTTTTTTGGGGGGGTGGGGGGCATCACTGCCCTCAGGTGGTAGGAGTAGGAGGCCCAGCATTTGCTCCGTGGAGCTGGAATCGAACCTCCATCCCATTGGGCCGCAGTCCCGCGCACAACCACTATGCCACCGGGGCTCAACCCCCACGGAATTATTTTCACTGCTACTTCATCACTTTATGAATCTGGTGGCCCCTGTGAAAGGGTCCTTTGACACCCCCCCCCACCAAAGGAGTCAAGACCCGTAGGTTGAGAACTGTTGGCTTAAAGCAAAATAAGACAGCCCCAAAGTTGAGTTTATTAACTTGTCACACCAAAGCACACACACCAGCTAAGAAATGCATCATGTCGTGCACTGAGGGTGAGAAAGAAGTCAGGGCCTTGAAGTACTAAAGAAGTATTAAAACAGAGGGCATTGATAATAGTCACACTAACATAGGGTGGAAAATCCGCCCATGGGTGAGGGTGGAGTGAGTCAGTCCATTGGCACCTGTAAGACTGGTTCACTGCTTGGCAAAGAGTGCTCAGTTGTAGTCAGTAAAGGTCTAACCTACCCAGGTCACTCAAAGTTTATCGTTTTGTATCAGTTTTAGGTAGTTGTGGTGAAATCATCATTTGATATTTTTTGGAGGCATCACTGCCCTCGGGTGGTGGGAGTAGGAGGCCCAGCTTTTGCTCCTGCGGACCTGGAATTGAACCTCCATCCCAGTGGGCCGCAGTCCCACGCGCAACCACTACGCCGCCGGGGCTCAGCCTCATAATTTAATTTTGATAGATCCTAAAGGCCATGATGGAAGTTAGAAAAGGTGTAAAGGCTGTGACCAGTTTATCTGTCTGCCGTTCAGACCGGCATTACCGGCCGGGTCCCCGTGCTCACACAGGTGGGGGGTTATTCTCTTCCCTCCAGGCCCAGCACGCAGGGGGCGTCCTAACTGAAGAGGACTTCAGCAACTACAGCGCCCTTGTGGAGAAGCCTGTGTGTGGCATGTACAAAGGTGACCCCTTCTCCCAGCTCCTTGTCCCTCCTTCTTCCAGTGCATGGTTATCATTCTTTTGCCTCAAAGCGTCTCTCCTGTATCACAGGGGAGAAACTGAGACTGTCCGTGCCCTACTGAAATAAGCCAGAGCTAGCTCTTGTGAAGTAGTCGTGGGTCAATTGTCCGATGTGTTCGGAATGTGGAAGGTCAAGTCACAGACTGAGGCCTGGAGGCTGGGCTTCTGACCATAAGTTTTCTTGACTGGGGCTCTGAGTCTCCCCAGTCCCTGGCCACAGCTCTACTCTCATTTCTATGTACCACTCAGAAGAATCTATAAGGAAAATAGTTCATCTCTGAGGGAGAATGAACTCTCCAAGATACTCATAGACCAGGTTCCTCATTGTGCTGTGGGAAAAAAAATGGCGATCTAGGGAGGGAATGAAACTCAATCCCCAAATGCAACAAAACTAAGGAGGAAACATGAAAAGTCAAGCCCGTGACATGGATGAAGTCCATGTTTACTGAACCTGCGTCACTCAAAGCAAGCAGATCAGGGTTTCTTTGTACTTAAGACCCGTGAGCAGGCCCAGCAACTTTTCCCCTCTAGAAAGGCCAGACCATCTGTAGCCCCAAGCGACACCAACTTTGAAATCAAGCCTGTCTAGTCCCAACTGCGCTATCCACCTTAAACAAATCACTCACCATCTGAGTCGTGGTCCCCTTTTGAAAATGGAGATATTCATAGTGTCCACCGTTCAGCGGTCTTTGAAAATTGGATGAGAGGCTATAGAAGTTACCATTACCAGAGTTGGTGCTGAATATGTGTTTGATTTTTTTTTTTTATCCATTTCCCTCCCCTGGCCTGGGTTCTTTTGGCAAGGCCGGTACCTTGGGTGCTGTGGGTGCTCCTTGCCTCCTGCTTCTTAATTATGTAACTTTGAGCCAGTTACCTCGCTCTCCTCAGCCTTCTCGGCCTGTGAAATGGAGAGGACAACAGTACCCATTGTGGGATTAAACCAGGGTTCTAGGATTGTACCCGACCCCTGTGGGAGGAGGTGTCAAAAGACCTTCAATTGGCACATGTAGACACTTGTCCCTGTTCTGCCTGTGGCCCACTAGTCACGTTGCTCTTGATCAGCGGTTCTCCACCCGTGGTTCATGACTCCTTTGTGGGGGTCAAACAACCCTTTCACAGGGGTCGGTTGCCTAAGACCATTGGGAAACACATAAATAGTTCACAATATAGAATCCCATAATTGTTTTGTGATTGATCCCTCTGCTTTAATTATGTTCGATTGTAACAATGAAAATGCATCCTGCCTACCAGATATGTACATGATGACTCATAACAGTAGCAAAATGACAGTGATGAAGAAGCAAGGAAAACAATTGTTTGGTTGGGGAAAGGGTCACCACCACATGAGGAACTTACAAAAGACAGGGTCGAGGCTTGAGGAAGGTTGAGAACCGCTGCTCTTGACCCGTCCTTTCCTCCTCTGACAGAGGAGATGGAAGACCAGCCTTCCAGACTTGAGCCCAGTCCTTGCTCTTGACTGTCTGTGGGAACTGAAACGGCTGGCTACCTTTGCCTTTCCGGGCTTGTCTTCCGATCTGATGAAGGGGTGCAAAGCAATGGCCTGAGTCTGTGTGATAAGGGGATGTGGACATGGTTCTGTCCCATTGCCTTGACCCCTCCTCTACTATCTGGTTCTTTCCTGTCCTTTTAGGCCACCTGGTTCTCAGTCCTCCACCCCCCCACACAGGCCCTGCCCTCATCAGTGCTCTCAATATCTTAGAGGGCTTCAACCTCACCAACCTGGTGTCCCGAGAACAGGCTCTTCACTGGGTGGCAGAGGTAAGGTCGACCTCTCTTCCCCACCCTGGGTCTGGGGTCACTGGGAATGGGTGGATGGTGGGGGGCGGGAAATGGAGAACTACTGTGGGGGCAGGGTTAAGTTACCTCCAAGTTTTCTCACACACAAGGATCCAACGAGGAGTGGATTCTGGGCAAAGCCTGGCAGCCTCTCCCACATCCCTGATCTGTTTTCAGACCCTGAAGATTGCATTAGCCCTGGCCAGCAGACTGGGAGATCCTGCCTACGATTCTACCATCACCGAGAGCATGGATGACATGCTCAGGTGGGTCTCTAGGCAGGACCCAAGGTGCTGCAGAGGTGGTGGTGGGTATTGGGAAAAGACACGGCCCTGAGCAGCTGGTGTGGCAACAATGCCTCAAATCCCAGTTGGTTGCAACTTATAGCCCCACTCACACTGTGCTGCTGCTTTTTTAAAAAATCGTTTTATTGGGGGTTCATGGAACTCATCACAATTCATACTTCCATCCATTGCATGCAAAGCACGTGTGCACATTCGTTGCCATCCTCATTCTCAAAACATTTTCTTGGGCTGAGCCCCGGTGGCGTAGTGGTTGTGCGCGGGACTGCGGCCCACTGGGATGGAGGTTTAATTCCCGCTCACAGGAGCAAAGGCTGGGCCTCCTACTCCCACCACCTGAGGGCAGTGATGCCTAAAAAACAAAAACAAAAACATTTTCTTTCTACTTAAGCCCTGGGTATTTGCTCCTCATTTTTCCCTCCCTCCCCGCGCCCCTCTCCCTCATGAACCCTTGATAATTTATGAATTATTATTATTTTGTCATATTGTACACTGTCCGATGTCTCCCTTCACCCACTTTCCTGTTGTCTGTACCCCAGGGAGGAGGTTATACATAGGTCCTTATCACTGGGTACCCCTTTCTCCTCACCTTCCCTCCACCCTCCCGGTATTGTCACTCTCACCACGGGTCACTCTGCTTCTCGTGGTACCTCCCTTTGCCAGCTGAATGAGTGTGTCTATTTCATATGGCTCTCAATGTCTTTTTACTTATACTTTTTATTTATTATGGTTTATCCATACTTCTTTTGGGGGTGGACAATACCAAATACTGTAGGTTGGGGGGCTTTGAGTATAGCGCTTCTCCTTTAGCAACATAGCATGGTCATTAAGACTGTGGCCTCCAGTTCAGACTGCCTGAGGTCAATGTCTAGCTTCACTACTCCCTGGCTGCAGCTTGGGCAAGCCATTTGAATTCTCTATGTCTCAGTTCCTATGAAGGTTCCTACTGTTGATGGCACCGACTTCATGCGGTTGCTTTGAAGAGAAATGCAATCACACAGAGTACTCACCATGTCATGTGAACATATCAGTGTATAGTGACATGATTTTTATGATATGATTGAGATTGATATAACAAGTAACTATTAATTATTATTAATTGGTAACACCAGTAACTGCTACTGTATCTGACTTGCAAACAAACAAAGAACCCATCGCCACTGAGCAGTTCTGACTCATAGCGGCCCTATGAAGCAGAACAGACCCATGCCCTGGCGTCTCTGAGGCTATACCGCTGCACCTTTCTTCCTCGAGCAGCTGTTGGTTTTGAACTGCCAACCTTGTGGATAGCACCTCAGTGCTTGATCCACTGTGCCACCAGTGCTCCTGACAGACTGACTCACTTAGGGAAAATCTGAAGCCAAAAATAGAATCAGGGGGCTGAGCCCCGGTGGCGTAGTGGTTGTGTGCAGGACTGCGGCCCACTGGGACAGAGGTTCAATTCCAGCAGTGGGGCTGGGCCTCCTACTCCCACCACCGGAGAGCAGTGATGCCCCCCCCCCAAAAAAAAAATAGAATCAGGCCAAACCAAACACCCTGCCATCAAGTCGATTCTCATTCATAGCCACCCAATGCAGGGTTTCCAAGGCTGTAACCTGGTAAGGGAACAAATAGCCTCCTCTTTCTCCTCTGGAGCCAGTGGTGGGTTTGAACCACTAACTGCAAGTAGCAGCCTCCAGCAGCCCCAGAGGTCCTTATAAACAAAACACAGGCATTCATATAAACATGTATGGCTTCTTAAACAACTATTCATGAATTACATTGGAAACGATCAAACCAAATGAATAGACTATCACTTAAAGAACAACAACAACAAAAAAAAGGCTGAGCCCCAGTGGCATACTGGTTGTGTGCAGGCCTGCGGCCCACTGGGACAGAGGTTCAATTCCAGCAGTGGGGCTGGGCCTCCTACTCCCACCAAAGGAGAGCAGTGATGCCCAAAAACAAACAAAAAAAACCCAAAAAAGCCTTCTGTTGAACTTAAAAAAAATAAAACAATCAATAGAATTGCATGAGCCATTGAATGTAATTAATAAATCACTGGCCGGTAGTGGAGTATTTCTGGACTTAATTCTAGGTTCCGGAAGGATCTTAGTCAATGCAAAAAGGGTGGAGGGTAGACCATACAAATGGAGCATTGGGGCTGAGCCCCAGTGGCATAGCGGTTGTGCGAGGGACTGCGGCCCACTGGGATGGAGGTTCAATTCCAGCAGGGGCTCCACAGGAGCAAAGGCTGGGCCTCCTACTCCTACCACCAGAGGGCAGTGATGGCCCCCCCCAAAAAAAATGGAGCATTGGGATATTTCTTCAGCTTTCCTATTCCTCAAACCCTGGGCACTGGGGGGGAAAGCAGGAGAGAATCTATAATGCCATTCTGCCATTTATCCTTCAATATGTTCTGAATGTTCATTGTGAGTTGGACTGTGTACCTACCATTGAGCCTCTAACAGTGACTAAAAGCCCATGAGTTAAGAACCAAGATCAACACAAGCTTAGTTTTAAACTCACAGCCCAACCCACAGCTATAGAGTCAATTCTGTCTCATCGAAACTATAGGTCAGAATAGAACGGCCCCTTTGGTTTCTTGCTTTTTTATTTTTTTTTTGGGGGGGGGGGCATCACTGCTCTCCGGTGGTGGGAGTAGGAGGCCCAGCCCCACTGCTGGAATTGAACCTCCGTCCCAGTGGGCCGCAGTCCCGCACACAACCACTACGCCACCGGGGCTCAGCCTGGCCCCTTTGGTTTCTGATACTGTAAATATTTGTGGAACAGATAGCCTCAACTTTCCCCTGTGGAGCAAGCTGGTGGATTTGAACTGACACCCTCTTAAATAGCAGTCCCATGCTTAGCTCAAAGTCCTAGCAGGGCCCCTTGAAAACCCCCCATATTAAATATTTATTGAATGCCTATTGTGTGCCAAGGCCTCCTTTGCCTTCAAAAGAAAATTCTAATCAGGAACAAAGATCCTCAAGTTCTCCCCCAATTAGAGCCCTAATAACATTTTCATTCTGGATCACAAATATTGGATTACATTAACACCGTTGTTCCAAACTTTTTTTTTTCCCCTTTAAGGGTCTCCTGTGCAGGCATTTCCATAGAAAGGTCAAATGAACTAAATAAGTTGACTCTAGAAGAGAATTTCCATTGACTAGGTGTATTCAACTCAACTATTTTCTGGATGTTTCTTATGTGTTAGGAGCAGGTATGATGCTTCTCTTATAGATCCAATAGTTCAGTAGGGGAGGTAGACGTTAGTTAAATAATTCTCCAGAGGGAGCCCAAGGGGGAGGGGGTCCGTGGGCAGAGCCCATTGTGTGTTCATTCCCACCCCACCCCTTGTATTTCCAGCAAGGTCGAGGCAGCCTACCTCCGAGGCCACATCAACGATTCACAAGCAGCTCCAGCCCCGCTCCTGCCAGTCTATGAGCTGGACGGGGCTACCACTGCCGCCCAGGTGCTGGTCATGGGCCCTGATGACTTCATTGTGGCCATGGTCAGGTACGCTGACTCGATCAAAGACCCCGACACCCAGGCTCCTCTGGACAAGAGGGAGGTGGGGACTGGGCTCAGGCTGGCCTCTCGTCCTTTCGCTCCCCAGCTCCCTGAACAGGCCCTTTGGCAGCGGCCTCATCACTCCCTCGGGGGTCCTGCTCAACAGTCAAATGCTGGATTTCTCTTGGCCCAACAGGACTGCGAATCACTCTGCACCCAGCCTGGTAGGGCCGGACTCTCTCCCCCTCTAAACTCTGAGATCAGGCAGGAGGTGTCGTCGGTCTGGCAGCCCCTTGCTCACCCATGTCAGTTGGCGATGCGATTTTAAACAAACGGAACCCTAACAAAGCACCCTCACCCTCCCCAGAACCACACAGAACCTGGTGGTCCAAAGAACGCTTCGCCCAGTCCGTCACTGGCTCAATGTGACTGAGGCACGGCTTTGGGTGGGTCCCCTACATGCTTTAGGCACCTTTTAGCACCCAGGTCTTCTCTGTGCAGTCCCCATCTGATGAAGCCAAGCTGCCCTATTGCTGGACACTCAGTGAAGAGCTGAGGCAGCGAAAGAGGATTCTTTCTTTATTTTATTTTATTTTGGGCGGGAGGGGGGGCATCACTGCCTTCAGGTGGGGGAAGTAGGGGGCCCAGCCTTTGCTAAGAGGCTTCTTTTCGGGCTGAGCCCCGGTGGCGTAGTGATTGTGCACGGGACTGCGGCCCACTGGGATGGAGGTTTGATTCCAGCTCCACGGAGCAAAGGCTGGGCCTCCTACTCCTACCACCTGAGGGCAGTGATGCCCAAAAAACAAAACAAAACAAAAAAAAAGAGGCTTCTTTTCTAGTGAGAAATCGGCACGCTTTCCCCCCACAAGCTGGGACAGACACAGCTAGAGAGCTTGACAGTGCAGAGGACAAGACGAACAACTTGGGAGGGCAGAGACAGAAGAGATCTAGGCGGAGTTAATTTGATTCTTTCCTTAAAACCACCTCCACAGTGTCATCTTGCCTGGCCTTGACCCCCGCCCCCCTGCCCAGCGCAGCGCCCAAACTCAGTGGGTTTCTGCATCACCCCTTTTTATCCCCTCATCCAAGGACCCTGACCCTTTCATATTCAGTGGCCTAAGGGGAGACCAGCCTCCCAGGACAGCTGGGCTTGTGGAAGATGAGGAGGGAGGGGGGAGCTTGGAAGCCTGCTGATGGCCTTTCCCCTGCCACGCCTTTCGCCACTTCCCCCTGTGATCTCTGTCCTCTGACACCAGGAGAATTCCGTGCAGCCGGGGAAGCGGCCACTCTCGTTCCTGCTGCCCACGGTGGTCCGACCCGCGGAGGGGCTCTGCGGGACCTACCTCGCCCTGGGGGCCAACGGCGCTGCCCGGGGCCTTAGCGGCCTGACCCAGGTGAGGTGCCCTTCACCGCGGGCCTTTTGCCGCCAGAAGCCAACCTGAGGCCTGGCCTGCAGATGTCCCTCCACTCTCGGGTTCTTTCCCCCCAACCCCTTATGCAGCAACCTTGAGCCCGGCTGTTGTGTGCCGGCTCGGGCTGGGTTCTGGGGACATGGGCTTCTCTGTGTTCCCAGGAAAGACGAAGCTTGAAAGCGTCTTTCGAGGTGACTGGGGAAATTGCAGGGTCTGTAAAACGCAATGACAGTCGACCCTCTGAGCTGCCTGGGTCGTGTCCCGCTCTAGTTCCAATGTTCCTCAGCCAGCCTCGGGATAGTAAACTCAGACTCGAGTCTGGTTCGGAAAGATTTCGGCAGAAAAGCTGTCTGCTCCCCTCATAACTCACAATGTTTCCTCAAGTGTCTTGAGCTCCTGAGACACGTGCCAGGCACATATTGGCAGGTGGGGGGTTAGAATCAACTCCCCTGGATTCTAGCCCAAGCCCGGCCCGTTTGCAGATGTGTGATGTTGGGGGAATAGCTTCTCTCTGAACCTCAGTTTCCTCATCTGTCACATAGCTAACTTACAACAGTGAGCATGCATACGCACCGCTCGAACCGCCCCCATTCCGCGATGAATCCTTGTTCCTGGCTTACAGATGAGGAAATCGCGAGCCTGGGAGATTAAGGCCTTAGGGCAAGTTCTTTTGATGAGTCAGAATGGACAGGCAGTTTGGTCCCAGAACGCAACCACGCTCTCACCCCTAAGTCGGAAGCACCCATGACGTGCTCCTCCGCTTCTAACCCCGCCCTGGCGAGGGGGCCTGGGGTGCCACACACCCCCCCCCCCCCAGCTCCTTCTAAACCCTGCAGGAAGCCACTTTTCCTTTCTGACCCCCCTTTGTCCCTGTGAAGTGGGGCTAGCCCTCCCAAGCCTGTCTTTCCCTGGGGCTCTTGACTCCGTTGATGCTCCTGGCGTCTGAGTTGGAAAGGCGGGGAAGCCCTCACCCCCAGCTCCTGGGACAGTTCTGACTTGCTGCCCCTTGGCTGCCCACAGGTTCTGCTGAATGTCCTCACCTTGAACCGGAACCTGAGCGACAGCCTCGCCCGTGGCCGTCTGCACCCGGACCTACAATCCAACCTCCTGCAGGTGGACAGTGAGTGCAGATTGGAGGCTCCAAGGGGTGGGCCCAGGGGGCGGGGAAGACAGGGCCTTCTCCCTTGGCTACCCCTGCCTCCACCAGCACCGGCTCCCTGCCAGCAGAAGTTTGGTTTCTCTCCATAAATTCCCACTGGAGGAATTGAAAAGGCTGGGGTCCTACCTTCTCTTAGCCATGTGACCTTGTGTCTTAGTCTAGATAGACTAGAAAAACAAATCCAGGGAGACTCATGTATCTATTAAAAAAAGAGGTTTATTTTTAAAAGAAGAAAAGAAGAAGAGGTTTATATGCAAGAGCAATTGAATATTGAGAAAACATCCCAGCCCACTTTAGATCAAGTCCACAAGTCTGATATTAGCCACATTATCCTATTACCAATCTGTAAAGTCCTCTTCGGACTCAAAACACTTGTAATGATGCTGAATGCAGGAAGATCACAGGCCAGTGGGTTGCAAGTCTTCTGGATCCACTGGCATTATAAGCCTCTCAGGCCTGGCAAGGGTCTCTACATGGCTTCTCGGCTCCAGAGGTCTGGTGTGGTTCCACGTGTCTTGTCAGCTGAGAGTCCCTCAGAAAGTGGGGAGTGAGAGAACGTCTCTCCCACCTACAAGGAAGAAATTCAGAAATTCCCAGAATCCTCAGGAGAAGGCCATGCCCACACAGAGGTCTCATTGATGATGACCCAATTGACAGACTAGACTCCAACCCTTCACTCTTAATCCTCTCAAGTCCCAAACTGACACCAGATTATGTAACTGCCACACCTTGGGAAAGCCACTGCCTCACGCTGAACCTTGGTGTTCTTCTCTGTAAAAGAAGATAACAGTTGTTCCTTGTGTAAGCCTGCAGTGATCCAACAGTTTGCACTGAGCACCTACTGTGTGTCAGGCATCATCCTTGGCATGGGAAGACAAGACAACAAACAACCACAGAAATGTCCGACAGCAGAAGAAGGGCTCTGCAGAAGCTGACAGCAGGGTAATGGAACAGGGCTGGCCAGCCAGCCAGAGAAGCCTTCTTTTTCACGACATTTAGGCGCAGATCTGAAGAGTGAGAAAGAGCTCACCGGGCCCAGAATCGGGACAGCTGTGTAGATCAAGGGAACCAAGGCAAAGGCCTCAGAAGCAGGAATGGGCTTGGTGTGGTTTTGTTTGAGGGTGAGAGTGGCGTGAGGGAGGGTGAGATGAGATTGAGAGGCCGGCAGATCCTGCAGCTGAAGGTCTCTGTGAGGAGGTGGACGTTTCTCTGAGGACAGGTGCCATGACGCATGAAACCTAGCTTAGTCTTGTGAGAAAGGGTGTGCCCCTTTGAAGGGTTGTGATTGCAACCGGAAGTGTACTTTGCTAGTCCAACAGGGATGCAGAATCAGAGGAGAAACACCATCCTTGCCTGCTGGAAGATCATTACCCTTATCTTACAGAAAATGAAACTGAGCCTCCCAGAGGTTAGAAACAAGTCAAAATTCAACCCAGAAGTGGCAGGATTGATCCCAGTGCCTTGGTCCATCACCTCCTGATTATCTCCTGAACTGAATGAAGCCTATTAAGGAAGCCACAGATTTATTTTTTTTAATTTAAAAAAAAATTTTTTTTTAGGCATCACTGCCCTCAAGTGGTGGGAGTAGGAGGCCCAGCCTTTGCTCTGTGGAGCCGGAATCGAACCTCCCATCCCAGTGGGCCGCAGTCCCGCGCACAACCACTACGCCACCGGGGCTCAGCCCGAAGCCACAGATTTAGATCCTCAACATTTAGACCTGTCGTTGGACAAGCGACTTCTTAGATCCCAGCCAACGGATGCTGAAGTTTAAGGCTTGAACAGGATTTTGTTCAACAAATAGCTGTTGGGCTCTTCTGAGTGGGAGGCTCTCTGCTCAGACATTTGGGTTGAGGATGAAACATCACAGCCCTCCCTTGGTGTAGGGTCCTCCCAGTCTAAAGAAAGATCTGAGGAGCGCATGAGGGCTTGGTAAAGGAACAGCTGATCCACCTGAGGCTACCGAGAGGCATTTTGGAGGAGGTGATGACCGACTAGGCCGGGAAAGGTAAGCAGGAATTTGGCATATGGAGGTGAAGGGCAATCTGGACTGGGCAAAGCGATAGACAAAGGGCAGAAAACCCACTTCAGAGCATAGCCAGCACACTAGCTGGACTAGAGACGTTTCTGAAACTTCTGTCACATCTACATCTCACCTGACATTCTGCGTGGGGTGGGGGGTGGGGGGACATGGGTGTAAACAGGTAAGTACCCGGCAACCCAAAGGTTAACAGTTCAAATCCACCAAGAAATGCATTAAAATAAAAGACCCGGAGAACCGTCTCCAACAGGTCATAGCCACTGAAAACCTGATGATGCCCGGTTTGATCCGCACACATGCAGAGTCGGCAGGCGTGGGAAACAACTCAGCAGAGCTGCCCTTGGGGCGACACGTCATCTCAACCATCATTTCTGCCGGGGTCTCTTCAAGTAGATTTCCTTTTCAACCTAAATTTATTTGAGAAGTCGGACTTCAAACCACAAATGGAAAGAAAACCAAAGCATATCAGTTGCCGTGAGCAAAATACTAGCTATGGAAATCACATATGACCAGGTCCTCTGTTAGAGATGATTAGGCAATGCTGGGGACAAGACTGAGACGCTGTCCTTGCAGAAAAACTGAATGTGAATTACAGAAGAGATATGCTTTCAATTAGTGATGAATGCTGTGTCTTTATCATGAAAAAGTACTTAAAATCACTGTGTTTGGGGAAGTCAGATCTGATTTAGGGTGAGAGGGGAGGGCCAGTGGTGGAGGTGCATGCAAAGACGCTTGGCTTTATCCAGCTGAGTAGAGGAAGGATCTGGCCTAATCCATTTTATAGCGAAGAGATAAGTTGAAGGAAGGAAAACTGACCTTGGGGAAAGAAGAGAAGCATCTAGAACAGCGGTTCTCAACCTTCCTAATGCCACGACCTTTTAATACAATTCCTCATCTTGTGGTGACCACCCCCCACCATAAAATTATTTTCATTGCTACTTCATAACTGTAATTGTACTACTGTTATGGATCGTCATGTAAATATCTGATAGGATCCATTTTCATTGTTACAAATTTAACATAATCAAAGCAAGTGATTAGTCACAAAACAATATGTAGTTATATACTGTGAAATATTTGCATGTTTTCTGATGGTCTTAGGCGACCCCTGTGAAAGGGTTGTTCGACTCCCAGGTTGAGAACCACTGCTCTAGACTAATGGCCCAGGTAGTGATGGCAAGGACTTGTATTTACTCAAGGAGATGGGCATTGGTTCACGTATCCAGTAAGCACTTGCTTAATTTTCCATGACTATGCCCTGATCCTGTTCCAGGCAGTAGGGATCAAGTGTAAAAAAGGCAACATCCCTGCCTTCAGACAGCGCATCTCTAGCATAGGGAAACGAGAGGAAATAGACAAAGGCAGTACGTACGTGCTCTACAAGACGACAATGTGCCCCACAAGCCTTTGTGGTATTCCAAGACATCATCACTCAGAACCTCTTGGGGCCATTTGGACAGCAGCAGCAGCAGCTGCAGGGAAGCAGTTCTCAACCAGGAGTAGTGGCCACCAGAGGGGACCCAAGACCCCTAGTGCCACCCCAGACCATCTCAGCAGCAGAGAAGGGGCCCAGAAAGACCAAGGTAGGGAACACTGCTGCAGAGCATGCTGGCTTGCGCCTTTTCTGCACGTCCAGCCCTGGCCAGCAACGAGGACAGTGATAAGGTGTAGCAGAGATGCCAGGAGGCCACCGGGCTGGCCTGTGGCATGCTCCAGGGATTGGCCAGCCACCGTTGTGTCGCAGTGAAAGAGAAAGTGGCCCACAAAGGGAACAAGCCAGCCACGGTGGAGGCCAAGTGGACCACTCAGCCACCATCACCACAGGCACCGCGGCGGGGACCCGGCAACACTTGGGACAAAAACAGAAGGAAAAGGCAAAAACTCATGAGGCTCCCCGCTCACAGCCAGCCAAGAACGCCACAGGCCTCACCAGCCCTGCAGACCAGCCGCCCACTTGAGACATTATATTATCACGACCCGGCCTCCCTGGCAGTTCAAGGCCTTGCTGGACTGGCAGGTCCAGACTCCCTGCCTGGATTGCTCACCTCTTCTGCTCTTCGGCCCCAGTATGAGAAACCTTGCATGATTCTGAGGCCCAGCATAGAGCTGCCCCCTCTGCCCCAATGTAACGCTGCCCGAAAGAGGAGGCCAGAGGCCATCTGGTTTTCCAGACTTTTCTCCGTCCACTTCTGTGAATAGGCCCCAGAACTGCATGCTGTCTCAGAGCCAAACACAAGATGGAAAATCAGTGGTTGCCGACCCCAGCGATGAAACCCTATGAGTGTGCCTCCCACTTGTGGGGACCTCTGAGAAACGCCCCCTGCCCCCGAGGCTATCCCCATACCTCAGAGCGGCAGGACCTCAGGAGGCCAGTTTCGGAACAGTAGAGTTTTTCCAAAAGGAGCAGAAGTTCCTGCTTCTAGGGAAAGCTGCAGCTTAGCAAGAAAACTACAGATGGAAGTGGGCAGGGGTGTGCACACTGGGGCCCTTCACTCTCCTCAGCCCCCAGCCCAAACCCTGATGCGGAACACACCAGATGCTCTCCTTAAAAGAAAAGAAAGGGGGGCTGAGCCCCGGTGGCGTCGTGGTTGTGGGCGGGACTGCAGCCCACTGGGACGGAGGTTCAATTCCAGCAGTGGGGCTGGGCCTCCTACTCCCACCACCGGAGAGCAGTGATGCCCAAAAGCAAAAAAAAAAATAAAGAAAAGAAAGGGGGTGCTGAGCCCCGGTGGCGTCGTGGTTGTGGGCGGGACTGCAGCCCACTGGGATGGAGGTTCAATTCCAGCTCACAGGAGCAAAGGCTGGGCCTCCTACTCCCACCACCAGAGGCAGTGATGCCTAAAAAACTAAAAAAAAAATTAAAAAAAAGACTGGCAGTCTCCGAAACTTACTCATAGTTCTGCCCTATCCTGTAGGACAACTATGAGTGGGAATGGACTCAAAGGAAGTAAGTTTTTGACAAGTTCTGAGCTCAGTACTTTGGGACTATTATTTCTTTTCATCTTGGCAACAACTCCACGCAGGAGTTTCTCTTAAAATCTCTCTTTTGGGCTGAGCCCTGGTGGCGTAGTGGTTGAATGCCGGACTGCGGCCCACTGGCGTGGCAGTTCAAATCCAGCAGCAGCTCTCCCGGAGCAAGACTGGGCCTCCCACTCCCAGAGGACAGTGATGCCAAAAAAAAAAAAAAAAAAAAAAGAGAGAGAGAGAGAGAAAGAAATCTCTCTTTAAAGCATTTCGGAGACTGACAAAGAAAGGTGACATGACTCGGCCAAGATCACATGAACTCCTCAGTGAAGGGATCAGGACTTAGTCTTAACCAAGAGACTTCGGAGCCAGTGCTCTGAACGCACTGAATCAGTCAATACCTGTTGGTTTTCAGGTGAGTTCACAGAGGAAGAGATTGAGTTCCTGGAAGTCAGAGGCCACCACGTGGAGAAGGTAGATGTCTTGTCCTGGGTCCATGGCAGCCGGAGAACCAACAACTTCATCATCGGTGTGAAGGACCCTCGGTGCCCCGATGCGGCGGGAGCCACCATGGTGTAGAGCAGCGGGGTGGGGCAGGGTCTCTGCTCCTCCCCCTTTGCATGTTCCCAGAGTCCCCTTCTCCTCCCAGGTTTGGTCTCAGGGGGACCCCGGGGATGCCCCGGGTCGGGGGCCAAAGGGAATGCTTAGCAAACCCGACCCCAGAATAACTGGAAAAGTCTCCCCAGGCTCCGTGATGGTGGTAGTGTGTGTCATCCACGACCAAGCAGCCAGGCCCTTGAGGAGTCTCTGTCTTCTCTCCGCCCTCAGCCTTGCTGGCCCTGAGCTTAGGGACGTGCTTGCAAACCCTCCCCAAGGGTTCTCACAAACAACCCCAATATCTCCGGTCTGGCCTGGCCTGGGCCTTGTCTTCCAGCTGCCCCCGCCCCCCCTCCCCAGCCTCGTTTCTAAACCGACTAGGATTTTTTTTAATGGACCATCCTGGGGAGGGGGTGCTCCCCTCCTCCTCCCACCAGGTTGGAGCAGGGGACCTTGCATCTGGAGCTCCCCAGGGTGGGGGGTGGGGGTGGGGGGTGGGGACCATCTCAGGGGCTTCCATTTGCAATGGGGAATTAAAGAGAAAACATTGCTTACCCATGGCTGTGGCTGGATTGATGTTTGGCCGTGTGGGTGGGGGCAGAACAGACCTCAACCTACCCTATTTCAGCATCCTTGAGACCAGAGCAAGCCAAAGGCCACTCACTCTGCAGGGGTGGTAACATTAACCGCGTACACTAATAATCAAGATGGGCAGGGCTGAGCCCCGGGGGTGTAAGTGGTTGAGTACGGGACTGCGGCCTGAGGGCTTGGCGGTTCAAATCCAGCGGTGGCACTCAGGAGCGTCGCTGGATAGCGCCCACGACCACCAGAGGCAGTGATACCCCTCCCCCCAAAAAAGATGGGCAGATGGATTTACTGAGTATTTCAGATGTGTACCGGGCTTTATGGAGTCCTGGTGGCCTAGTGGTTATGTGTGGCCTGGTGGCCATCGGGTCAGCAGTTTCTCGTTGGGGGAAAGGAGCAGCTTTCTACTCCCATACGGCGTTACCGTCTGTCCACCAGGGTCGCAGTGAGTCGGCCTCGACTCAACGGCAGTAGGTTAGGCCTTTTTGGTCTACCAGGCGCTTCACCTGTGGTTCTCAACCCCTTCGGGGGTTGAAGGACCCATTCACAGAGGCCACCGATTCGTAGTGTAGCACAATCACAGTGATAATGTAGCAATGACATACTTTTATGGAGGACTCTCAGTCACCTCTGCACCCTTAACTCCCCTGCGTCTCCCCTTCCCCAGGCCCTCCCCTCCCCTCACTCCCTCACTCCACGCGGACCACCAAGCTGGGCTGAGGAAATCCAGCAATTGGGGTTTTGAAATACAAGGAAAAGTATTATACTTTCCATACCAGAGGGGCGGCATATTCATTTTCAGAAAATTCTGAAGGATACATTGATTTGATTAAAGAGCACGCCCCCCACCCCCCGCCCAAATGCAGAGTTAATTCAGCCGCTGGAACTTCTTCAACAGTTTGAAACCCTCATTCCATACTCACAGGTAAAGGGTGTTGACAAACGTTACATGAAACCAATTACAAAGTGTGGGAGTAGCACACAGACAGACACACATTGCCATCAACTACTGTGAGGACATGAGTGGACTGAGGAGTGAACTGGGAGTGAAGAAGAAGCGCTACACAGCGGCCAATTTGTGCCAGAAGGTTGCCCATTCCATGCAAACTGATCTGAGTCCCCTGAGAAGAGAGAATTCTTCACAAGTGTACCTTCGAAGGATGCTAACTCCCAGTCCGGGCAGGAGAGCAGCACCTGCGTGCCTAGACCCCAGATTGGTATAGCTGATCTCCGAGGGGCACAGAGTAAAACCACTCATGGAGGCAAGGTGAACTTAACTAGAGCACTTGATGAAACCTAGTTAGAGACAGCATTTCAAAAGTAGATACTACCCAATTATGAATAATGGCACAAAGAAAAAGATAATAAGTGTTGACAGATCTGTGGGGGTTGGGGTAAAAAAAATGTGTTGACAAAGATCTGGAGGAACTGGACACCTTCATAAAATGTAAAAAATGGCTCAGGCACGTTGAAAGACAATTTGGCAGTTCCAAAAGGTGGGGAAAACCAAAATGTCCACTAACTAAAATGAAAAGGTAAAATCTGGTAAAAAACAAAATGTCGGGCCGAGCCCCGGTGGCGCAGTGGTTGTGCGCGGGACTGCGGCCCACGGGGACGGAGGTTCAATTCCAGCAGTGGGGCTGGGCCTCCTACTCCCACCACCGGAGAGCAGTGATGCCCAAAAAAACAAAAAACAAAACAAAACAAAAATGTCCACTAACTAAAATGAAAAGGGAAAATCTAACTAAAATGAAAAGGTAAAATTTTATACCATGAGATATTACTTGACTTTATGATATATTAATGAAGTAGAAATAAAGTACCAATACACTTTATAACATTGAAACATATAACTTGAGAACCTCATACTAAGTCTAAGAAGCCAACCACAAGAAGCCATGCATTAGATAATTCTATTTATATGAAATGTTCTCAATAGACAAATCTACAGAGACAGAAATCAGCTAAGTGGTTGAAAGGTTGATAAAGAAGACTTAAGAAAAAGGGCTGCATTTGAACGGTGGTGTTGGCAAAGAATATTGAAAGAATCATGGACTGCCAAGAGAACAATCAGAAGTCTCACAAGAAGTACCAAAAAAGAAAAAGGTACAGTCAGATTGCTCTTTAAAGGCAAGTTTGTTGAGTCTTTGTCTGATCTGCTTCGAACATGTTAGCAGAAGAGACCAGGCCCCGGAGATGAACATCATGCTTGGTGTAGTGGAGGGGCAGTGAAAAAGAGGAAGGCCCTCAAAGAGACGGATGGACACAGTAACTGCAACGATGGACCCAAGCATAAGAAGAATTGTGAGGCTGAGCCCCGGTGGCGTAGTGGTTGTGCGTGGGACTGTGGCCCACTGGGATGGAGGTTCAATTCCCGCTCACAGGAGCCAAGGCTGGGCCTCCTACTCCCACCACCAGGGCAGTGATGCCTGAAAAAAAAAAAAAAGAAAAAAAAAGCTGGAATAATTGTGAGGATGACCCAGCGACAGATGGTGTTTCAATCTGTTGTATGTAAGGTCACGATGAGTCAGAACTCCTTGATGACCCCTAACCAGCACAGCAGTATGAACTCTGTAGGCAGCTTACCCTCAGCAAGAGGCTGGGGGTTGGCATTGGTGTGATAGGTAGGTTTAATGTGCCAATCTGACTAGTATGAACATGTGGGATTAATAAGGTTAAAGTTTGATTGGAGGGCAAAAAGATAAACGGCTTGGTGAGCCCTGCCCCTCTCCCTCTTGCCCTCTGGTGATCAGACCAGTATGACGGGTTCTCTGCCTGAACTTGTGAGCTACACTACCTTGGAACACCCAGCCTGTAGACCGTATTGAGGTTTCTGCTCCACCACACTGCTGGTATATACATCACTTGAGCTAGGGACTGTCGGATGCTGTCATCTGGCTGTTGATGACCAGCCCTGTTACTTGCTGCTGGTGGCTGGGCTGTCTTTATTGCTGTAAAGAAGACTCAGCTGTCTGCTTCCTTAACCTTGGACCCAGCAGCCCTCATGAGTTGAAGGACTTCCAGTATATTAACTGTTTCACAGAAGTGGTTGAACTCTCCTACTGTGTGGACTAATTAGCTGTTATATTCCTTCATGTTGTACATGTCTATTCAAATATATATATATATATACACACACACACACACAAATCATATGTGTCCTGGTTTTGTTTCTCTAGAGAACCCTGTCTAACATAATTGGTAATGAGGGGAAGAGTAACTACAGCACTTGGAGAACCTCCAAAAACTCAAAACTAAACTCACTGCTATAGCCAACCAGGGTAGACCCTGGGTATTTCCTAGACTGTAAATCTCTATGGGATTAAACTCATCTTTCTCCAGCAGAGCAGCTGGTGGATTTGAACTGCTGACGTTGTAGTGAGCAGCCTGACATGTAACCCACTGCACCACCAGAGCTCCTCTTTTAGGGAACCTGCTAATGTTTTCTTTCTTTCTTTCCTGTTGGCATCACTGCCCTCTGGTGGGAGTGGGAGGCCCAGCCTTGCTCCTGGAGAGCTGCTGCTGGATTTGAACCGGCAACCCTGTAAGCTGCAGTCACGCACACAACCACTATGCCACCAGGACTCAGTCCTGTTTTCTTTCTTTTTTTTTAAAAAAAAAAAACATCTTATTAGGGGAATGTTTTATTCCTAAATTTAGGTATTATTTGGGGCAGATTTGTTCATTGTGAAACTTCACTGGTTTTACATTTATGGTTTGTGCACATTTATGTCTTCAAGTTATACTGAAAACAAGAACTTTCAGATTCTTATAATAATAAGTTTTTCAATTCTCAAAAAATTCTTTTGGAAGAGGAGGGAAGAAGTCACTTTCGTGATATTCAATTTTTTCCCAATAGTGTAATTATTGATCTATTTTAGTTTAATTTTCTTTCTTCCTTTTCTTTCCTGACAAGCAAGCCACTAGCTTGCCTATACTAAGCCTTTATGCAAAGTAGAAAAGGTGTACCTACCAAGGAATTGTATTTTCCTTTGTCTGAAAATTGTGTGCTGACTTTTCAGGCACGTATTGCCATCTGCTGGTGAGGTCACACAATAGCTTTACAAATCTACAATGCTGGGGGTGGGGGGGAATAAAAAAATCTACAATGTCTCATGACTAGAGCTCTTTTTCCATGTTTCCTCCCTGCGGGCACACTTTGACAAACGAAAAGTGGCAACCTTGTCTGACACTGTTAGGATGATCCTTGCGAAGGGTACAATGTTGATGGCGTATAGGTGGGTTTGTTTGTTTGGGGACTCTGTGTGTTGTTCTTTATTTACATCTATATTTAGTTATTCTTCTGAATGACATCTTCAAGTAGTCACTCTCAGTATTATCACTGCAAAGCTGAAGTCCACTTGGACACCTGTATGAAAGCAGAAGCTCAACAAAGGTAAATTTGATTAAATGGCTCATGTGAAAGAACAACTCTTTTTATTTATTCACCTTGAAGAAAATGGGTGTCTTTCTTGCTCAGAACTCTGTGAAGCAGCCCAAGGCTTCTGTTAATTTGCTGCAACTGGGGACTCATATGGACTACCTACATAAGGGGTTTTCAGTATTTTTGTTTTGTTTTGTTTTTGGAGCATCACTGCCCTCTGGTGGTGGGAGTAGGAGACCCAGCCTTGCTGCTGGATTTGAACCTCCCACCCAGTGGGCTGCAGTCCCGTTCACAACCACTACGCCACCGGGGCTCAGCCGCCGGGTTTTCAGTATTCATTCATTTCATCCTCGTGATGACTTCAGGAGTGAGGAGTTCTGGTTATTTGCATTTTACAGATGCCACAACGAAAGGCAAAGACAGTGCAATTACAAGTGGTGGTGTTACATGGGAGGAGCTGACCGTGAACCAGGGACACAAAACAACATAAATAAAAAAGAAAATGCTTTGGATCCTTCCAGACTAAATCATGAATATCTCCTTCTGGTCTTATTTTCTTGTCAAAAACAAGCATATTGGATTTGCCCAAGATCACACAGCTAGTAAGTGACCGAGCTGGAATCTGAACTTGGGTGTTTTAGCATCAGTGTTCAATCTTATCACCACTACGCTATAGTGTCTGCTAGTTCATGGTCTGTTCTTGTTCTTTTTCTGTCTTCCTATGAGTCCTGCTTATGCTATTTTCACTTCCACGGTGTGTAGGTGCCTGTCTTAGTTATCTAGTGCAACTCAAATCGGAATACCATTAAGTGGAAGGCTTCAACAAATAGGAATAAATTCTCTCACAATTTAGGAAACAAACCGTCTGAATCGAGGGTGGCAGCGTTAGAGGGAGGTTTTCTCTCTCTCTTGGTTCTGGAGGTTACACAGATAACCTTGCTTCTTGAGAGCCTAGAGGACTCAGAACACTTCCTGATGTAGTCTTCCGTATGGATTACAACTCAGTGTCAAGAAAATTCAGGACTGAGCCTCGGTGGTAAGTGGTTGAGTGCAGGACTGCGGCCCGTGGGCTTGGCGGTTCAAATCCAGTGGTGGCTCTCAGGAGTAGCACTGGGTAGCTCCCACGACCACCAGAGGGCAGTGATGCAAAAAAAAAAATTCAAATCCTCATAATTGGAACAGTTGGTACCATCATGATAAATGAAGAAAGTATTGAAGTTGTCAAGGAATTCATATTACTTGCCTCTACAATCAATGTTCATGGAAGAAGTTACATGATGGACAAGTCTGGGCGGATCTGCTGCAAAAGACCTCTTTAAAGTGTGACAGAGCCCAGAGGACAGCATCTAAGGCACAGAAAGGACTGTAGGGATGACAATGGCTCATGACATTTGTCCCCTCACTGGAGCATACTGAGACAGAGGACAAGACTGGGACACATGGTTACTGGGGACAGTGGAGGGGAGATAAAGATGCCGGGGCTGTTGGAGCAACAGCGATCTAGCTGAGAGGCATTCCTAAGAGGTGGAAGTAGGGCAGGAGGAAGGTAAAAGGAAATGGGCATTTAGAAAGCAAAGCTATGGATAGAGATCTAATTATAGGTGTGTACATAGGTAAATAAATTAATCCATTAAAATAGAGGTATTAGCCTATGTATATATATCTATATGGCAATACACTGAGGTAATGGGTGGACTTTGGGCCTCTACTCATACAAGAGCACTTTGTTCTAATAAACTGGCATTCGGTGATGCTCACCCTTCCTGCACAATCGCCAAAGACAAAATGGGCACATAAGCTAATGTGGTGAAGAAAGCAATAGATATAAGCAATATGGGGTCTTAGAGGCTTGAAGTTAACCAAGTGGCCATCCAGCAGAGAAGCAACAAGTCACATGGAAGAAGCACACCAGCTGGTGTGACCACGAGGTATCATCAGAACTGGGTAACAGGCATCAGAAGACCCATAACAAACAAACAAACAAACAAAAATCATTGAGAATGAGGGCGGTCTTAGCAGAGACCCAAAGTCCATCTGTAGACAAAGGAAACCCTCTCCCCCTCCCCACCGAGGGCACAGGGAAGGAATGAGTCAAGCAGGGCTCAGTAAAGCACCATGGAAACACACAGTATTTCTCTGTTCCCTGAGGCTTCCTCACTCCTCACCTTACACTGGACGGGAGCATGTACCCAGGTATAGATAAGAGATAAGATATAATCGCTCATGACACATGGAATCCAGGAACAGGAATGGGAACAGCAAGACCAGAGGGGGAAGTGGACGAGGAGAGAGGAGAGGAGGAAGGGAACATATCACAATGATCAACACATAACCCCACACACACCCTCCAGGGGGAAGAGAGACAGCAGTTGGTGTGAGTGGGGGAGGGGTGGTTGGCGAAGGTGTGCAGTAGAGAAAGGGCTCTTGGAGCAAGTGTCCAAGGCAGAGACAGAGCGAACTAGGTGGAGAAGCAGGAAGGGCCAGGTGTGCAAAGGCCCTGGGGCTGGCTACCTGGCGGCCGTTCCAAGTCACCGCTTGTGCCCCTGGCCTATCTGGTGAGGAGGCACAGCAGGCAGGTGGACAGACAGACAATCACGTCACATAGACCACATGGGAAGACAAATTAGCTGGCTTAGATTTGCCAACGAGGGGCCTCCCAGACAGCCCCGTTCAGTAGGAGATGCTTCCCCCAGAGAGTGAGATGGTAAGTCAGTCTGAAGTCCCAGAACAAGGCTGGTCCCGTGGAAGTACTTGCTGAAGGGATGAATGAACGAAGGGTGTTCCCCACTGTGACACAGGTCCCAGAACACTGGGCACATGTCTCCTTTGTTCCCCTTCACAGTCACCAGCTTGAGGCCTGGCCCTGCGCTGGGCTAAGGCAGACACATACAGGAAAGGTGCAGGGAAGCCCCGAAGGTGCCAGGAATCAGCGCGGTGAGCGAATGGGTGTCTGACACCCGATGAAGGAGGCAGAGACACATCTTTCTCTCTCAGGTTCTGCCTTGATGCTCCAGCCCAAGGGGTTGGGGGACGGAGGGGGGAGGGAAAAAAAGTGCTGATACCAAGGGTTTCATAGAAAGGAAATGTCTAGAAAAGAATGATGGCAACATATGTAAAAATATGCCAGGGGCTGAGCCCCAGTGGCGTAGTGATTGTGCGTGGGACTGCGGCCCACTGGGACAGAGGTTCAATTCCAGCTCCACAGAGCAAAGGCTGGGCCTCCTACTCCCACCACCAGAGAGCAGTGATGCCCAAAAACAACAATAACAAAAATATGCCTGATACAATTGATGTGTGGATTTCAATAAGAGCTGTAAGAGCTCCCAATAAAATAAAATTTCAATAAAAACAAAGTGTTACAGAGTAAGATGTCACTTTGAGGATGGAAGTACACCTGACTCAAACCACAGGATTCTCAATCGCCTTACATGCATGTGAAAACTGAACAATTAATAAGGAAGAGCAGAGAAGACTTGATGGCTGAAGGATATTAAAAGTACCATGGCATTCCAGAAGAACAACCAAATCTGTCTTAGAGGAAGAGGAAGGACAAAGTGCTCCTGGGAAATGAAACCGGCAAGACTTGATCTGACACGCTTTGGACACGTTATCAGAAGAGACTGCTCCCTGGAAAAAGCCATCATGATTGATACAATGGAATTGGTGAAAAAGGAAGGGCCTCCATGAGATGGATTCACCCAGTAGCTGCAAGAAGGGGCTCAAACCTAACAGCTGTGAAGACGATGCAGTGCTGGGCAGTGGTTCATTTTGTGGTAGGGCACTATGCACGGGCTGAACCCCGGTGGTGTAGTGGTTGTGCGTGGGACGGCTGCCCACTGGGTTGGAGGTTCAAATCTAGCAGGAGCTCTCCAGGAGCAAGGCTGAGCCTCCTACTCCCACCACCAGGGGGCAGTGATGTCTCCCCCCCCAAAAAAGACACTATGCACAGAAACAAATTCAACGGCAGCTGACAGCAACAGCAGCTCTGGGAGAAGGTCTCTGTCCCCTTTCATCATATACTGGCCAGGTGTTCCTTGGAGACACCCACATGTCTTGGCATTAACAGTCCTCTGGGTCTAGGCAGTTCCTAGCACAAAGACCCTGGGTTCCAGGGATGCGTTTCATTTCTTGTTGCATTTCTCTTATATCTCAAAAGATTCTGACTCAAAGTATAGCCTAATCATGTAGATTAAATCCTACCTTTATTGTTATTTTATTTTTTTGGCCCTGGTGGGAATAGGAAGCCCAGCCTTGCTCCTGGAGAGCTGCTGCTGGATTTGAATGATCACCCCAGTGGGCTGCAGTCCCACACACAACCACTATGCCACCAGGGCTCAGCCCCTAAATCCTACCTTTAACTACCCAAACTCACATCATTGAAGTTGGAATTTTCAACACATAGGATTGCTTCAGATTTTTTAAAATAAATCATTTTATCGGGGGCTCGTACAACTCTTAGCACAATCCCTCCATCCATCGTGTCAAGCATATTTGTACATTTATTGCCATCATCATTCTCAAAACATTTTCTTTTCATGTGAGCCCTTGGTATCAGCTCATTCCCCCCCCCCCTTCAGATTTTTTTTTTTAAAGGAAACTAATTATGTAACATCTAGAATCAGAGCTCAGCCAATTTGACACTTGTTTGTTGGGGGACACATTTCAATCCATAATAATGCCTAAGTTGGCACCTATGTCCTAAGCTCCCTGCTTCCTTGGTGACCCCAGGAAAACTAACCATCCTTGGCATAAGTACATGGATAAGGAAAAAAAAAAGGGATAGTGGCTGAGGTTGTAGATTTACTCAGAGCTTACTTACCTCTAAAACAGTGGTTTTCAACCTTCCTAATGCCACAACCCTTTAATACAGTTACTCATGTTGTGGTGACCCCCCAACCATAAAATTATTTTCGCTGCTACTTCATCACTGTAATTTTCTACTGTTATGAATTGGGCGACCTCTGTGACAGGGTCATTGGACCCTCAAAGGGGTCACAACCCACAAGTTCAGAACCACTGTTCTTTTTTTTTTTTTAGTTATCACTGCCCTCTGGTGGGCTGCTGCTGGATTAGAACCGCCAAGCCAGTGGGCTGCAGTCCTGCACTGAACCACTACACCACGGGGGCTCAGCCTAGCACCGCTGTTCTAAAAAATTTCATGAGACTTGGAGGTGTGTGTAGATACTGTCATTTCAACCTCTCAGCTAACTGCTGGCAGGAACCTTATCTAAGTAGGATGAAATGACCAGTCATGTATATATCTTTCAGATTAATTATAACTTGATCTATATGGTAGCATCACAGGAACACAGATAAACATAAAGTGTGTACCCTCTACTATATGTAAACTGTATTTTTATTTTATTTTATTTTTTTTTAGGCATCACTGCCCTCAGGTGGTGGGAGTAAGAGGCCCAGCCTTTGCTCCTAGGAGCCGGAATTGAACCTCCATCCCAGTGGGCCGCAGTCCCGCGCACAACCACTACGCCACCAGAGCTCAGCCCTATATTTGTATTTTTAATAAGTTAAAAGAAAACATTTTCAAAAATGATTTTGGGTTTTTATAAAGCTCTTTTGGTGTTAATTTTTATAGCCTTACTGTGGTTGTTTTTGGTTTCCTCTGCCCCTTTGGAACTAACACCTGGTATAGTGCACAGGCTTCATACATACAACAAATCATTTTAAGCAAGCACCGAGGAAATAGCAATGAGCAGGATGACAAGAGTGCCCTTCTCGTGGAGTCCACATCCCAGTGACGACAAACACTCTAGTCCACTTTAGCAGGGAGAAGTAGGTGCTGTTAACAACATCTAACTGGGTGTCGGTCGTGGAAGGAGTTCTTGGACTCCTGATATTTGGCCTTGGATAGGGAAGAGAACCTTTCAGGCAGAAGATGAACAAGTGCAGGGTTCTAGAGGAGGACGAGATTACCATGTGTAAAGAACTGAGGAAAGCCATTGTAATTGCTTCCTAGAGATGAAAGAGAGGCTGAAATGCACCTGGAGAGATGAGGAGACCAATAGGAAGATATTGATGTGGTCTTTATCATTTTTTGGGGGGAGGAGAGGGGAGTTTCACAGCCCTCTGGTGGGAGTAGGAGGCTCAGCCTTGCTCCTGGAGAGCTGCTGCTGGATTTGAACCTCCAACCCAGTGGGCCGCAGTCCCGCGCACAACCACTGTGTCACCAGGGGCTCAGCCTGGGGTCTCTATCTCAAGAGCAACGGGAAGCCATCCACGAGCCTGACTTGTGACTTAGAAACCTTCTTCTTGCAGCGGAGTGGAGAGTGGGAGAGTGCTTCCCTCTGCTCTACAAGGCGTTGCTCTGGGCTGGACCCTCCTTGGTGGCACCTGACGAGAGGAGAGGAGAAAAGCCAGTTCTGCATCCAGGGCGGTATGACATCCAGTCCAGTGCTGGGGAAGCCTCCCGACACCCGAGGAGAGCGAAGGGGGCCACACCCACCGTTCACTCACGAGAGACTGAGCCCCCGACGGAGCTCGCCAGGACGGTGGCGATGGAAAAAGTAGACTTACATGCAATGCATGGTAGAGGGATTGTAAGCGCTCCACGCCAACCCCATTTGCTTTTTGGCAATCATAATCCCATCACCCTACTTTGGAGAGGGAAAGAGAGGCTTTGCGAGGGGACCTAGCAGAGCGCTTCCCCTGGGATGTGCAGCGGCTGCAGCTCGGGCCTTGGGCTCGCGGGTGAGCTCACCCAGGCGGGAAGTCCATTCAAAGCAGGCGATTCCAGCGCTGAAAGCTCGGGACGCACGTGAGCGGGCGCGCGCTCCCGGGGACGTGCGGTCACGTGGGCATAACCCCGCCCCCCCCGGTCCGCCCCGCCCCCTCCCGCGCTCCCTCCTTCTCTCCCTCCCTCCCCCTCCCTCCCCGGCCCGGTCCGGCCCATCCCCCCTCCCCGCCGGCTCCCTGAGGCCCTGCCGGGTCGGGCTGCGGGCGGCCGGGAGCAGACGGCCGGACAGACGGGTGCCCGCGAGGACGGACCGACGGGCGCACGGAGGGCCGCGGGCACGCACGGCCCGGGCCGGCGCTCGGAGGCCCGCCCGGGAGGGCTGGAGCGGCGCTCAGGTGAGGCGACGGCGACGCGGGCCCGTAAGGGGTGGGCCCGCCGGGCGGCGGCGGCCCGGGACCGGCTGGCTCCGCCGGAAGGCAGCGCCGCCCGGGCCCGGCGCGGGAAAATGGCGGCGGGCGACCGAGGAGCGCGGCCCGAGTGCGGCCCGGGCCCGGAGCCGCCCCGCCCGCCGGGCTGGTGTCCCCGTCGCCATGTTGGGGAGCGGGCCCCGGGCCTGCGGGCGGGGGCGCGGAGGGAGCGGGGGCTGGGCCGGGCTCGGGGAGGGTGTGGGACGCGGGGTCCGCGCGCTCAGGGAGTGCAGGGCCGGGCCCGGGGAGGCGGGGGGCGCGGGGGACGCGGGGGTCCGGTCGGCAGGGCGCTCGGGCCCCGGGAACTGGCGGGAGCCGGACGTGGGGTCGGGGCTGGGGTCCGGGGCTGGTAGTCGGGTCCGAAGGGGAACCGTGCCGGAGGGTCCCCCGAGTGGGGTCGGGGAAGCACAGGGAGCCGAGTGGAGCCAGGGACGGCGCGGGGGACCCCAGGACCGGTAGGACGTGGGGGGCGTGGGGGCCTAGCCCGAGCTGTCAAGGCTCAGACAGGTCTCAGGGGGGACTTGGCCAGAAGCCAGAGGCCTTAGGTCCGGATTCGGGTATCGGGGTGGGCGTTCCACGGAACCGTGGGGCCCGCCGGCAAGTCCGTGCACACCCCATCCCCCCCGCCCCCCCCAGGCACTGAAGATCTGTGTACCCTAGAATCCCCCACCCTGGATGGAGAGCATCCGAAACACGGAAAGGGCTGATGAGGAAGAGAGAAAAGGGGCGCTGAGGGTTGTGTTCTGGAGCTGGGCAGCAATCGGGGTGCAGAGTGCAACTGCTTGGCTAGGACGGGGAGACCCTCCATCAATTTCGGGAGTTTGCCTGTATCTTTAAAAGGAGGAACCAGGCTGTTTGGGGGCGGTGACCCAAGGTGTCTTCCCAGGAAGGAGACAGCCCTCTGCTTTAAGTGCAGGGTCACCTGGGGAGGTCATCGGAAAGGCGTTCGTGAAGGCGCCGAGAATGGTGCACGGAAGTGGATGTGTAAAAAGTTTCAGGGCCCTCGAGCTCGTGTCACGGTTTCGGCTCACGTCGTGATTCTAGCTGAGAAACAGAAAGGTAAAGTTGACTTCCCAAGCTCTGTCAAGTTGGTAGCAGAGGGGACTGAGAACTCGGGTTGGCTGCTTCCTTATTCAGCCTTGGAGGAAGTTGCTAGGTGGGGTGGGGGGGTGGGGGGGGCGATGTTTAGATGTAAATAATGGCAGTATGTTTCAGGAATGTAATAAGGAATTTGGGTTTGTAATGCGGTGTCCGTGCACAGGCTGGGAATGCGAGGGGGATGAGATAAAGAAAAGTATAGGTGACCAGCTATTTGTTATTTCCTAGCTCACCTCCTGGGAGAAAGAGGAGGCTTTCCACTCCCTTAAAGAGTTACAGCCTCGGCCTGAGTCCCGGTGGCGCAGTGGTTGTGTGCGGGACTGCGGCCCACAGGGTTGGCGGTTCAAATCCAGCAGCAGCTTTCCAGGAGCAAGGCTGGCCTTCCTACTCCCACCAGAGGGCAGTGATGCGCCCCCCCCCCCAAAAAAAAAAAAGAAGAGTTATAGCCTCAAAAACCCACAGGGGCAATTTTACTGGACCTATAGGGTCACTATGAATTGGAATCCACTTGATGGCACCGAGTTTTGGTTTGGTTCTTTTGGGGTTCATCACGATTTATAAAAGACAAAGAAAGTTTCAAGACCCTTTTGACCTTTAACTTTATAATTTACAGGGTTGCCCTTGCTCTCATAGTTGTTCACTGTACAGTACATGGACCCAGAAAGCCTAAAAAGTTAACTGTACAATGATGGAACCCCAGTATCGATCATAATCAGATGTTAATTGAAGTTTGGCAATGATATAAAGGAGTTTAAAGTTCAGATAAGCCGAGTTCTGAGGACAACTATGAAAATCAGTCATGATACAGTAAGTCCAGAGCCCCCATATACTCAAACATATTGAGAGCTTTCATTGATGACAGAATTTCCCATACCAGATACATGTACAGCAACACAATTCATTTGTTCTGAGTCTTTTTAATATAAGGGTCATGGGCCCCCTTTAACCTATGATGAAGTCAGTAGACTCTTATCATATAGTATTTTTAATTGCATAAAATACAATGCAATGGATTACAAAGGAAGCCAATTAAATTGAAATCATTTTTAAAACCTAAAAACATATGTGTGTGTGTGTGTGTGTATCAGCTCACTAAGATCTAGTGAAGGTTCTGATGTCATAACTTTAAAGAAATGAACATAAGTAATACTCTAAGAAACCTAGCTATAGCATATAAAGCTATCTGTGATACCTGTACCGGCATACTTCATTTTATTGCACTTTGCAGACACTGAGTTTTTTGTGGTGATGGTGATGGTGTCATGGACATCCCCCTCCTTTTTTTTAACTAGAAGCTTTGTGGCACAGCTGCATTGAGCACGTCTGTAGGCACCATTTTTCCAGCACATGTTCACTTTGTTTCTCTGTGTCACATTTTAGCAATCCTCAGTATTTCAAACTTGGTCATAATGCTATTGCATACTTCATAGACGATAGTAGGGTGTAAACATAACTTATATGCACCAGGATGCCAAAAGTGTATAACTTGCTTTATTGTGCCAACCACTGTGTTCTGGAACGGAACGCACAGTGTCGTGGGTCTTTCTGATTTAAGATCTGCCCCCATATTTAAAGGAAATGGTCATTTAAGTTAGAGGTGAGTGCAAACACAATTTCAGGACCCTCGTGCATTCTCTCTATCAATTCCTGCCCGTAAATCTCATATTCGAACCTGTTGTACTTTCTGCCACACACTTCCTGTGTGTCAAGCACAGTACTGGATGTATTAGACTCTGAGGCTGCAAAGCTCTTTACAAAAACCCAAAGTCACTTGCTGTCAAGTTAATTCAACCCATAACAACCCCGTAGGATAGAGTAGAACTGTCCCATACTGTCCCATAAGGTCCTCCAAGATGATAACTTTTTTGGTGGGAGTAGGAGACCCAGCCTTGCTCCTGGAGAGCTGCTGCTGGATTTGAATGGCCAACCCAGTGGGCCGCAGTCCCGCACACCACCACTACGCCACCAGGGCTCAGCCCCAAGGTGATAATGTTTACAGAACTAGACTGCTACATGTTCCTCTGGTGAAGCAGCGGTGGGCTTGAACCTCTGGCCTTTTTTAGTTGAACAGTTGAACACCTTACCACTGTGTCCCCAGAGCAGGGTCTATTTATTTCCAGTTTTCAGTCTAGTGAGAAAAGCAGGCTTGTTGTTTTGAGTGACAAATGCCAAGAGAGCATTTCTAAAGGCTGCCAGGACACTGGTGGGTGTGTTTGTGTTCTAGGAGTCAGGGGAGGTGCTGTGAAGGGATGACATTTAAAATGTGTCTCCCAAGACAGGAATTTGCAAGATGGAGAATCGGAGGGAAGAGCTTTCCAGATAGAGCCATGCATTTTCAGAGAACGTAATTGGATGGGGCTCCATCATAGTGTGTGTGTGTGTGTGTGTGTGTAAGTGGATGGAGACGAGACTGGGCGGCTATTTGGGCTGTGTGAAGGAGTTTGGGGCGTGTTTGTTGCCATAATGTCAGCTCTGGCTCATGGTGACCTCACATGTAACACAATAAAATGTCGTCTGGTCCTGTGCCATCTTTAGGATAGTTGGTGTGTTTGAGTCCATCGTTGTGGCGTTTGTGTCAATCCATCTCATTGAAGATTTGCCTTGCATTCCCTGGCTGTCTACAAAACGCACTCAGCTGATGGGAAGGCATCAAAGGTTTTTAAAACATACATATTTTTGAGAAATCAGGGGTGAAGATATCTCTCCTCCCTCTTGTGGACCTCCATTCTCCCTTTCACCAAAGTCAACACCCGTCAATCGTCTAGTCTACTGTTTCATCTTCCCACCCTTGCCTCGCCTTCTTTGGGAACCTCCAGACTCTGTTCCCTTTGGTATGAACATTTAAGATTTTTGAGAGAGTAATATGCTGAAGTTGAACTTTTAGAAGATGTGAATGTTTGTTGGAAGGAGGGAAGAAGTAATGAGAATCGGTACTTAGGTAGGGACCAAGGTAAAGTGACCAGATTTAAGCGGGACACCATTGACGGGGGTAGGGTGTGGGGGGTATGTTGGTGAGGATTCTTGATTAAAAAATGTTCATAGAATGCAAAAATAGTATTGTAGTATATTTATTTTAATTTTAAAATGCTGTGGGACACAGGACAAATTGTTAAAAAGCAGGACGTCTGGTCACTTTAGACTATGGGCATTGAACAGAATTGGCATTTTTTTGGCATCACTGCCTTCTGGTGGTCGTGGGAGTTACCCAGTGCCGCTCCTGAGAGCAGCCGCTGCATTTGAACCACCAAGCCAGCTGTTGATAATTACTATCTTTTTTTTTTTTTTGGCATCACTGCTCTCCAGTGGTGGGAGTAGGAGGCCCAGCCCCACTGCTGGAATGGAACCTCCGTCCCAGTGGGCCACAGTCCCGCGCACAACCACTACGCCACTACACCACCGGGGCTCAGCCCAATAATTACTATCTTGAGAGTTGAGAGAGAAGGAATTTTTTTTTTGGGCATCACTGCCCTGGTGGTGGGAGTAGGAGGCCCAGCCTTTGCTCCTGGGAGCCGGAATTGAACCTCCGTCCCAGTGGGCTGCAGTCCCGCGCACAACCACTGGGCCACCGGGGCTCAGCCGAGAGAGAAGGAATTTTTTAGGTTTCTTCTTTGGGATTAGGAGCTCTGTTGGCACAGTAGTGATTCCCTCGGCTGCTAACTGGAAGCTTGGCAGTTTGAACTCACCAGTCACTCTGAGGGAGAAAGACCTGGCAGTTGGCGTCATAGTTTATACAGCCTTGGAAATCTTTTTTTTTTTTTTTGGGGGGGGGGAGGCATCACTCCCCTCAGGTGGTGGGAGTAGGAGGCCCAGCCTTTGTTCCTGTGGAGCTGGAATTGAACCTCCATCCCAGTGGGCCGCAGTCAGCCTTGGAAATCTTAGACGGACAGTTGACTTTGCCCTATACATTGTTAGGAGTTGGAGTTGATCTGACAGCAGTGGAATTGCTTGCTGTCGTCTTTTAGTTTCAGATGACAGGTGTCAAAGAGGTTTTAAAAGTGGCGGGAAAATGAGATGGAAATTGTCCAAAAAGAATGTTTTGGTAGAACACTGGGTTTTTAGAACTACTGCCAAGTTGCTAATGATTGGCTTTTTGATGAAAGAAGTCAGCGATGTTAGCCGACATAAAAGACAGATAAAGATATGGAAAAAAAGGTATTCCTAAATTGTGGGAAAAACACACTTCACCTATATCGGGGGTCAGAAAACTTTAGGTTTAAAAAAGAAAAATTTAAAATTTTTGAAAAAGAAAACTGTAGTGTTCACAGGTCAAATCTGACTCACCGCCTAGTTTCATTGGACCTTCCCCTCACTCATTCATATGTTGTCTGTGACTGCATTTGCACTATTGGCAGAATTGAGTAGTTGTGTGTGTGGGGGGAGAATGTAGGTAACTTGCCAGGCTGAAAATATTTGCTATCTGATCTATGTGCCTAATCTGGTTTGCCACTAAGTTTCTGTACTGTGGACAGTAAGCACTTGGTTCTGCCCTTCTGGTTGCTTCCCCCATGCTCAGTGTTACTTGCACAGGGACTCAGAGGCCCCGCAGATAGAGGGTTTTCAATGCTGTAAGTCTTTATGGGAGTGGAAAACCTCATCTTGTACCCTCTCAGCAGCTGCTGGGTTCAAACTGCCCAATACATAACACACTATACCACCAGGGCTCCTGCAACATGGCCTAGACCCACGAGTATTGTATATTTTAGTCAGTAGTGCCAAAGTCTGCTACTCTAGGGTCATCTTCCAGCAACTAGGGTAGTCCAGGTTTTCATAGCATAGGCCCAAACTTGGGCTTGTTTTGCAAAAAATAATTTATATTGGATTGTCTCCTTTTTCAAGAGATCTCTCTCTTTTTATTTTATTTTATTTTTTTTACTTTTTGTTTTGCGGAGGGCATCACTGCCCCCTGATGGGAGTCGGAGGCCCAGCCTTGCTCCTGGAGAGCTGCTGCTGGATTTGAACCGCCAGCCCAGTGGGCCGCAGTCCCACACTCAATCACTACGCCACCGGGGCTCAGCCCAAAAGATTTCTTTATATGTTGTGTTTCCCACTCTTTGTTTGTTATGTGTGTTACAGATATCATTTCCCAGTCGGTTGTTTATTTGTTGTTGCTGTTCGGTGCCATGGAGTCTGCCCCGACTCCTAAGGACCCTTAGTAAAACAGAACCCAACACTGCCCAGTCCTGTGCCAGCCTCACCATTGCTGTCTGTCTGAGCCCATTGTTGCAGTCACTGTGACGATCCATTGGCTGAGGGCCTTCTGTTTGTCTTTTTCCTTTTCGTTTTTGCTGCCTCTCTGCTTTCCCAAGCATGACTTAGGACTGCTTTATCTCTCCTGATAGCATGTTTGAAGTGAGCCTTCTGTACCTTTCCGCAGTTCCCGGTCCTTTCACGATTCTTTGCCAGCACCACAGGTCTTATAGAAATCAGTTCTTCTTTGGTCTTTCCTATACGGGTTCCAGCTTTCACAAAGATGTAAGGCCATTGTGAAAATACCACGGCCCTCAAAGTAACATCCTTGCTTTTCAACCCCTTAGGGAGGGCTTGTGCAGCAGATTTTCCCCATGCGGTGCTTGGTTTGATCTCTTGACGTCTGTTTCTATGAGCCTGGCTTGTGGGTCCGAGCAAGGTGAAATCCTTGACACCTTCAAATAATCTTTCCTCTCTTCCCTATGAGTTGCGTTGTGAGGATTTCAGTTTTTGTCCCCCCTGAGTCGTAATCCATACTGAAGGCTGCAATTCTTGATCTTCATCAGCAAGTCCTTCAAGTCCTTACTTTAAGGAAGCAAGGTTGTGTCATATGCCTGTTGGAGATTGTTAACAAGCTCCCTTTCGAGCCCGATAGGCTGTATTCAACTTCCTGTAGTCCAATTTATCTGTGTACTTATTTATTATTTAAGGTGTCTGCAGTTAAAAAGGAGGCCTGCTGATGTCGCGGGTTATACCTTGGGCGACTAACTATAAGGTTAGCAATTCAAAACCACCCGCCATTCCCTAAGAGAAAGATGAGACTTTGTACACCTGCGAAGACTGCAATCTCGGAAAGCCACAGGGAGCAGTTCTGCCCTGTCACATAGGGTGGCTGTGAATTGAAATCGACTTGATGGCAGTGCATTTGAGTTTCTATTACAGAGAAGGTCCGAATTTTACTACACTTGATCTTAGCCAAGAAAAGGCCGAGAAGCGATAAGTTCTGAATTTTAATAACGTAGACAAGTTTTTGTGAACCTTTGGCTTCTCCAACATTTTAAAGTTTTAAGATATTCTCGAATTTTTACTGTTTGGTATTTGATGTTTAAATCTTTACCTGGAATTGATTCTTGTGTATAGTAAGAAGTTTGGGTCCACTTTCATTTTTTTCTCTGCTGATAAGCCATTGTCCCGGCACCTTTATTGAATGGGCTCGTTTTCCAGTTGCGAGTTCGTTTTGGTGGAGCCAATGGGAGGTGTAAGGTCCTAATTCCAGCTTCGTTGCTTGATAGCTAGATGACCTTGAAAAATTAGCATAACCTCTTTGTGTCTCATCAAAATAAGAACGATACTATATTTCTGTAAGGTTGGTGTGAGGATTACATGAATTAACACTTGGAAGATATGTAGAGCAGTGCTGGCACCTAGAAAACACTAAAGTGAATGTTAGTCAGCACCCTTCTGATTCTGCAGCACCTGGCACAGAATATGGGTAATATGTTTAACACGGTGGTCAAATCAAGGGGACAATGCATGCTAAAGAAGTGTGGTTGAGAGCTAGGCTGTGTCGATGTGGCTGGGACCGCTCGCAACCCCTTCACTTCTTTTGTAGAGAACTTCTGCAGGAGAGGAGGCAGCCAGGGTTGGGCTTGGCTCAGCCACTGTTTCAAACGCCTTGAAATTTTATACAAACTCTTGAGTGGCTAACTTAGCTTAAAAAAATTAGAACATCGGTGATGACCCGGTCTTCCTTTCTAGCAGTAAGCAGCCGAGGCTTGTTGATGAGCTGTGTTTCCTAGTTAGTTCTCTGAAGCCTGTTTGCCTTGTTAGCTTGTTTAAAAACATTTTTTTACTGTATTTTCAGTGAAAGTTTGTACAAACAGGATTGATGTGATCATTTCTATACAAATTGGGAGAAAGATGAGGCTTTCTCCTCCTGCGAAGAAAACAGCGCCTTTCCATTTCTTATGATGAATTTTTGTAGTTTCTGTTGAAAATACAGAGAAACATGTACCAGTTCAACAGTTTATACAAACGTAGTTTAGTGACATCAACTATATTCTTTGAGTTATTTTCTGCCCTGATTAACATAAATTCATTGCCTTCTAAGGCTTCTATCTTATCTATCAATTTGATCCCTATAGTTCTTAAAAGAGCATCATACTCAAGCCAGTCCTTTTTTTTCTTTTTTCAGTTAAAGCTAAACTATTGTTTGACTTTAAGACTTCAGGTGATATTTATTGGCAGGTTAAAGATTACTTCAGGGCAATAGTTTCAGGGGTTTATCCAGATTCCATGACTCCAGAAAGTCAGGAGTGCGTGGGAATTTGAAAACCTCTCTGCATTTCCCATTTTTATCATTTTTTGGGGGGTGGGCATCACTGCTCTCCGGTGGTGGGAGTAGGAGGCCCAGCCCCACTGCTGGAATTGAACCTCCGTCCCAGTGGGCCGCAGTCCCGCGCACAACCACCACGCCACCGGGGCTCAGCCCCCCATTTTTATCATTTTAATGAGGATTCCTTCTTCTATGGAGTCGTTGAACAAACTGTTCAGTAATGGCAGCCGAGCAGCATCCAGTTCTTTTGCTCTCCTGGCAAAGGAGACAGTTAGTTGTTCATGGAGGCCTTTTGCTCATTTGCCTTTATGGCTAATAGGCCAGTGATTTTCAATCCCTACGGTGTCAGACCGGGTTGACTAGAGAAACAAACCCAGAGATACTCATATGTATAAGAGAGAGCTTTCTATCAAGGAGCAATTGTATATTAAAAAAACAGCCCAGTCCAGACCAAGTCCGTAAGTCCATTTTTGGTCCATATGTCCAGTACTAGTCTATAAATTCCTTTTCAGGCTCACACCGACATGTAGCGATGCCAATGCAGGAAGATCACAGGCAGATGAGTGAAAAGTCTGTGGATCCATTGGCAGTAAAAGCATCTTAGCCCTGGGGCAGGTCTCCACGTGGTTAGTCAGCAGGAATACATACCAAGGCAGAGAGTGTGTGGCCTGCTTCCAAGGAAAAAGAGGAAGTTCCCAGAATCCTCATGAAAAGACTCTGTCCACCAGGAGGCATCATCAGGCTGTAACCTGGATTGTCAGGCTAAACTTCACTCCTCCACCCTCTTTATCAAGTTCATGTGAAATTATGTAACTATCATACCTCCTTTACAGGGGTTTGGAATATTATATCTCCTCTACCAGTAAATGACATATTGTGATAGTTGTAGGCAGAAATTAAAATCTATTTAGAAGGCTGTGTCATATGTATAATGAATACCTTAATGAGATTAGAAGATGATATTCAATTCAGTTCATTAAGTAGGTAATTGCTGTGTGTTGAGTGTACTATATTCTAAATAAATACACTAATGATAAAAAAGGAAACTAGCTAGCTAGCTTTATGAAATATTAGAGCTGTTGGCCAAAAGAGTAGTTAGATAATGAGAGCGGGGAAATATAGGCATCCCTTTATGGAACCGTACACAGTGTACATGGGAAAGAGTCCTTACTGTCAGGCAAACATTGGACCGCTCACCTCAAGTTAGTGATTCAAACCCACCAGCCCCTTTGAAGAAGGAAGGTGAGGTGGTCTTTTTCCATGAAATCCTAATGGGTTGCTATGAATCAGAATCAAGTGGACAGCAGTGGGGACACTGTCTCTCTGGGCTAGACCTCTGCAGGGTACAAAGATGCATCAAGGTGAGGGCCAAGTGTGATGAGCAGTGTCTGTAGTGTGCTCTGGAGCTCAGATACCAGGGAATGATAAGCAGAAAGAGGTGGGTGACCTATGAGAGGAACTTCCGAGGATGGGCAGGATCGCTATACTTGGAGAGGAGACAACGTTTAGCAAGCACAGTGAAAACTGTGAGTGCAGAGATGGGATGATAGAGAGTCCAATTGGGCTAGAGAACAGAGGTGGTGTTCCCATTAAGGCTGGGAATGGAAATTGAGCAATAGTCACAACAATAATAGGAGTAACTGGCCTTTTTTTACATGCTTATTATTTTCCAGATAATAAGTTTATCTTTCACAAGTAGTATGTCATTTGATTCCCATAACAAGTCTTGAATTAGGTGCTTTTAAAAATCTTAGTCCATTTTTATAGATAAATTGAGGAATACTAGAGAGCCTGAAAAAGTTTGTGAAAAATTCCATTTTTCTTTGAACTTTTTTTTTTTTTTGGGGGGGGTGGGGTGCATCACTGCTCTCCGGTGGTGGGAGTAGGAGGCCCAGCCCCACTGCTGGAATGGAACCTCCGTCCCAGTGGGCCGCAGTCCCGCACACAACCACTACGCCACCAGGGCTCAGCCCTCTATGAACTCTTTTGAAGCCTCCTCTTGGTGCTAACAATTGATGGAGAAAGAAATTAAGTCTAGGCACTTAGTCACAAAGCCCGTGTTTGTAATCTGCATGCTATACAATTTAACCACTCGTGGTTTTGCATACTCTTCAGTATCTGGCTAGGAAGTCTACCTTGATGGACTAGGCAGTGAGGGACTGTCGAAACTTTTCACCTGTACAATGAAATGAAAGCTGTGCATTCTGAAGCTGTGCAATACAGTGGGTTAAGAGACAAGCTAGGCTGAGCCCCGGTGGCGCAGTGGTTGAGTGCGGGACTGCGGCACACAGGGTTGGCGCTTCAAATCCAGCAGCAGCTCTCCAGGAGCAGGGCTGGGCTTCCTATTCCCACCAGGGCAGTGATGCCACACACACACACACACACACACACACACACACACAAAGAGAAGCTGATCCCTATAAGGTGAGCAGTTTGAAACCACCAACTGCTCCAAAGAAGAAAGTTGAGGTTTTCTACACCTGTAAGGATTTTAGTCTGAGAAGCTTAGCAAGGTTAGGTCTCCTCTGTCCAGTAGGGTCACTATGAATTGGAAATGCCTCCATGGTAGTGAGTCGAGTTTTGGTTTGATGCATTAGGAAAATAGATGTGAGCTCATACATGGGATCAATCTGGAGAGAAAGTAGAGGTGGAGCTAGTTTTCTCTTTCCTTACTAGATGGAATTATTGAAGAAGCTATCTGGCTCTGCCCTACCATCCCTCTCTCTTCCCCTCTTTTCTTCATCTCTTTTCTTTCATTCTTTCTTTCCTCCTGTAGCTCCAGTATTAAACTGTTGTGGTGTCTGGCACATTACTATGATGGGTTTTAGTTTATTCTGAACAGGATGTAAGGTGGCTGCCTGGGAACCCAGTAAGCATTTTTTCCCTGAGTACATTAATAAATGACTGTTTTTGTTGGCTAGAGTGATGTAGTCCTAGGATTTGATGAAAAGCTTTATTTTATATACAAATCCTGTAAAGCAAATGACTAGAACCATATTTTCATCTTATGAAGAATGATGGATTCTATGTCAGTTAGGATATTAGTGATTATTAACAATACAGTTGTATCACAATAGTATAAATCATTTAATTCAAAGGGTGCTCATCCTTTAAATAGGTATTAGGGTTTGGATTTAGCATTAACCAGCTATAAATTCTACCCACACACTTGCCAAGAAGCAACAAAAAATCACATTAATCAACTTTTCTAACTGATAATAAATCTGTTCGATATTAGTACCTGCATACTTATTTAGGCACTTTTTCTAAAGACCAAGTAGCTGCAGTCTCTCACTGGAAAGTTGTAAATTTGTAGAGAGTCCCATTTTGTGTTTTATTGAGGAAAATGTATAGAAAAGTAAGCCTGAGTAACTTTTCTAAAATTCAGACTTGAAAAATTCAAACATTTAGAGAAATCCAAAGACAAGATAGTTACCTCTTTTAAAAATACCTGTAAAGATGAGGCTTTAAGTAAAGCAACATACGAGAGTAGACTTCAGCCATCACTAGGTCCTACTTAAATTCTGGATTTCTTATAATAAATGTATAGATATTGGCTAACAGTATTTATGCATGCATGTACATAACGACGTGATATATATATATATATATATATATATATATATATAATAAAATTAGTACATTTATATCTAGGAACACTTCATTAAGAAAATGGGCCATCTGGGGCTGAGCCCCGGTGGCGGTGGCGTAAATGGTTCGGGACTGGGGCCCACAGGCATGGCGGTTCAAATCCAGTGGCGGCTCTCAGGAGCAGCACTGGGTAGCACCCACGACCAGCAAAGGTAGTGATGCCCCCCACGACCCCCCCCCCAAAAAAAAAAAAAAAAGAAAATGGGCCATCTGGATCATTCTAGACTGTCTAACTCTTCAGCATCCAAAGACATGACTCATTCAGAAGCAATGAGATGAGAATAACTGATGAGGAAAAAAATGGCTACACTATAAGTTAATGACCCTACACATATTCAGAGGTCCCTACAGTTGTAGAAAACAGATTTACCTGAGATTATGTGAACATAGCACGAGACGGGGGAGCAGATATCATATATGTTTTAAATGAAGACAGTGCTATGGGAATTCAGAGAAGAGAAAAATTGTTTCTAAGTGGAGAATCAGGGAAGGCTTCATGGAAAATGTGTGATTTGGGGCTGAGCGTAGTGGTTGTGCGCGGGACTGTGGCCCACTGGGGTGGAAGTTCAATTCTAGCAGCAGCTCCACAGGAGCAAAGGCTGGGCCTCTTACTCCCACCACCAGAGGGCAGTGATGCCCCCCAAAACAAACAAACAAAGAAAATGTGCGATTTGAATGGCACAGAGGCACTAAAATTTTTACCAAAGATAGGATTTGGCAAGTTTGCCACAAGTAGACTAAAGGAAAGAAAATGAAGGGGGCGTAAGGAAGCATCCGCAATGTTCAGGAAGTCGAACAGTGAGCAGTCTGGTTTGCTGACAGGGGAGTTGTGTGAAGATGGTGCCAGAGTGGTTTGTTGGGGCTGGGTGCCAGGGCTCGGGCATTTGAAGGTGGCTGTGAGTGAGCCCTGCGTGGGAGCAGAATGGCACATACTGAATCATCTTTCTTCTCACTACGAGGTTTGAAATAGCAGCTAACCGAGTCAATCTGTGGATAACCGAACCACGCGCCTGAAAGTTTAATGATCGTGTGTTCATGGACAAGTTGAAACCCTGGAGAGAACAGATGGTAAATGATTTAACACACCCAGCATCCCTCATTTGCCCATGCCGATCACTTTTCACTAAACCAGCCCCAAACTCCTTTATATGTCAAAACAAAATCAAATCTTGCAGAATCCATTAGTCCTCTGTTCTTGCCCAGTCATCAGAAGGCTTTGAGATCCAGCAGTTTTTCAGGGTCCCTGTTCAAAATCTGCGTGGATTAAGTATGTATAAATAAATAGGTTGCTCTTCATATTCTTCCAATTTTTAAAAAATTACCCATTTTAATGATTTATATTTTTAAAAATCACTCGTTTGTTAATTCTATGGATTACCTCTGGACTTGACTCTGAACTTTGTTCAGTTTTGAAAACATTTAATGGGACTGAGCCCCAGTGGCTGGCATAGGTGGTTGAGTACCGGACTACGACCCGCAGGGTTGGCGTTCAAGTCCAGCGGCAGCTCTCAGGAGCAGCACAGGATAGCTCACACGGCCACCAGAGGGCAGTGATGCCCCCCCCCCAAAAAAAAAAAAAAAGAAAAGAAAACATTTAATGAATGGAAGGAATTGAGGAAGACTAATGTTCAAGCCAACCGTTTTTCATCCTTTTAGTAATCGTTCTTTTCACTGCAGGTCTGTATTGCGGTTGTGAATGTGTATGCAAACCGCAGTTGATAGCAGCCCTCAGGGGTTTTCCTTATTTGTGCTTAGGTAGTTTTTCCTGATTCTGTATTTGCATTGTTTGTCCTTTCTCTAGCAGTACAGAACTCCCTGAAGTATTTTAAATTATATTTTAAACAGAATTTAACAGAAAAATAACAGAATTTCCTAGGCAACATGTAGTCTTTACAAATATGTTTGAGGACAACAGTTTTCAATAATATTGTCAGATAATTCTCCAGAACACCTACCAATTTACGTTACCAGCAGCCTGCCAATTTATATTTTTTATTTCTTTCTATATGATAGTGTTCCTTAACAGTTTTGTGAATTTTTGGGGGTGGGGGGCATCACTGCTCTCCGGTGGTAGGAGTAGGAGGCCCAGCCCCACTGCTGGAATTGAACCCCCGTCCCAGTGGGCCACAGTCCCGCGCACAACCACTATGCCACTGGGGCTCAGCCCAGTTTTGTGAAATTAAAAAAAAATTGTTTATCATGAAAGATTTCAAACATACCAATAGGAAAAACTGCCGACTCCCCAGAAAAGTAGTACAACCCGTATCTATTGTCATATTTGCTTAATAATAACTTTTAACAATAAGGGCATCACGACATGATACTATACTTTTGTTTGTTTGTTTGTTTTTTGGTATTTCTTGGGGGGGCATCACTGCCCTCTGGTGGTGGGAGTAGGAGGCCCAGCCTTTGCTCCTGTGGAGCTGGAATTGAACCTCCATCCCAGTGGGCCGCAGTCCCGCGCACAACCACAACGCGGCTCAGCCCCGATACTATACTTTTATTCTTTTTTTTATTTATTTTTATTTTATTTTAGGCATCACTGCCCTCAGGTGGTGGGAGTAGGAGGCCCAGCCTTTGCTCCTGGGAGCCGGAATTGAACCTCCATCCCAGTGGGCCGCAGTCCCGCGCACAACCACTACGCCACCGGGGCTCAGCCCGATACTATACTTTTAAATATTTAGTAGGTACCCTTTTTAAATAAAGACATTCTTCCACATAATCACCATACTATTGTCATACCTAATAAAATTTCATGGTGATTCCTTTTCTTCCTTTCTCTTTTTTTGTTATTTAGCATTTTCTTTCTCAATTTTAGCAGTTTTACTGACATGTAATTCACATATCACACAGTTGAATAGTTTAAACATAATAAAAATTGTGCAACCACTACCACAATTAATTTTAGAATATTTTCACCTTGTACTCATTATTAATTCCCTACTTATCCCCAACTCCTGTGCCATTAACTCCAAAAAACTATAAATCCAGTTATTGTTTCAGTAGATTTACTTGTCCTGAATATTTTTTGTTGTTGTTCTTTTTTTTTTTTGGCATCACTACTCTCCTCGTGGTGGGAGTAGGAGATCCAGCCCCACTGCTGGAATTGAACCTCCCTCCCAGTGGGCCGCAGTCCTGCGCACAACCACTACGCCACCAGGGCTCAGCCCGGTATCAGCTTTTTTATCCCCTCCGTCCCCCACTTCCTCCCTCATGAACCCTTGATAATTTATAAATTATTATCTTTTCTTGTCTTACACTAATTGATGTCTACCTTCACCCACTTTTCTGTTGTCCGTTCTTGTGGGGGCTATATATAGATCATTGTAATCATTTCCTCCTTTCTCCCCCCACCTTCCTCTTCCACTCCTGGTATTGCTACTCTCATTATTGGTCCTGCCCTGAAAAAAAAACATTATATATCATATATATAACATATAGAAACAAAAAACAAAGAAACCAGCAACAATAACAAAAGAGCATTTACTTAATATTAACTAATACTTCAAAAAAAAACTAATACTTGATTTATGTGAAGAATTCCAATGGTTTCTAAAGTCTGTTATATATGGCTTGTTCAATATGGAGTCAAATTAAGGACCATACATTTTATTCTACATATTGTTATTCAGAGATCACACACAGCAACACAAAGAAACCTCTGTTCCTTATGGGTTCCAAGACTAAATCTTTGTGGGACAGTCTCGTCTTTCTCCTGCTGAGATTTTACCATTAACCTCGTACTTGATATGATGTAATGTGAAGTTCAGTGCATTCTAGGACTGACTTTTAGAATAGTTTCTGTTTTCTCCTCTGTCCCCTTTCCAACCTCTTTTTTTTTATAGTGTGGATTTGTTGGAACTTGATTAAAGTAGTTTTCTTAAGTGTCCATCCCATCTTCTGGATTTACATCCACTTTGTGGTAAGCAATACAGCCCTTTAGTCCCTAAGATGGAAGGTGTATTTTTTTTCCCAATGATTTTATTGGAGGCTCTTACAGTGCTTATAACATTCGATACATCATTTGTATCAAGCATAGCTGTACACATGCTGCCATCTTCATTTCCAAAGATTTTCTACTTGAGCCCTTGGTGTAAGCTCCTCTTTCCCCCTCCCCCTTTTTTTTTTAATAGAAGGTGTATCTTAAGCCTTGTTTAAATCTAAAGCTTAAGTAAGTAGATTAAATTTCTTACTTGAATACTTCATAAATATTCTTCACATTGTACCTTGTGAGGTACATAAATGTTGGGTTGACCCATTTGATCACAGACTTAAGGTGGTAACTTGATTGTCAGATTGTTTCATCATAAAGTTCCTTTTTTTTTCTTGTGACTAGCATATTAAAAAATTATTGGGGGCGCTGAGCCCCGGTGGCGTAAGTGGTTGAGTGCAGGACTGCGGCCCGTGGGCTTGGCGGTTCAAATCCAGCGGCGGCTTTCAGGAGCAGTACTGGGTAGCACCCACAACCCTCAGAGGCAGAAATGCCCACAAAAAAAAAAAAATTATTGGGGATGAAATTTTTTTTCAACACTAAGTACAATTCTTGTTTGAATTAATTTTTCATGTCATTCGGCCATTTGTGAATTATAGATTTGCTACTTTTTAAAATTTGCACTGTACATTTAAAATTGTTACTTGGTTTCATTGATAATGATGTGTTCTTATTATAAATATTTTATTAAATCATTTTATTAGGGGTTCGTATGACTCATCACAATCCACACATACATCCATGTGTCAAGTATTTTGTACATTTGTTTCCCTCATCATTTTCACCACACTTGCTTTCTACTTGAGCCCCTGATATCCACTCCTTATTTTTCAATGATGTGTATTATAAACAGTAGATTTCAGTTTCAAAATATAACCAAAGTCAAATACAACTTCAAAAAGAGATACAAATTGCAATAATATTACCAGACATTTCTTGGACAGGTTTTTGTGTTGGGTCTAAATTTGTTTAAAAAAAAATTCTGAACTGGTAACTTAAAAACGCAGAGCCCTGTTGGCGCAGTGGTTGTGTGCGGGACTGTGGCCCACAGGTTTGACAGTTCAAATCCAGCAGTAGCTCTCCAGGAGCAAGGCTGGGCTTCCTACTCCCACCAGGGCAGTGATACAGGTGGGGGCGGGGGGCAAGAATCAAGACAAAACCAAAATCTCCCTGAATTGAAAAGCTACTACTATTTTGTTTGAAATGGAGATAAATCTTGAATTCCTAAAAGCAGCTTTATATACGCATCCAAAAATGATCCAGAACGAATTTTTTTCTCTCTCAGTATTTCATTTCGTGTTTGATTCTTTATGTACCAATTTTTTTCTCCCACTTATGTACCAAATCTTTATCTTCTTTAAATATTTTTTCTAGTCACATCTATTTTAACTTTTTTCTTATTTCATTTTTGTTATTTAAATCTTTTTTTTTGGTGGGGGGGAACATCACTACTCTCCTCGTGATGGGAGTAGGAGGCCCAGCCCCACTGCTGGAATTGAACCTCCATCCCAGTGGGCCGCAGTCCCGCCCACAACCACTATGCCACCGGGGCTCAGCCCTTTTTTTTTTAATTTCTTTTGTTTATTAAATTATAACTAATAAAGATTTCCTTTGAAACTACAAAAGCCATATATGTTCATTGCAACAAGTTTAACAGTATCCGAGGTGTATGAAGAAAAAGCCTTTCTGTGCTCTTAGGAATGCAAGTATCATTGATTTTCTCTCTTTATAGCATTACTAAGATGTCATGGTGGTGAAATGAGTATGTGTTGGGATGCTAGCCATAAGGTCAGCAGTTCAAAACCACTAGTTGCTCCTTGGAAGAAAAGCAGGCTTCCTACTCCTATAAAGAGTTATAATCTCAGAACCCTTATCCCCGACCCCCACCCCAACGCAATGCTACCCTGTCCTGTAGGGATGTCCATGAGCCAGAATTGACTCTATGGCAATGAGTTTGCTTTTGAAAATGACAGAATCATTGTTCCACAAACTTCTGTTTTTTTTGGGGGGGGGGCAGGGGGGAGGAGCACTCACTGCCCTCTGGTGGTCGTGGGAGTTACCCAGCCTTGCTCCTGGAGAGCTGCTGCTGGATTTGAACCGCCAAGCCAATGGGCTGCAGTCCCATTCTCAACACTACGACACTGGGGCTCAGCCCAAACTTCTCTTTTTAAAACTATATCTTCTGCCAATTTACAGTGTATCATATGTGTCCTTCTAAATCATTTTTTTCTTTTCTTTTTTTTTCTAAATCATTAAAGAGCAAAGCCCCCCTTTTTACTGACTGCATAATAATTCACTTATGAGCTGAGCCCTGTTGGCGTAGTAGTTCTGTGTGGGACTGCAGCCCACTGGGTTGGCAGTTCAAATCCAGCGCAGCTCTCCAGGAGCAAGGCTGGGCCTCGTACTCCCACCAGAGGTCAGTGATGCCCAAAACAAAAACAAGTATGAAAAAAACAATTTACTTATATAGGTTTTAAAAAAATGTTCAGGTTGTGAGGTTTTCCCCATAAAAGAATTGCAGTATACATTCTTGTGCATATATCTTTAAGAAATTGAGCTTTTATTTCTGTAAGATACATTCCTACAGAAGGTTAAGTAATAAGCTTATTTCAGTTTTCTTATGAACGATCTGGTTATTTTCCACAAAGGTTGTTAAAAATCTTTATTTCCCCTAACACTGGACGCCACATATCTTTTTTATTTTTTCCAGTTGACTGGGTAAAAGGTGTTTCCTTATCCTAATTTTTATGTCTCTGACTATTGATAGATTGAACAGTCATTGGCTATTTGTAGTCTCTGTTATGCAAATCACCTTTTCCAGTCATTTCTGTGCTTTTTCTCTTGGAATATTATTATTTTATCTTTTAATCAATTTATAGGAGTTTTTTTTGTAATTTGGAATGTTATCCTTTGTTTTGGTCACATTGCAAATATGACATTTGATTTTGTAGTTTACTTTGACATACAGATTAATTCTTACTTCACTTGGTCTGCTGATTTTTCTTTTTCTTAATGATATCTGGACTCACATTTTAATCTTCAGGACTCAACTAACTCTTTTAGATTTTATTTCTATTATTTTTTTATACGCTGTCTATCAAATTATATTTTCATTGTGCAACTTTTACAGAAATTTGTCTTACTTGTTTTAAACTGTCAGGAACAGAATTTCTCTGCCAGGCTAATAAATTATCAGTTCTTTGTTGCTTGGGAATAAAAATGACAATTACAAGTAAATAAAACCCGACTACTCTTATTACTATGAATATATTAGAACAATAGAGGAAGGAATGCTGGCATTCTATTCTTAGAATGATGGCCTGAAGCCTTCTCTGATTGAGAACCCTGAGCCTGTGATTTAATGCATGCCAGAACTTAATAGGAAAAGAACCATTATTCTTTAAAGTTGTTTTCACTTTTGTCTTATGGCAAGGCAACCTTCCTTATTATATAAGATACTTTCCAACTTTGATTTATTTTAGTTTTTACTATGTTGTTTAAAATATGCACAGCAAAACGTACCCCAAACAACGGTTTCCACATGTACAATTCAGGACTTGCATTCTACTTAAGCACTACATTTATTACATTTAACCATTCTCTGCTTCCTTTTCTTGATTATTCTTTGTTTATTAGCATAAATTCATGGACCCCAGCATGCCCTCGCGGTGCTGTGGGTTAGAGTTTGGGTTGTTAGCCACAAAGTGTGTAGTTTATGTGGTTCAAATCAACGCAGCTGCTCAGCGAGAGGAAGCCGAGGCTGTCGGATCCCATAAAGATTTACTATCGGGACCCGGAAACTCTAAGGGTCGTTCTGAGTTGGAATTGGCTTTAATCGCAGTGGGTTTGGTTTGGGTTTAAGGTTTCTGTCTAATTATCAGAGTTGCTGTTGTCAATTTGAGCCCATGTAGATAGTTCTTGAGAAATCACAATGCTCTAAGCAAATCTTTTTATTAGTGAAGTTAAACTATTGTTTGGTTTTAAGAAGACTTCAGGAGGTATTTTTGGTTTAAGGTTTAAAGATTACCTCAGGGCAGTAGTTTCAGGGGTTCATCCTGTCTTTTTGGCTCCAAGAAGTCTGGAGTTTGAGAATTTGACATTCTATTCTAGAGCTTGTTAAATGAAATCTTTCATTTGTGAAGAATTGTCACATGAAATGCAAGTCTTCCTACAACGAGGTGGGAGGCCTTGGGTAAATAATTTTCCTCTGTGTTCTATGAGAGTATTGGGCCAAAAAATTAACCAAGGGCTCTCTAATTCTTTCTCTGTTCAGGTTTTCTTCAAATTATTTTTAGAAAACTTTTTACTAGTAAAAGATTGTTGGATTTGGTTAAGAATCTCTGGGGGTAGAGGGATCTTTGGGAGCAGGAAAGTACCTAGCAGCATACCTGGCACATAGAAAGTTCTTGGTAAAGCATATGTGAACAAATGTATCCATTGAAAATATTCAAATTACAGTAGCTTACAAATAGGAACTTCTATACACATTTCCATTATCTAAAAAATAACTCAAACTTCTGTTACATCTGAAATTATTTCAAAATATAAAGTTAAAACATATGAATGAGCTTTCTGGTGATTACAATAAAGTTTTTTTTTTTTTGGGGGGGGGGCATCACTGCCCTCAGGAGGTGGGAGTAGGAGGCCCAGCCTTTGCTCCGTGGAGCTGGAATCGAACCTCCATCCCAGTGGGTCGCAGTCCCGCGCACAACCACTACGCCACCAGCGCTCAGCCCTACTGTAAAGTTATAAATGTATTCTTAGTCATCATTGAGAGGGAAGGGTTTTATACCTATACAACAACTCTAGAAGGCTTGCATTTGGTACAGCCTAAAGCACTGGTTCTTAACCTGTTGATCGCAATCCCTTTCACAGGGGTTTTCTCACATCATCAGAAAACAGATTTCCGATGGTCTTTGGAACTCAGACACTGCACCTCTGTCAGTCTCCAGGCGGGTGCACCCACATGCAGATACATCCACAGAGGAGTATCTGGCGTGAAGACTGTTACCCATGCTACACCATGCTTCAAGATGAAATTTCATTTATTTGTAATTAGAAATAAATATTTCACAACGTAGAATTAACATACATATTGTTTTTGTGATTAATCACTATGCTCTGTGTTCAATTTGTAATAGTGAAAATACATTCTGCATATCAGATATTTACATTGCAACTCATAACAGTAGCACAATTACAGTTATGAAGTAGCAACAAAAATAATTTTCTGGTTGGGGTCACAGCAATATGAGGAACTGTAAAGGGTTACAGCATTAGGAAGGTTGAGGATCTCTGACCTAAAGAATATGTTTGTGTTATGAAGCAAGTACCAGAGAGATTCTATGATTCTTATTTTATAAGTGACTTAAAACATTGAAATAGGAATTAAGTGGGGCTGAGCCCTGGTGGTGTAGTGTTTGTGTGCGGGACTGCAGCCCAAAGGGTTGACAGTTCAAATCCAGCAGCAACTCTCCAGGAGTAAGGCTGGACTTCCTACTCCCACTAGGGCAGTGATGCCACACACAAAAAAAAGAAGAAGAAAAAGAAATAGAAATCAAGTGTTTAAATGGAAGAATATAGAAAAGTTAATTTTTTAAAAATCATGAATTTTATTTGTTTTTGTTTTTGTTTTTTTGGGGAGCATCACTGCCCTCAGGTGGTGGGAGTAGGAGGCCCAGCCTTTGCTCTGTGGAGCTGGAATCGAACCTCCATCCCAGTGGGCTGCAGTCCCACGCACAACCACTACGCCACCAGGGCTCAGCCCCTTGTTTTTGTTTTTCTTATGTGGCATCACTGCCCTCTTGGTGGGAGTAAGAGGCCCAGCCTTGCTCCTGAAGAGCTGCTGCTGGATTTGAACCGCCAACCCATTGGGCCGCAGTCTTGTACTCAACCACGACGCCACCGGGGATAAGCCAAGAAGAATTAAATTTATTGACAAATAATCTTAGAGTTTTCTTAAACCTGGAAGTAGCCCCAAATTTTGTTTAGCCCTAATGATTCACCCACTCATTTTATAATTTAGGACGCTGAGGTCCAAAAAGATTGTGCTTTGCCCAAATCAGACAACATTTTGGGAAGAACAGGACTAGAACTCAGGACACATTCATTTTGCCATGCTCAGTCTAGCCCTCTTTCCATCCTGCCATTCTATGGTCTGTTGTCATGAACAATGTTGGTGAATTTTGAAGGTGAATCCAGCTGATTAAAAAAAATTTTTTTTCCAAGTCCACACCTGATTTTTATTTTTAAACCAATAATTGGACTTATCAGTACTAAACCATTATAAAATATGGATGCCACAGTTGGGAAATTATGTCATTGGCACTGCACTTTATTTAACTTCTGTAGCTGGATAATGTAGCAACTGTGATAGTCCAAGGGAGTTTCAAACATTTTGTTTTTAATTGAAATGCTAAGATTATGAATTTTTTCCCACAAACTTTATGAAGTCCCCTTATACACAGTTGTAAACTCAGGACCTTTGGATTTCCCATGTACGATATGTGTTTGCTTGTTTGTGTTTTGCTGTGTTATTTTGTGATTTTTTTTTCCAGATTATAAAGAGAGTATGTGTTTAACTAGCTAAAAAGTATCTTATTAGCCCATCAACATTTTTATGCCAGACAGTGGAAAATTGACAAGAAAGACTAAGTCTTTGCTACCTACTTAATTAGAATTTTTTTTTTGGGGGGGGCATCACTGCTCTCCGGTGGTGGGAGTAGGAGGCCCAGCCCCACTGCTGGAATTGAACCTCCGTCCCAGTGGGCCTCAGTCCCGCGCATAACCACTACGCCACCGGGGCTCAGCCCCAGAATTTTTTTTTTTTTTGGAATCTTTTGGGGGCGGTGCTGAGCTCTGGTGGCATAGTAGTTGTGTGCAGGACTGCAGCCCACTGGAATGGAGGTTCAATTCCAGCAGTGACTCCACAGGAACAAAAGGCTGGGCCTCCTACTCCTAGCACCAGAGGGCAGTGATGCCAAAAAAATAAAATTAAAATTAAAAAAATTAAAAAGAATAAAAGGAATCTTTTAGGGATTCTGGCCAAGACAATTGTAGAAGGTCTCCAAAAGTTCAATGAAAAATTCCACTATCTTTTTTTTTGGGGGTGGGGGTGGGCATCACTGCCCTCAGGTGGTGGGAGTAGGAGGCCTGTGGAGCTGGAATTGAACCTCCATCCCAGTGGGCCGCAGTCCCGCCCACAACCACTATGCCACCAGGGCTCAGCCCTCCACTATCTTTTAATTTGATTTTCCTCAAGTTTTTGAAGCCCTTTTGTGTCTGTTATGTTGTTAATTGAAGTGTAACACACAAAGAAGAATGCATTCTTCATATTATAAAATGAACATACTCCTGTAACCACTACTGAGAGATTTTGGGGAGTTTTCTTGGTGGTTATGATATGTTCTCCCTGTTAAACCCTGGACCAGAATAGGCTGTGATTTTACAGTTTGTTCTAGAGTAAAGTTAGTTGAAGCAGCGGAAGAAAAAAGGATTTAGAAGGTTAAATTTCACTTTATTTGGTTGGTATTTATTCTTTTCTTCTGATGTGTCTCTTCCTCTTTGCCCTTTTTCCTTTCTGTCTAGGTCCTGGGAGGAATGGAGAGGGGTCCTAACGAGCCCCTCACCATCTTTTCTGAAAGTGATCAGTTCTTAAACAGGTCTGTTGATTCTTTAGAATACAAATGCAAGTTTGGTGTCTAAGAGCCTGTGTGCATTTCAACATAACAAAGATTTAGGCTTATTGTACTTTTTTAAAAAGGCATGTTGGTCTTATCTAGGGAAGCTACATTTGACATGTGGGCTGGACCACAAGTGGAATAAATTATATGAGCTCTGCTTTAACAGCACAGCAGTTTTGATTATTGGAAGAGCAAATAAATGTATGTATGTATGTATGCATGTTCCTGTGTGTGTTTTTATTTATTGTTTGTTTTTTTGGCCGTTTAACTATCCCTCTCTCTGTCATCATGAATGACCTTTATCATTATTTAGACTGATAAAAACTATAGTTTTGTGGTTTTCAAACTTCACTTTCCACTGGAATCACCTGTGAACCTTTGAAAACTGCTGATGCCTTTGCCTGGACTTGGCAATTTTTTAAAGATTCCCATCTCTAAACTTCTACTCAAACGACTTAAAAAAAAAAATTCCTAGGTGATTCAAATGTGTAGAAAAATTTAGAAATCACTGCTCTAACTAGTTAAAGCCAAACTTATCACAATGCAACGTCTTTCTTTTTTAAGAGCTACTCTGAATAAATTGATAAATTACTTTATCACATACAAAATAATATACCACCTCCCACCCCCAAATAGCAAACAAAAGAGCTGTCATTGAGTCTCCACTCATGAAACCATATGGTGCCGAGTAGAACTGTATGTTCCAGAGGACTTTCAAGGCTATGACGTTAGAAGCAGATCACCAGTCCTTTCTTCCAAGACCCTCTGGATGGGTTAGGGCTGCCAACGTTTTGGTTAGCAGTTCTGTACTTAAACATTCATGTCACTCTTCTTCCAGGGATGCTGTGTAGAGGCCTTCAAAATGGTTCAATGTGTGACTTATCAGCATACGCTATCCTACCATACAGTCTCTAACAAAACTGGACTGTCCTGAACTCCTGGTAATAGAATTGTTTGCCTTTATACAAAGAAGGTTGGGAAAGTGCCAGAATCAGCGTGTAGCATGTACCCAGGCCATCTTCCAGGGGTCCATGCTCTGAGACCTAAAGATCTCATGAGATTGTCCAAAACAACAGCAAACATGTCAGCAGGGTTTATGGTGGTTTCATGTATGCTAAATGTCCCGAGACAAAATCAAGCATGCTTTCCTTATTGAGGAATATAAAATCGTTGTCAAAGTGTTGAAGGCACAAGCACAGAGTCAGAAAGCTAAATAAATACAAATAAAGGCTTTTTTGAATAAAAAAACAAATGGAAAAGACAACAACAACATTCATGTCTTTCTAAGACCAAAAATGCCACTGTTACCAAGTCAATTCTGAATCATAATCACTCTGTAAGAAACATTAGAATTGCCCTGCAGGGCTTCCAAGACCATCTTTACTGGCGCTGACAGTCTCATCTTTCTTGTGAGGAGCAACTAGTGGGTTTGAACTGCTGATTTGTGGTTAATCATGCAACAGATAACTCACTATGTGACCAAGACTCCTTTGTTTCAATGGGACTCCTAAGTATATATACTCACCTGCCACCATCCACTGCCATCAAATTGTTTCTCATGCATAGGGACTTTATATAGGGTTTCCAGCGCTATAAATTTTTATAGTAGCATATAGTCTCATCTTCCTTCTGACCTAAATATATAAGGGGATAAAGATTTTATTTAAAACTTTGCATTTTAAAACCTGTGTGTTTTTTTTTTTATAAATTCAGGTACCATTATCCATATTTTCTTCACCATTGCTTCTTTCCTTAGCATTTAGCGTAGTACTGGCATGTATTGTATCCCTAAATAGTGGTTGAATGAGTGAATGAACCAGTCAGTCCCTCGTGGGCTGAGAGTATATTTTACTTAGCATAGTAAATCCTGTGCACGTGGGAACCTGTGTAAGGTGGAAAACCTGCCAAAGCAGGATTATGCAAATAGTTACCACAAAGATGAGTGATAGAAAAGTGATAAGACTACATTCTGCAGAGCAAAATATTTGTGAAATCTGGAAAAATGAGGCAGTCCTGTAGAGTTCCAGCTCCCGTGGGTTTCCCTGTACTCAAGTAGTTTGAGAGTGGTAGGGTGGTGAAAAACCCAGGCTCAAAAAGTTAATTGCCTGAACTGAAATTATGGCTCTGCCATAAAGCTGTGTGATCTTGAGCTAAGTGACCTAACTTCTCTTTGCCTCAGTTTCCTTGTTGCTGAAAGAAGAGTAATAGAACTTCTTTCATGGGGTTAGAGAGAGAACTAATTTGCTTAATAACACAAATTGCTTAGAACAGTACCTAAATAATTTACTGTATATACTCGTGTATAAGCTGTTTTTTTTTTTTTTTTTTTTTTTTTTTGTGGGGCATCATTGCTCTCCGGTGGTGGGAGTAGAAGGCCCAGCCCCACTGCTGGAATTGAACCTCCGTCCCAGTGGGCTGCAGTCCCGCGCACAACCACTACGCCACTGGGGCTCAGCCCAAGCTGAGTTTTTTCAGTACATTTTTAATGCAGTTTTTGTGGTAAAATTAGATGCCTTGGCTGATAATCATTTCGGTTTTATACTCGAGTATATGTGGTACCTGATGTATAGTATTGTAAACTTTGTTGTTATTGTCTATTATTATTAAATCAATTCTAACTCGTGATGACTCAGCTGTTAGAGTAGAACTGCTTGGGAGGGTTTTCTTGGAAGCAGATTGCTTAGGAGGTACCAAACCAGCTACCTTTTAGGTTAGTAGTTGAGCATAAACCATTTGTACTACCTGGGAGGGATGTCAGGCTCCCTGATTTTCTTGAAGCATGGAGACTAAAAGTGTTTTAAGAGACTCCAAGGTCACAGATGAAAAAACAAGGTGGAACCCAGGGGGGGGATATAGTTCACTATGTTCTTTATATAGACAATCCCCAATTTATCATGTATTGAGTTAGGATGAATTGCACTGAAAACCATCCATTTTTTGATACATCGTATTAATGAGATTACATACTACTGTGTTACAGTGCATAATTTGCTGATGTTATCAATCTTGAACCACCAGCCAAAGACAAATACATAGTTGATTTATAAAGACACTGATAAAAGAAGGCAATAATCTTGAAAACTGAAAAAACAAAACAAAAACAGAAGTATCTGACTTATTTACCTTAAGCACTATGCTCTTTTTGGGGGGAGCATCACTGCCTCTGGTGGTTGTGGGCGCTACCCAGTGCTGCTCCTGAGAGTGCCCGCTGGATTTGAACCGCCAAGCCCGTGGACTGCAGTCCCGCACTCAACCACTAAACGCCACCGGGGCTCAGGCCCTGACTTATTTACATAACTGATTTATGATGGAGTTGTTGGACTGGAATTCATTTGAAATCTGGGACTACCTGTTTTTTGTTTCTACCATCTGTCAGTTTGCCATACTATGATGGTTTATGTGTTGCTATGATACTGGAAGCTATGCCACTGATAATTCTTTTCTTTTTTTGGCATCACTGGTCCCTGGTGGTGGGAGTAGGAGGCCCAGCCTTGCTCCTGGAGAGGGCTGCTGAATTTGAACCCCCAAACCAGTGGGCCACAGTCCCACACACAACCACTACTGGGTCTCAGCCACCACTGATATTTCAAATACCAGCAGAATTTCCTGTGGTGGACAAGCACCTGCAGACCATTCATATTAAGACAGATTAAGAAAAGCCTGCTGCTGACATCTAAAAATTAACCAATCATAATCTGTAGATCACAACGAAATATTGTTTGATGTAGTGCTGGAAGAAGAATGCCTCTATTGGAAAACATGTGATCGGGCTGGGCCCCGGGGGTGTAGTGGTTGAGTGCGGGACTGCGGCCCACGGAGTTGGTGGTTCAAATCCAGCAGCAGCTCTTCAGGAGCAAGGCTAGGCCTCCCACTCCCACCAGAGGGCAGTGATCCTCCCCCCAGAAAAAAAAAAGGAAAAAAAATGCATAGTGCTCACAACAGAGACTTGGGCATACCACTGATGTCAAAGAAGGTGCGGAACCAAGCAACATTTTGTTCTAGTACATGAGGTTGCCTTGAGTGTGAACCATCTCAGTAATAACTAACAGCTTTGCTGAATTTTCTCATAAACAATATAATTTTATATATTTTAAAAACAAAAAGTTTACAGGAAAAAAATCTAAGTTTACAATATGCAAAAGAAAAAAATAAAGCTTGTGTCTTCTCTCAATGCTTTTTGGGGGTTCAATTCTGTACCCACTTCGACGCCATACCTGTCCCAAAGTTACCACATTAATTAAATAACATCTGAAAAGTGTGGTTCTAAACCTTAAGGTATTTAGGCCTCTAGGCTTAAACCATTGAGTGTTCAAATACCCATAGATCAGGCCTCAATGTAGACCTGGTGGGACACAGGCATTATTTTCTAAAGTTTTTCAAATAATTTAACATATAGTCAAAGATGGAACTCATGGAAATTCTTCGGAAGCATATACCTTTGACCTCAGTCTCAGTAGTAGTCAGGACTCTTTGTGTAGGAGCCCTGGGGGTGTAGTAGTTATAGGTTGGGCCGTGATCTGTAAGGTCAGCTGTTCGAAACCATCAGCCACTCTTTGATAAGAAAGATACAGGAATTTTTAGTCCCATAAACGGTTACAGTCGGGGCTGAGCCCTGGTGGCGTAGTGGTTGAGTGCAGGACTGTGGCCCACGGGCTTGGCGGTTCAAATCCAGCAGCGACTCTCCAGGAGCAAGGCTGGGTAGCTCCCACGACCACCAGAGGGCAGTGATGCCCCCCTTCCCCCCCAAAAAATAGCTCACTGCCATTCATTTAAACAGTTACAGTCTCGGAAACCTGTGGGAATTCACTGAACTGGCATTGACTTGATGGCTTTTTTGAGGGGGTCTATTCATGTAGGAGCGCGGTGGTGTCATACTGGTTATGGCCTGCTAGCCACAAGGCCTGTAGTTTGAATTGTCAAAAACCCAAAGTGGCATTTCTACTCTGCCCTGTGACTATGAATTAGCCTTGATCCCATGGCGATGAGTTTACTGTTTTTGAATTGAAGGCCGTTTCATAGGTAGTACGTTGGGCTGGCATTCAGCTGTCAGCCCAAAGATGCACAGTTTAAATTCACCAGTAGCCCTAACTACTATTAAATCTATTTCTATAAAGATTTACAGCCTTGAAAACCCTTTGAGGCAGTTCTGTTCTGTCCGTTAGGGTCACTATGAATTGAAATGGACTTGATGGCTGTGACTTTTGTGTGTCTGCTTCAGTGCAGTTCTAAGTATTAGACATTGACTTAAAAGAGACTGAGAAGAGAGCTTGGTTTTGATATTTCGGCTAACGATGCCCAGCATGTGAGTAAGGCAGTTACTTTGTTGAGGCATATGGTGGGGAAAAACCTCAAAGTCGCTGCCATCAAGTCAGGTCAGACTCATTTGGTAGAAAAGACACTGAATTTGGGATTGTGTGACAAGATCTAATCTAGATCCTGCCACAACTTTGGGCTCTTAAGTTTAGTCACATCACACAACCACTCTCTGACTTTCACTTTTCCCTGCTGTGAAAAGCTGGGAAAGTTGGACTGATTGTTCTATAAATCCCTAACTGTACCACCACTCTCTAAAATTTCCCATTTGTGAGCCAGTCGGGAGCAGCTGGCCAACTTTGTTGAGTGTGAACAATAGGTGAGCCTGTGAGAGGCCAGCATGATGAGAAGAACCAGCTGTGTAGGCCTGGGGTGGAAAGGGACAAGTGTGGGAGACCAGGCTAAGGGAATGAATGGTAGGGAGCATTGAAATAGAGGCGGTAGCTCCGCTCAGCACTGGTCATGGTATCACCCACTGTCAAGTGACTCACAGGGAACAGTAGTCAGACGAGCCTCCTAAAATATTTTTGTTGCATGTATCTTGAAGGGTAAGCATAGGAGTGTTATATTACTCTCTTAAAGAGTCTAAGAGAGTGCTAGATAGCTAGGTTTTATTTTCTGTAGTCAATACATTTACATGGTTCAAAATCAAAAGATAAAAAAAGATAAGCTGTGAAATCTTAAGCCCTCCCTTAGCTTGCATTTATACTCTCAAAGACAACTATTGTTTCTCTCAACTTTTACTATGAAAAAGTCCAAACATACAGAAAAATTGGGAAATGATACAATGAATACCTAGTTTAGATAATCCTTTTTTCCCCCAATCATTTTATTGGGGGCTCATACATCGTTTTTCACAATATATAAATAAGCATACTCATCAAGCACCCTCTCATGTCCACTTCTATTATTATTCTCCAATCGTCCACCTTTTCCCTTAAGCCCCTAGTATCGGCTTATCCATTCCTTCCCCTCTTCCCCTGGTCTCTCCTCCCCTCCAACCCTCAATACTTTATACATTGTTATTGTTTTTTCATATCGTACACTGCCCGACCTCTCCCCCAATCCACTCCTTTGATGCCCGTCCTTCAAATAAGAGCTTGTGTATATATCCTTGCTGTTGGTTTCCCGCCCCCCCCACTTCTGTCTACCCTTCCAGTATCTCCAATCTAACCATTGGCCCAAAGGGGCCCATCCATCCTGGTTTCCCCATATCTCCAGCTCCCCTCTATGCCAGTGTGACTTCTCCAGTCACAAGGTAGAGTTGGGCCCATGATGGTTGGGGGACGGGGAGGAAGGCTTCAGGAACTAGAGGAAACTTGTATGCATCATCACTGCCTGGCTGCCCCCCGACTGGTCTGTCTCCTCCCTGTGACTCGTTTAGATAATTCTTAACACTTGCCTTGTATGTGTTCTCTTTATTGATAGATAATTGCTGAATAAATTGATGCATTCACAATTTATCCTTAACTGCGTCTCTCTCTCTCTCTCTCTCTCTCTATATATATATATATATATATATACGCACACACACACACACACACACACACACACACACACACATATATATATATATATATATATATATATATATATTAGCTCTGGGAAGTTTCAATTTTTGTTTTTGTTTTTGTTGGGGGGTGTCACTGCCCTCTGGTGGTGAGAGTAGGAGGCCCAGCCCTTGCTCCTGTGGAGCCGCTGTTGGAATTGAACTTCCACCCCAGTGGGCCACAGTCCCGCGCACAACCACTACGCCACTGGGGTTCAGCCGGAAGTTTTAATTTTTGGGGGGGGAGGGCATCACTGCCTCTGGTGGTTGTGGGCGCTACCCAGTGCCGCTCCCGAGAGCCGCCCCTGGATTTGAACCACCAAGGCCGCGGGCTGCAGTTCCACACTCTACCACTTACGCCACTGGGGCTCAGCCCGGAAGTTTTCATTTTTAAAGAACATTTACAGGACTGTATAACTAAAGATGAAGAGAACACGTGTTTTAAGAAAGTTTTATGGGGCTGAGCCCCAGTGGCATAGTGGTTGTGCGCGGCACTGCGGCCCACTGGGATGGAGGTTCAATTCCAGAAGTGGGGCTGAGCCTCCTACTCCCACCACCAGAGAGCAATGATGCCCCAAAAAACCCAAAGCAAAACAAAACAAAAAAAAGAGAAAGTTTTATAAAATGTTAAGTAAATGTGGAGAGAAAATCGCTACCAAGCATGCACATCTATGGCATCATGAAACTATTTTCTTTCTCTTTTTAAAAAATTTTACTGAGGCCTTATACAACTCTAATCACAACCCATACATACGTCCATTGTATCAGCATGCATCTTCTATGGATGGAGGCTTGCTGGGTTACATTCACGATCACACATAATATTACCACACCCAAGAAAATGAAGAGCAATCTTACTAATCGTCTCTAAAGATGCCTTGGTAGCACTCTGGGATAAGCATTGGACTGTGAACTGTAAGGTTGGTGGCTCAAATCCATCTCAGGAGAAAACTGAGGTCCTCAGCTCCTCTAGAGATTTATAGACTTAGACCTTTTTTTTGGGGGGCCATCACTGCCCCCTGGTGGGAGTAGGAGGCCCAGCCTTGCTCCTGGAGAGCTGCTGCTGGATTTGAACCGCCAGCCCAGTGGACTGCAGTCCCGCGCACAACCTCTATGCCACCGGGGCTCAGCCCAGTCTTAGGCCTTCTTTTTTTGTTCGTTTGGTTTTGTGGGCATAGTCTTAGGCCTTCTTAAGCAGAAGTTTTACTCTATCCCATAAGCTCGCTGTGAGTCACAATCAACTCACTAACTGGGGGGTGTCTTGTTGTTTTGGTTTAATAGCCTCTTGGCTTAAGGAGCCCTGGTGGTATAATGGGTTCCACAATGAAATGCTCTTGGGAGAAAGGTGAGACACAGTGTCTGTAAAGATCCACAGCCTGAGAAACCCAAAGGAGCGATTCTGCTCTGTCCTAGTGGGCTGCTTGAGGCAGAGCTGAACCCATAGCAGTGGCTTTAGTTTTATTATACCCAGCTCAGGAGCACTGGGTCAGCCACTGTCAAGCAAGCATCGTTTTTTAACTACAAGGTTGGCAGTTCAAACTAAGCAGCTCAACTCTTTCTCTGGAGAAAGATGAGGCTCTTTGCTCTCTCTCTTAATCAAGAACTATGAGGAAACTTCCAAAAAATTGAGAAAATAATGCTTTCTCCCCCAGCCCACCCCCACTATCATGACCCCAATTCCCTCTTACAAATCCCGCTAGACCAGAGCATGTACACTGGTATAGATAAGAGCTGGAAACACTGGGAATCCAGGACAGATAAGCCCCTGAGGACCAATAATGAGAGTAGTGATACCAGCAGGGGAAGGTGTGTGTGTGTGGGGTGGGGGGAGGGGGAGGACGGGACTGATCACAATAATCTATATATAGCGCCCTCCAAGGGGGATGGAAAGTCAATATAAGGCATGAAAAAATATTAATTTATAAATTATCAAGGGTTCATGAGGGAGGAAGGAGGGAGGGAAAACAGTGATACCAAGGGCTCAAATAGAAAATGTTTTGAAAATGTTGATGGCAACATATGTACAAATGTGCTCGACACAATGGATGTAGTATGGATTGTACTAAGAGTAGTACGAGCCTCCAATAAAATGATTTTAAAAACTTGTGGAGGCAGAGCCCTGGTGGCATAGTGGTTGTGTGTGGGACTGCGGCCCAGAGGGTTGACGGTTCAAATGCAGCAGCAGCTCTCCAGGAGCAAAGCTGGGCTTCCTACTCCCACCAGGACAGTGATGCCCCCCCCCCCCCCACACACAAACTTGTGCAAAAATGGAATTAAAAGATAGTGGGATTTTTTTCCCCACAAACTTTTTGAAGCTCACTTCTGTTTCCCTCCTAATTTTTTCCTCCCATAGCATCTTGCTTTCTAAACAGAACAGAACAGTTGTAACTAGTCCCACAACCCGTATTTGTCACATTATTTTTCCAGTTAATTTTTCTTGTTGTTTTAGCCCCTGAATATTCCATAAAATAGGAAACAGGTTTATAGATTTGTTTGCCCTAGATGAGACATTTTTGGTCATAATATGTCATAGGTGATGCTTTGTACATCAGATTACATCATATGCCAATCCTCATTGCCATTGAGTGGATTCCAGTTCAAAGGAACAGTTATAATTACCCCTGTGGGTTCCCAGCCTGAGTTTGACCACAAGCTTAGTCTGGTGACAAATCTCTTCCTTGTAACGGTACTTGGTTTTCTCCTTGTAACTAGGAAGTAGTCCATTAGCATGATGACACTCTTTTCCCCAACAGTTTTAGCTGGATACTTTTTATATCCTTTGATCACCATTGCTTGAATTGTTTATTCTACTAAAGGTTACAAAATGATTTTGTTAAAAAAAATTCTGTCTTTTCCTCTGTATTCATTGTCCCACATTCTTCTAAAAGGTGAACTTTCCCCTCTATACTTAAGGATGAAACTTTTGAAAATTAGGTAATTTTTTTCCCTTCAACTTATCAATTTTCAGAGTTAGGAGTGCTATACTAGTAACCACCAATGATTTTATATGACATGTGTTTTTACTGTTTCCCTTTACTCTATAATCATGTATCACGGAGCCCTACTCATTCATGATTGTGTCACACACTGTTATCAGGTACATGCCGCTGGGGAGATTCTAAAGGACAGGGTAGAACTGCCCTTGTGAGTTTCCCAGACCGGAACCTTTGGAAGTAGATAGCCCCATCTTTCTCCCTCCGCGTGCCTGGTGGTGTCTTTGGAATTGCTCACCTTGCAGTTACAGCCCACCAGGTAACCTCCATGCCACTAGGGCTCCTGCTCATGATCTATAATCATTCTATTCATTTTTTTTTCTGATCTTCAAAATGTCTCATTTTGGCCAGTGCTAGGAACCCCTTAAAACCGGCTCTTGGGGCTGAGCCCCGGTGACGTAAGTGGTTGAGTGTGAAACTACAGCCCGCGGGCTTGGCAGTTCAAATCCAGCGGCGGCTCTCAGGAGCGGCATTGGGTAGCGCCCACGACCACCAGAGGCAGTGATGCCCCCAAAACAAAACAAAACAAAAAAATAAATAAATAAAACTGGCTCTTGGGTCCTTGTGAAAAGATGGCTATTTCTCTGTCTTCTGGTGCAGTACAGTTTTTAAAAATTCATCATGAAGATAATGTTTTAGTTTCTTGCATTTCCTCTTATAATGCTTTATGTAAATGCTGGTACATAAAGAATTCCTTTTCTTCCTAAAATTCAAATTCAAATTCACTCCCAATGAGTCAATACTGTGGCAGCAGTTCTCAACCTGTGGGACTCCACCCCTTTGGGGGGTGTCAAAGGACCCTTTCATAGGGGTCTCCCGATTCATAACAGAAGCAAAATTACAGTGATGAAGTAGCAGTGAAAATAATTCTATGCATGGGGATCACCACAGCCTGGGAACCGTTTTAAAGGCTCGGGGCATTAGGAAGGTTGAGAACCTCTGCCCTCTGGGTTTCTGTGACTAACTGTTGCTTGAAGTAGGAAGCGCAGTCTTTCTCCTGAGGAGCTGCTGCTGGTCTCAAACTGCCGACCACGTGGACGGATCACAGCCCAACACACAGCCCTACACCACCAGAGTTACCGCCAAAAGCATATTGTGCTCCATGTGATACAGCTTGGGCTTTTTTAATCTTTTAAAAATATCTTGGAAATTTTCCTAAGTTTATAAAAAAAGAATCATCGTATTTTTTTTGGGGGGGGGGAGCATCACTGCCCGTTGGTAATCGTGGTAGCTATCCAGTGCTGCTCCTGAGAGCCACCGCTGGATTTGAGCCACCAAGCCCATGGGCCGCAGTCCCACACTCAACCACTTAAACCACCGGGGCTCAGCTCCCATCGTTCCTTTTTTTTTTTTATAGTTACATTTTTGCTAATATTGAACCCTTCTTGCATTCCTAGAATAAAATCTATTTGATTATGATACATATTATGCATTTGATGTTTTATTAAATTCTGTGAAATTTGACACCCACAGGGATTTTTCTAGTACTTGCATTTTTTATTCCACCTTTAAGTATATTATTGGTCCACATTCCCCAGCCCCTTGTATCAAATTTGGTTTCATGTATTCTGTTGTTTTACTTTTAAAAATTCATTTCCAGTTTTCCTTGTGTTAATTCCTTCATTTTATGTTCTTTCAGTTTACTTTATTGTGTTTCTCCTGTTTAAGTGAGTTATTTAACTCATTTCTTTTTTTTTTTTTTCTTTTTTTGGCATCACTGCTCTCCGGTGGTGGGATTGAACCTCCGTCCCAGTGGGCCGCAGTCCCACGCACAACCACTATGCCACCAGGGCTCAGCCCAACTCATTTATTTTCATTCATTTCCCCCATTTTCTCTTTTTTAAAACAGATCATTTTATTGGGGTCTCATAACAATCCATACATCAGTTGTATTAAGCATATTTGTACATATGTTACCATCGTTATTTTCTAAACATGTACATTCTATTTGAGCCCTTGGTATCAGTTCCTCTTTTTAACCCTCTCCCACCCTCTTGACCCTTGATAAATTCTAAATTATGATTAATTTTATAGTTTACACTGACCACTGTCTTCCTTCCCCTACGGTTTCGTCCTCTTTTCCCTACTTTCCCCCTTCCTGTGTGGTATTTCTATTCCCATTTCTTTCTTTTTGTATTGGGGGGGGTCATCTCTGCTCTCCGGTGGTGGGAGTAGGAGGCCCAGCCCCACTGCTGGAACTGAACCTCCGTCCCAGTGGGCCGCAGTCCCGCGCACAACCACTCTATTCCCATTTCTGTTCCTGGATTCCGTGTCCCCTGAGCTCCTATCTGTACCTGTGTACATGCTTCAGCCTTAACGTCCATGAAAGGCAGGATTGGGTCATGATAATGGGGGGATGAAGAAGCCTCAGGGAACCAGAGGAATATTTTGTTTCATCGGTGCTATATTTCACCCTGGTTGACTCCTCCCTTCCTTGTGATCCTTCTGTGAGAGGATGTCCCATTTTCTACAGATGGGTTTTGGATCTCTGCTCTAACCTCCCTCATTCTCAACAATATGGTTTTTTATTTGTTTGTTTGGGGTCGTCTGATGCCTGTTAACCTGATCCCATCCACACCTCATGATTGCACAGGCTGGTGTGGTATGATTCTTCCATATGGGCTTGTTGCTTCTCTGCTACACGGCCACTTCTTTAACTTCAAACCTTTAAGACTCCAGACACTCTATCTTTTGATAACTGGACACCATCAAGTTTCTTCACCACATTTGCTTGTGCACCCATTTTGTCTTTAGTGATTCTTCAGGGAGGGTGAGCATCACAGAATGCCCAGTTGTATGATCAAAGTGTTCTTGGGTTGAGGGTGGGCTTGACAAGAGACTCAAAGTCCATCCACTCCCTCAATGTATTGCCATATAAATATGTGTACCACTCTTTTATGAATTAGTTTATTTGCATAAGTACACAACTTTGTTTATATCTCTATCCATAACTTTGCTTCCTGTTTCAGTTTACCTTCCTCCTTTTCCACCATCCCACTCGCCCTTCTTCTACCACTTAGTAATTCCCCTCAGCTAGATTGCTGTTGCTCCCATACCCCCAAAATCCCTATTTCCTCCTCATGGTTGATTTTAATTCACTAGTTATTCCTCTCTCTATGACATCATTTGCTCCCTGTTTCCTTCCCCATCTTCTCTCCCCAAGTCCCTCCAGAACCTTTGGTCCCATTGCTTTCTCCTCAGGTTTGCTTCCTATGCCTATCTTGTGTGTGTGTGTGTGTGTGTGTGTGTGTGTGTGTGTGTGGCATCACTCCCCTGGTGGGAGTAGGAAGCCCACCCTGCTCCTGGAGAGCTGCTGCTGTATCTGAACTGTCAACCTTGTGGGCCGCAGTCCCGCACACAACCACTACGCCACCAGGGCTCAGCCCCTATGCCTATCGTACATAGGTAGGTAAACCAATGATAACATAGACAATGCAAAAAGAAAACAAAAAATGGAATAAAATGAGGAAAAAAAGAATTAGGAGGAAAAAAAGGGAAAAAAAGAAATAGGAAAATATATATAAAATAACAATTACTATAAAAAACTGAAAAAGTATAGATAATTCCAGGTCTGTCTGCTGACCTTTATGATTATCTCCCCTGGTTCGGGGGGCCCAGGAGCTGCCCCTCCTAGCTTTAGGTCTATTTTGGGAGCTCCTCAGGAGCTTTGTGGCTTGGTTTTGTTCCCTTGCTGATCTGCTATGTCCCCTGTTGGTTAGCCCTTGTGTGGTCCCCCCATATTCTAATGTGGTTATTTCTGGCTATAAATTTTCTTTGCTAGCTTAGCTATTGTTATTCAGGTTCTTCTATGTGGTGGTTTTCTTGTTTTTAGAAAATTTGCAGTTGTGAGATAAATTTTCTTAACCCCAAAGTGTAAGGATTTTGTTTTTGTTTTAAGGTAGAAAAGTCTGCTTCTTGACTTTGTATTAAATTTATAATTTTAGTACATTATTATAATATTTTGACTGCCCTTTTTCTACTTTTTGAATTTTGAAATTTTCTTTTGGGCTGATGTATGTTTAATTTTTGTTACTGTTCCATAAAAGCAAAATAATTAAAATGGCTTTTCCTGCAATTATAGTAAAAGCTTGTTTTCAACCCCCTCTAGTAATTACTTGCTAGCACCCAGTCAAAGGATCCTTGGTGGTGTAGTGGTTGCAGAGTTGGGTTGTGATTAAAAAGGTTGGCAGTTCAAAACCACCAGCTGCTTTTTAGGAGAAAAATGTTTACTCCGATAAACAGTTACATAAAACTGTACATGTATCCTTTTCAAAATGTTAGATTATGAAATGTTTAGCAATAATATGAAATTATAACAATTTTATGATTAATAGAGTACTATCTTATTAGATGGGACATTTTTTCTGAATGCATATCAAACTTGTACACTTCCCACACACAAGTTCTAAGTTTTCAATAAAGAATATTTTAAAACTTAAGTTGAAAATATAATGTATGGATAAAAGAGTGGGAAGATCTTACATGTATTTGACAAAGTTTGAGCACTAATTTTGAAATTCTCTTAGATGAAGTTAATGTTTACTGTGTGTGCAAAATATTTTGGTTTTGGCTCTAAATATGGTGATGTCATTAATTCATCCTAATCGACAGACTTAGAACTGAAAGTATAGGGAGATCTCTAAGACTGGGAATCCCACCATCATGATTTTTTTAAAAATCATTTTGTTGTGGTCTCACACAACTCTTATCACAATCCATCCATTGTGTCAGGCATATTTGTATACTAGTTGCCATCAATATTTTCAAAACATTTTCTTTCTATTTGAGCCCTTGGTATCAGCTTTTCATTTTTCCCCCTCTGTCCTGCACCCTGCCTCCATCATATACCCTTGAAAATTTATTTAAATTTTTTTTCATGTCTTACACTGACCAATGTCTCCCTTCACCCACTTTTCTGTTGTCCATCCCTGTGGGGAGGGGGTTATAGATAGGTCATTGTGACCGTTTTCCCCAATTTCTCCCCACCTTTCCCTTTCTCTCCTGATATGACTGTTCTCAATATTGGTACTGAGAGGTTTATCTGCCCTGAATTCCTATGTTTCCAGCTCTTATCTGTACCCGTGTTATATGCTCTGGTCTAGCCAGATATATAAGGCAGAATTAGGGTCATGATAGTGGTGGGGAGGAAACATTAAAGAACTAGAGGAAATTTGTAAGTTGCAACCCTTCTGTAAGGAGTTGTCCAATTGCCTACAGAATGGCTTTGGGTCTCCACTCCACAATTCTCATTCACAATTATGTGAATTTTTTTGTTCTGAGTCTTTGATGTCTGATGTATTAGCACAGGCTGGTGTGCTTCTTCCATGTGGACTTTGTTGCTTCTCAGATAGATGGTTGCTTGTTTATCTTCAAGCTTTTAAGACCCCAGATGCTATATCTTATGGTAGCCAGGCATCACCAGCTTTCTTCACATTTGCTATATGCACCCGCTTTGTCTTCAGCAATCGTGTTGTGTGGAACACCATGTTAATAGAAAAATGTGTTCTTGCTTTCAGGGAGTACTTGAGTAGAAGCCCAATGTCCATGTGCTACCTTAATACTAAACCTATAAATATATGTACGTAGATCTATTTCCCCATCATCATAGATAAATATATTTACTTGTATATGCCAGTATTTAGATCTCTATAAATGCCCTTTGCCTCCTATTTCTTTCCTCTTTTTCTGTTTACTTACCTTTTGTCCCACTATCATGTTCGGCCTTCATTTGTGTTTCATTAGTTCCTCTCAGTTACATTGCTGTTGATCTAACCCTACCTGGCCTCCTATACCCTCCTTGCCATCAATTTTGTATCACTTGTTGTTCCCTTGTCCCTAAATTTGTTAACACCCACTTCCTTTCTCACAACTCCCCTTTCTATATCCCTCCCCCAACCATCGGTCTCCTTATTTTCTCTTTCAGATTGTTTATCCTACGTATCTTATCTAGATAGACCAGCAGAGAGAATAATATGCAAAAAAATAAGACAAATCAAAACAAAGCAAGAAAAGAAAAGAAAACAACAATGAAAACAAGAAAAGTTATAAGTAGTTCGATGTCTGCTTGTTGACCTTCAGGAGTGTTTTCCAGTCCAGTCTGATGGGGTGTCATGCCCTGGCCCCAAAGTCTATTTTTGGTACTCCTTGGGTACTTCGTTCCTCTGCTCCCCTTGCTCTTCTGTTGCACACTCTTAGTGTTTCGCCTCGGTGTGGTGGGGTCAGATCGGGCACAATTCTTGCACTGAGTCTACAGTGTTGTCCCCCGTAGTGCTATGGATCAGTGAGGGATCTTGTATCTCATAGTGGGCTGGGCCTATGGTCCTCTCTGATCTTCATGATTCTTAAGTGAAGCTGGGGTCAGTCACTGAGATTTGTTTGCACACTCTTTTTTCATACTTTGCTGATGAATGGTTTGTGATTTCAAAAAAAGTTATTCTTTGTAAACCTCATGGAAACTGCATTTTAAATATCCTCCAAAAATGCTTTGCAGTTCCTGGGTGGTGTGAACAGCTAATGTGCTCAGCATTAACTATAATATTGGAGGTTCACACCTACTCAGAAGTGGCTTGGAAGAAAGGCCTGGCAATCTGAAAAATTAGTCATAGGAAACCCTGTAGCACATAGTTCTGGACAGGGGCTGGGGCGGGGGAAGGGGAAGCAATTATAATGAATTGACACACAACCACACACACTTCTTGAGGTGAAGAAACCACGAGGAAAGGAAGATCATGGTTGGTGTGAGATATGAAAATAATAATTTAAAATCTATCAAGGGGTCACGAGGGTAAGGAGGAAGGGACAAAAAGAGGAGCTGATAACAAAGGCTCAAAAGAAAGTAATTGTATAGAAAAGAATGATGGCAATATATGTACGAATATGCCTGATAATTGTAAAAGCCCTCAATAAAATGATAGAAAAGAAAAAGAGAACATAGTTCTCGTAGTCTGACGTGCCTGGAGTTGCCATTGGTCGAAAATAACTCTGGCAACTAGTAAAAATGTTTTGATTTTCCATGATAACTTGTAGTATTTGAATTGTCTTCTCTTGCAAAGACAGGTCACTTCTATGGGAGCTATATAATACTGTGATTTACTTTTGCCTTTTTCTCCCCCTTTTTTAGTACTTTGATTTGGCTGCTACTCTGGATTATAGGCCCTAAAAATGCCTGCTTATTTGGACTTAGAAGATGATCTGGATAAATGATAACAATTAAGAAAGATATTTTGGTGAGTGAAATCCTGTGTGAGTGTCTAAGAGAGTGGGTAAAGCCCAACTTAATGTTTATCCTTTTGGTTTTTCTGATATGTAGTCCAGAATGCATTTATTCTTCCCAGAGACACCAAATAAAGTACAAGTAACTCTCCTGTTTTTAAATGGGGCTTCTACTACAAATTGTTATATGTAGTTCTCACTTTTTTTTTTTTTGGTGGGCATCACTGCCCCTTGATGGGAGTAGGAGGCCCAGAATGGCTCCTGGAGAGCTGCTGCTGGATATGAACCGCCAACCCTGTGGGCTGCAGTCCCACACACAACCACTACGCCACCAGGCTCAGCCTATAGTTTTCATTTTTTTAGTAAGTTTAACTCAACTTTTACGGTGTACAATGGCAGTAAAGTAGTAGACATTTAAAGTATAATAGAAAATTGCACTTTCAGTAAATATCTTTAATTGATTAAAAATTATAGACTGAAAGTTTTAGCTGCAACACAGCTGGTACTTTGGAGCTGAGGTTGGATTTGAGATTGGCTAATGGCCAACAGAAACAGCTTCGACATGGAAATTTGTCTTTCTTTTCCCATAACCTCTGTGGAACCCTCTAGTTGTGGGTCTCAGCGGCCCTCGAGTTCGCTGAAGCTGTCTTCCTAGTAAACAGTGATTTTGTGCAGTACATGAAATGTAAGCATTTTGTGCTATTCTTCCTTAAAGACATTAAAAAGTCATGCTTATACTTAGAAAAGTTTTTTTTTTTTTCCTGAGCTATCAATCCAGGTGCAAAATCTACTCACTCATGTCTGCACTGAGGATCTGTGCCCCACAGTGGATGATCATATAAACCTTCAAAGGAATTAAGTTCTAGTGCATCCTACTATGGAGGAACATTGAAAACATGCTAAGTGAAGGAAGGGTAGCTGTTACAGAATCCACCCTTCACTTACATGGCAAATCTAGACTAGGCAAACGTCGACAGACAGAAAGTAGACTTGTGGTTTCTAAGGGTCGGAAGAAGATGAGGATGAAGTTACTGCTTACCGGGGTTACTGCTTATGAAATTTCTGTTCGGTGTGTTGAGAAACTTTTGGAAACAAGTATTGGTAATTGTTAGATATTGTGCATGTAACTAATGCCACTGAATTTTGTACTTTTAAGCTATTAAAATAGTAAAATATATTTTGTATGTATTTCACATTAAAAGATGTAAGTGCATATACATGTTTTTTCTCATGATCCTTGATTCCCTTGTCCCAATATTACAGGTTTACAAAAATATGTAAAGTATAATATATTGAAATTTATATGTAGTTTCCCCCAATATCTTTTAAAATATATTGTTAGTGTAGGCTATGTAAGATATGAAAATAATAACATAATTTATGAAGAGTTCATGAGAGTGGAGGGAGGGAGGGAAAAAAGAGGTGTGATATTAAGGGCTCAAATGGGAAGAAAATATTTTTAAAATGATGTTGGCAACATACGTACAAGTGTGATACAATTGATGTATTGATTGTTATAAGAGCTGTAATAGCCCCCAATAAAATGATTTAAAAACTTAAAAAAACAGTTAATTGTTTTAGAATATCTCGATTAAAATTATCTTCCAGGTCAGTGGCTCTTAATCTGTGGGTCGTGACCCCTTTGGGGGCTGAACAATTCTTTCATAAGGGTTGCCCGATTCATAACAGTAGCAAAATTAGGGCTGAGCCCCGGTGGTGTAGTGGTTGTGTGTGGGACTGCGGCCCACTGGGATGGAGGTTCAATTCCAGCAGTGGGGCTGGGCCTCCTACTCCCACCACCGGAGAGCAGTGATGCCCACACACACACACACACACACAAAAAACAGTAGCAAAATTACAGTTAGGAAATAGCAACAAAAATAATTTTATGACTGGGAGGATCAGCACAACATGAGGAACTGTATTAAAGAGTTTGCGGCATTAGGAAGGTTGAGGACTACTGCTGTAGGTAAATTCTTAATTTTTTAGGGGGGGCATCACTGCCCTCTGGTGGTTGTGGGATCTACCCAGCGCTGCTCCTGAGAGCTGCCGCTGGATTTGAACTGCCAAGCCCGCAGGCCGCAGTCCCGCCCTCAGCCACTTACGCCAACCAGGGCTCAGCCCAAATTCTTTTTTGTTGTTGTTGTTGCTTTTTTTTTTTTTTTTAATTAAAAAAAATTTTTTTAGGCATCACTGCTCTCTGGTGGTGGGAGTAGGAGGCCCAGCCTTTGCTCCTGTGGAGCTGGAATTGAACCTCCAGCCCAGAGGGCTGCAGACCCGCGCACAACCATTACACCACCGGGCTCAGCCCCAAATTCTTAATTTTTATAGTACTTCCATATTAGTTGGCAAGTAAATTAGTTTTTGCAGAGCTAAGTCTTACACAGGAAGAAAGACTGGGCTTTCTGCTCTCATAGAGTCGGTCTCAGGAACTCCAGGGTCAGTTCACCCTGCCTGACTGGGTTGCCCCGAGTTGGCATCAGCGTGAGGGCCGTGAGTTTTTTCTGGTCGCTCACTTACACATCGCTGCATTATAATTGTGCATTGTCGTGTTACTTATGTCTCTGTGTTTTCACTTTCAAAGGTTTTCTTCTTGTCCACTTGGCATATGCTTCTGGAATAATATTCACCATGGTTTTGGATGACCTTCCAAACTTAGAGCACATCTATACGTCCTTGTGTTCATCAGTAGTGGAAGACTCAGAGATGGATTTTGACTCTGGACTAGAAGATGATGACGCAAAAAGTGATAGTATTTTGGAAGAGTCCACGATCTTTGTGGCCTTCAAAGGGAATATAGATGATAAAGACTTCAAATGGAAACTGGACACAATATTGGAGAATGTGCCCAATTTGTTACACATGGGTAATGTGCTTTCATTATTTTTCCTTATGATTACTCTTTTTTTGAATGTTTGTCTTCCATGATTACCTTGAATTTTATAGTCAAACTGCCAAAATAAGGTCAGAGGTAGATTTTAAGTATAAAGTTTGAATTACAGGCTTAAAAATTATCATTAATAAAAATACTGATATGTTTCCTTTAAGTACATAAAGGAGTTGACTGTAGTGAAATACTGCTTAATATAAAAAGTTAATCTGCTACAGTACATGAGACTCATTCTCTAGAACCAAACTGATTTTTAAAAAAAACTCCGTGATGGCTGAGCCCCCGTGGCGTAAGTAGCTGAGTGCGGGACTGCGGCCAGTGCGCTTAGTTCAAACCCAGCGGCGGCTCTCAGGAGTAGTGCTAGGTAGCTCCCACGACCACCAGAGGGCAGTGATGCCCACAAACAAACAAACAAGACTCTGTGATAATCCATTTTCTTACCTCTAAAATGAATGGTGCTGTGGAATCTCATGCACGTTGAAGCTTAGAAAAATCTATTCCATAATTCTACTTTTAGTGTACTTGAAATTGTTCTCTTAAACTTTGGCCCTGAGCTCACTATCACCAGTAATGCAGCCATGTGTTACTTAGCCCACTTTATAGATTTTTTTAATTTTTTTATTATTTTTTTATTTTTATTTTTTTTGGGGGGGGGGGGGCGCATCACTGCTCTCCGGTGGTGGGAGTAGGAGGCCCAGCCCCACTGCTGGAATTGAACCTCCGTCCTAGTGGGCCACAGTCCCGCGCACAACCACTACGCCACCGGGGCTCAGCCTTTTATAGATTTTTTTTAATGCTTGAATTTAATTGACAATGTTTCAAAATTTGATATACTCTATGCAAAAAGTCAGATTTGGGATTTGGGATAAGTCTGGGAGTATAACATTGAGCTCTCCCTCTTTCCCAGGGTCCATGAGTCTAATTTAGCAGCTGCTTCTAAGGACTGGCCCGCAGCTCACCCAGTTCCCAACTGGCCTCTTCACATGTTTAAATTACTTGTCTATTGGGAATATTTTTACTTGGCCCTTGGTTAGATATTCACCAGCTATTCTGGTTCGCATCATTATCTAATCTCCTTTCTCTTATCTCAAAACAAAGCCCAGATTTTAATTCTTTTTCACAATCCTGATTTGATTACATGCTAATTAGCTTTTTCAGAGTTGGAGTTTATCCTTTTGAGATTTTGATGTCAGGTTATTGAATCTCTCCCCCAGCCCCCATTTTAATCTGAACCTGGGATTTATGCCAGGGATCTAGTCTTAGCTTTAGTACACTATAAAATATAATTATAAACAATGTTACCTCCCAAGGTTTTGTTTTTGTTTTAAAAATATATCCTTTCACCTACAATTCTCTTATTCACTTCCCTCAAGTGGACCTATATAGTAATCCTTGCTGTCAGCTCCCTCCCCATCCCCCCTCTTCCCATATCCTCAGGGAATCATTACTCCCATTACTGTTTCTGAAGGGTTATCCATCTTGGCTTTCATGCATCGGATGATCTTACTTATACAAATGAACATAGGAAGGTCTAACAAGATTAATGAGGTAAAACATATACAGTAATAGTAAGGGGAAGAAATATTAAAGAACTAGAGGATAGTTATGTATTTCATCAGTGCTATACCGCACCCTGAGTCATTCCTTTTCCTTCCTTCCATGGGTCATCTTGGATGGGGTAAGATATGACCAAAAAAACCCAAAAGTTGGGCTGAGCCCTGGTGACGTAGTGGTTGTGCGCGGGACTGCGGCCCACTGGGACGGAGGTTCGATTCCAGCAGTGGGGCTGGGCCTCCTACTCCCACCACCGGAGAGCAGTGATGCCAAAAAAAAAAAAAAAAAACCCAAAAGCAATCTTAATAATAATAATGGGGGGGATACAGTGGGTGAGGGAGAGGATAAAGGGGAGCTGATATCAAAGAGTTTTAAAAGAAAGAAAATGTTTAGGGCTGAGCCCCGGTGGTGTAGTGGTTGTGCGCGGGACTGCGGCCCACTGGGACAGAGGTTCAGTTCCAGCAGTGCGGCTGGGCCTCCTACTCCCACCGCCGGAGAGCAGTGATGCCCCCCTCCCCCCCCAAAAAAAGAAAGAAAATGTTTGGAAACTGATTGTGGTAGTAATTGTACAATTATGCATGATCTAATTGAATTATAGAATGCTATAATATATATATACATTCCCAATAAAATTATTTTTAAAATTGTGTGTGTGTGTGTGTGTGTGTGTGTGTGTATCCCTTCAAATCAGAAAGATCTGGGTAGAACATTTGTAGTATGCATTTTTTTCCCCTAGGTGAGCATCATTTTTTTGTGATGGCCAGTTTATGAAGACAGTGTGTGGCTATGAAATTTTGTTTCCTGCTTGGGAAAAGTGCTGCAGAAACTGTTGTGATGTTGAACACAGCTTAAAAGTGGTTTCTCATTTCAAAAAAAGGCCCTTGTACTTGTGCACTTTTACTTGAAGACTGACGTACCCTTGAACAGATGGGGAAGTTATCTGGACTATTTTGGATCGTGTTTCAGAGAATCTCAACTGTAGATTCGGGAACGAGAAGCCTTGCTGTGAAATTTGTGCCTCAGGTTCTGGCTGACCAGAAAAAAGAGCACCTGAGACAACATGCTGTTCTTTGAAAGTACAGCTCTGAAGCGACCCAGACTTTTTCTCCTCACGGTCATTACTGGTGATAAAAGATGGTGCTATTCTTACAGCCCTGAACCCACTCATTAATGAAGTCAGTAGAAGACACGATGTCCTCTTGCCCAAAAAGAGTTCATCAAGTGAAATCAAAGATCAAGACCATCCTCTTTTTTTTTTTTTTTTTTTAATGTGAAGGGTGTAGTACATTTGGAGTTCATTCCACCAGGTCAGACTATTAATCAGACTTTTTATTTAGATGTTCTGACGAGCTTCTGTGTAATAGTGTGCGTTAAAAAAGGCCTGGTTTATGGAAGACTGGGGACTGACTGGCTTTTCCACCATGACAGTGCACCTGCTCTTGCATCCATCTTAGTGTGCCAGTTTTTGGCAAAAAGCAGTATGTTTCTCTTGTTCCCATGCATCTTATTCATCTGACCTTGCTCCATGCAGCTTCTTTTTGTTTCCATGAATGAAGAGGGACATGAAAGGATAGCAATTTGATGTTGTAGACGAGGTGAAGAAAAAATGAGGGAGGTGCTATCAGCCATTCAAACAGATGAGTTTGAAAAATGTTTCCAAGAATGAAATTGCAGATTTGACAGATATATTAAGTGTAATGAAGAATATTTTTAAGGTGATAAGGTTGTTTTGTATGAATATTCAAATACATTGTTTCAAGAAAAGAAAATTCAGTATTTTTTGGATACCCCTTTATATATATGTGTGTGTGTATATATGTATATACACACACATATATGTTTGCATTGGCTTTTCTTATCTGAGTTAAAACTTATTTGTCAAATTTCTGTTGTTTCCCATCTCTAATGTATTTTGGTGAAAATTTTACTCTGGTTAATGTACGACAAAAATAATTTTAAAAGGCTGAGCCCCGGTGGCGTAGTGGTTGTGCGCGGGACTGCGGCCCACTGGGATGGAGGTTCAATTCCAGCAGTGGGGCTGGACCTCCTACTTCTACCACCGGAGAGCAGTGATGCCAAAAAAAAATAATAATAATAAAATAATTTTAAAGATCCGATGTATACTCAATATTTAATTAAAGCTACTTTTTAGTTGAAGGGCATTGGAAAAATGTTTGCTTTGTGTCTTTATGAGTATCATTTATAGAAATTCCCAGTGAATATTTAAACATTTGAGCACTGAACATTTAAAATATTTTATTTGAAGAGGTAAGATGGCTTAGCAATTTTAAAAGTAAAACTACTCTTTTCCTTTTTAGTTCATTCTTTAAATAATCTAGTGAATTAAGCTGCAGATTCCCTTAAATTTTTTTTTGGGGGGGGGGGCATTACTGCTCTCCGGTGGTGGGAGTAGGAGGCCCAGCCCCACTGCTGGAACTGAACCTCCGTCCCAGTGGGCCGCAGTCCCGCGCACAACCACGACGCCACCGGGGCTCAGCCCATTTTCTTAGTTTTAAAGAAAAGTTTCAGGAATGCTAAGTAGCGTGTTCATGGTCACCCAGGTGCTAAGTGGTAAAGCTGGGATTAGATTTAAAGTCTACTTAAGGCTACCTAATCCCAGCTAGTACTCCTCTTTGTTCTTGTATTGTGTTGTTTTATTTTTGTGCCCTGTCATGGGGTGGCTAAATGTGTACTTATATATCCTCTTTCTTTCACAATTAAGAATCCAACAAGCTAAAGGTGCAGAAAGTGGAGCCCTGGAACAGTGTGCGTGTGACGTTGAACATCCCGCGGGAAGCAGCAGAGCGGCTGAGGGTCCTGGCTCAGAGCAACAGCCGGCAGCTCCGGGATCTGGGCATCCTCTCCGTTCAGATTGAAGGTCTTTATTGTGCCATGTGCCCATCTCTATTAAATCACGCCAATAGTAGTAGCTGACAGGAGTTTCTAGGTTGATGTGTTTGCTGTTCCACTGTTGTGTTCCGGATGCCAGGTAACATATATAACCTGTCCTTCACATTGTAGCCTTTCAGAAGAAAGATTGAGCTATTTGGGGGCTGAGCCCCGATGGCATCGTGGTGGGACTGTGGCCCACGGGCTTGGCGGTTCAAATCCAGCAGCGACTCTCCAGGAGCAAGGCTGGGTAACTCCCACGACCACCAGAGGGCAGTGATGCCCCCCTCCCCCCCAAAAACAAACAAACAAACAAGATTGAGCTATTTGTTGGTCCTGCTGCTCTTAAGCATCCATAGCCCCAGAAACCATTTTTTCTTTGGCCAATTATGTTCATCAATTTCTCAGACTTGGGTTTTACTGGCATTTGACCAGAATGTCTGATTTCAACAAAACCAAAGTCAAATCAATTGCTCATGAGTCGATCCCAACTCATAGCTGTGATCTCAATGGAAAGGAGCCTTTGTAGCCCAATGGTTAGGTACTTGGCTGCAATTCAAACCTCCCAGCTTCTCTGGGAGAGAAAGATGAGGCTGTGTGCTTCCACGAAGTGTATGGCCTCAGAAACTCTTGTGTTGCAGACACTTTTACTCTGCCCTGTGGGCTGGCTATAAGTCTGAAGCAACTCACGAGCAAGTTTTTCTGGTCTCTTTTTTAATCTCAGTGGAGGCAGACTGCCCACATACTTCTCCCACAGAGGCTAGTGAATTTAAAGCACCTCTTTTCGATGAGCAGCTAAGTCCTTAACCACTGCGCTCCCAGGGCTCCTTTCTTTCCACCACCTGTACCTTGATATGTCCTTTTCTTTTATCCATCTCGCAGATTAGGAGGGCCTCAACAGTCCTCATAGAGCGGTATTCAATTTTTCAGATATTTTCTTCAAAGTGATATTTTAAAAATGAAAATATGGGCTGAGCCCCAGTGGCATAGTGTTTGAGTGCGGGACTGTGGCCCATGGGCTTGGCGGTTCAAATCCAGCGGCGCTGTCCAGGAGCAAGGCTGGATAGCTCTCACGACCACCAGAGGGCAGTGATGCCCCCCCAAAAACAAAACAAAAAAATGAAAATATGTCCAAAACACACATTTACATATGTAATTTAGACACTTGGTATAATGTGATGTTGTTCACTGAATAAATACCAAACTCCTTAAGATAACTTAGACCTGGCATGATTTGGCTATCTTCCTCAGCCAGCCATTTTTTGAACTAGTATTGTGCTCTTCTCTGTTTTAGCTTCTCCAGTTTTCTTTGCATTCCTTAAACATGCAAGTCTACCTCCTACCCCAGGTCCTTTGCATTGATGTCTTCTCAGTATGGAATATCATCTCTTGCTATCCCCCCTTTCCCTAGTTAATTGGTTTTTAGATAGCAGCTTAGGTCTTACTGAGGCTGCATCTTGTGAATCACTGGGCTACGTCAAAGGCTTTTGATCCCAACTCACAGAAACCCCTAGAACAGGGTAGGACTGCTCCATGGAGTTGCTGAGACAGTAATCTTTGCAGAAGCAAATGCCGCATCTGTTTCCTGACGTGCTGCTGCTAGGTCACAACCACCTATCTTTTGGTTTACCACGGAGTCTTTAACCGTTGTGCCACCTAGGCTCCCTCCACCTGTTAACTATTTACCCAAAGTAAAAGACTTTGAGACTTTAATTGGTAGTGTTTATTACTAAGACAGTGATTTTCAACCTGTGGGTTGTCACCCCTTTAGGGGTCAAACAACCCTTTCACAGGGGTCACCTGAATCATAACAGTAGCAAGATTACAGTTATGAAGTAGCAATGAAAATATTTTTTGGGGGGCATCACTGCCCCCTGGTGGAAGTGGGAGGCCCAGCCTTGCTCCTGGAGAGCTGCTGTTGGATTTGAACTGCTAAGCCAGTGGGCCGCAGTCCCGCATTCAACCACTACGCCACCGGGGCTCAGCCCTGCAATAAAAATAATTTTATGGTTGGGGTCACCATAACATGAAGAACTGTATTAAAGGGTCTTAGCATTAGGAAGGTTGAGAACCACAGTACTTGAGAAAAGAAACACCTGCCCCTCCCACCTTAGTCAAACCTACTTCTTACAAGTTCTTGTAAGGGTAGTTCCCCTTTATCGTTATAATCACAGTTGTAAATTATGAAGTTTGGCCACTGTCTCACCACTCATTTATTCTGTTTATCAGACAGTGGTGACTTGCTTATTGCTAGAAACTATGCCACTGTTTTTTTTTTTTATATACCAAGAGGTTCATTTAGCAAAGCTAACAGACTAAGAAGAAGGCATATAAACTATCTGCTTCTGAGGGTTGAGCCACTGAAAACCTTATTAATAGTAGCAGGTCATTGTCATGTACAGTGCCCAAAGATGGATCACTCATGTTGGAAGGAACTCAGAAGCAGGAGAAAGAACTGCCTTCTCAAAGTAGAGTCGACCTTAATAATGTGAGTTGAGTAAAACTTTCAGGATCTTAATGTGCTAATGGGGCACGACCCAGACTGAGAAGAAATAGCTGCAAGCATCCATTAGTAATAAGAACATATTACTGTCTGAAATATGTGTCTATAAAAATGAAATGGGGGGGCTGAGCCCCGGGGGCGTAAGTGGTTGAGTACAGGACTGCGGCCCGCAGGCTTGGCGGTTCAAATCCAGCGGCGGCTCTCAGGAGCAGCACTGGGTAGTGCCCACAACCACCAGAGGCAGTGATGCAAAAAAAAAAAAAAAAAGAAATGGGGGCTGAGCCCCGGTGGCGTAAGTGATTGAGCGCGGGACTGTGGCCCCCTGAGTTGGCGGTTCAGATCTCCCATGACTACCAGAGGGCAGTGATGCACCCCCCTCTGAATGGATGAAAAAATGAATTTCATGTATTTTTAATGTATATTCTAGAAATTTTGCTCTATTAAGGAGCTTGGCTTTTATTTCTAAAACAAACAGTTCTTCAGATAAGCAGTTGAGCTTTTTTCCCTGTAGTTATTTATTTATAGAGGAGAACATCAGTTTTTTTTGTTGTTGTTTTGTTTGGTTTTTTCTAGGCATCACTGCCCTGGTGGTGGGAGTAGGAGGCCCAGCCTTTGCTCCTGTGAGTGGGAATTGAACCTCCAACCCAGTGGGCCGCAGTCCCGCGCACAACCACTACGCCACCGGGGCTCAGCGAGAACATCAGTTTTACATTCAGTGATTTATAGACATTCTGTTTCATCTCATTCATTGTCATCTCAATGTAATATCACCTCTGCTAGTTCCTCCCCATGTGTCCCAGTTCTATTTTTCCATTTCCTTTAATCCTCTGAAACTTTGTCGTTGGGTAATTGCTGTCCCCTTGATCTCAAGTGGTTTATCATTCTAAGATATGTACACATCCATTGTATTATTATTCCTCTTACAGACATGTCTATTGCTTGGCTGAAAACTGAGCCACCAGCTAAGTTCAGCTCCAAACATGAAGGGCAACCAAGGTCCCTGGTCTCTGTTTGACCTACGAGTCTGATCTCTTTCATGATTCTCATTTTCTTCTCACTCTGTCCAGGACCTTGTAATGCAGCGTTCTCAACCTGTGTGGGGTGACCCTTTTGAGTGTTGAATGACCTTTTCTCAGGGGTTGCCTGATTCATAGGAATAGCAAACTTAACAGTTAGGAAGGAGCCATGAAAATAACTTTATGGTTGGGGTCACCACAACATGAAGAGCTATATTAAAGGGTCACGGCATTGGGAAGGTTGAGAACCACTGTTCTAATGTGATTCCTTCTGGTCTCAGAATAGTGGAGTCTATATTCATGGGGCCTCTTTGACTAATTGTTTCCAGGTCGCTTTGATTTTCATCACTTTTTTTAATATGGTGAATTAGGTTGGGGGTTACATTTCACATCATAAATTTTGTATTCAACAGTTTAAAATACTTTTTTGAGGGGGGGTATCACTGCCCTCTGGTGGTGGGAGTAGGAGGCCCAGCCTTTGCTCCTGTGGAGCTGGAATTGAACCTCCATCCCAGTGGGCCGCAGTCCCGTGACAATCACTACGCCATCCGGGCTCAGCCCTAGTTTGAACTACTTATCAAACACCCTGATAGCTTGCTCTGCCTCCACTTTTGATTTCTCTTCTTCCTCTTTAGACTACAGTCTTTGCCTTCGTATAAGTTATCACCTGTCTACCCTCTAGCGCAGTGGTTCTCAACCTTCCTAATGCCATAACCCATTAATATAGTTCTCATGTTGTAGTGACCCCAACCATAAAATTATTTTTGTTAATAAATAGCTGTATACTTAATAGCTGTAATTTTGCCGCTGTTATGAATCATCATATAAATATCTGATATGTAGGATGTATTTTCATTGTTATAAATTGAACATAATTAAAGTCTTTCCCATCACTCAAGTACTTGAAATCTCTCTGCTTGGAAGTTCTATATTAACTACACTATTCCTTCTTTTTACTTTGTAATTGTCTACTTTTGATATTTCTGGCTTTCTGTTGAAAGTCTTGGAGGTTTGTTTTACTTTTGCTGCTTCTACACCTGGATTGACTTCTGGATAGCATTTTTATGTGTGTACATCTTTAATTATTATGTGCCATCATTGGTTCCTTGTCTGAAGAACTCCTTTTAGTTTTTCTTGGCTGGTTTGGTTTTTACAAATTCCTTAATTTCCCTTTAGCTGAAAATGTCCTGATTTTGCTACCAAATTTGAGGGGCCGTTTTGCTAGGAATATGATTCTTGGTTAATAACTTTTTTCTTTCAGAATTATACATGTTATCCCATTGCCTTCTTGCATGCATGATTTTTGATGAAAAATCAGTTTAGTCTTATTGGTTCTTTGTAACTTTCTGTTTTCCTTGAGCTGCTCTAAGGACTTTTTCTTTCCTTTTTTTTTTGTTGAATACTTTTATTGGGGACTCTTACATCTCCTATCACAATCCACACAACTTGGGTCAAGCACATTTGTATACATGCTGCCATCATCATTTTTGTTTGTTTGTTTGGGGGACATCCTGCCCTCTGGTGGTGGGAATAGGAGGCCCAGCCTTGCTCCTGGAGAGCTGCTGCTGGATTTGAACCTCCAACCCAGTGGGCCGTAGTCCTGCGCACAACTACTATGCTACCAGGGCTCAGCCCACCATCATCATTTTCAAAGCATTTTCTTTCTACTTGAGTCCTTGATAACAGTTCTTCAGTCCCCGTCCCCCCCGCCATGAACCCTTGACGAGTTTTAGATTATTATTTTCATATCTGATATCATCCTCTGTTGTCCTTCACCCATTTTTCTGGTTGTTCAACCCCCTGGGAGGGGGTTATATGTTGATCATTGTGATCAATTCCCCCTTTCTCTCCCCACCTTCCCCTTATCCTCCTGGTATTCTTATTCTCATTGTGACCCTGAGGGGTTTATCTATTATGGATTCCCTGTGTTTGGGACTCTTATCTGTAGCAGTGTGCATGTTCTGATCTAATCTGTCAGGTAAAATTGAGGTCATGAGAGTCAGGGGAAGGAAGTCTGAAGGAACTAGAGGAAAGTTGTGTGTTTTATTGGTGCTATACTGCACCCTGACTGGGTCTTCTCTTCCTTGTGACACCTCTGTGAGGGAATGCCACAGGCTAGCTATACATTCATTTGTCTGCAGAGGGGCTTTGGGGCTTCACCCCACTCCCAACCCTCCAACCCCCAGTTCACATTGGGTATGATTTTGTTCTGGGTCTTAGGTGCCTGATCCTGATCCCATCGACACCTCATGATCACACAGACTGGTGTGCTTCTTCCATGTGGGCTTTGTTGTTGCTTCTCAGCTAGATGGCCACTTGTTTAACTTTAAGCCTTTAAGATCCCAGATGCTATAGCTTTTGATATCCGGGCACCACCAGCTTTCTTCACTACACTTGCTTAAGCACCCATTTGTCTAGAAGGTGAGCATCACAGAATGCTGGTTTATTAGAATAAAGTACTTGAGTCGAGGCCGTGCCCATCTACAATCTTAACATAGAGATGAAATACATAGAGCTGTTCCCCTCTCTCTGTGTAAATATATTTGCATGTGTACATGCCTGCATTTAGACCTCCAAACATGTCAGGACGTTTTCTTTGTTTTAGTTTGGAAAACAAATGAAATCCCTGAAAACCTTTATTGTGTTTGATTAGCAGCCCCCAGTGATGGCCCTTTATTGACAGAATATTTGTTCCTTATGGCCTTCCTGTCTCCCTAGTTAAAATACTTAATGCCTAAATCAGTAACCAGACACAGGAGACTATTATGCCTGCATTAGTTTCTTGCTTTATCATCTACCCCTGCCAGTAGGATTCCATATTAAGAAAGGACTTAGATGAATTCAATCTTTGAACTTTTCAGACACAGGCTAGCTATACTTTTATTTGTCCATAAGATGGTGCTGCCTTCCATAATAACAATAGTCAAAAATTTGGATTAAGTTTAAGACTCACTCCAGAACTTGCTTCAGAAATACTTTTGTCATTATACCAAAGAGAATTTCAATTGCTTCAAAGTTTAGTACTTGCTTGATTGTAACATTTCTAGTGATTGCATAGCAGGCTACTGTGAGGTTCAAATAGATTAAATTTTGTAAACCTTAAAAATCCTATACAAATGTTGGTCTTTCCAATAGGTGTCTCTGAGCTAAATTAGAAGCAGCCAGGGCTGAGCCCCAGTGGTGTAGTAGTTGGGCGCGGGACTGCGGCCCACTGGGACAGAGGTTCAATTCCAGCAGTGGGGCTGGGCCTCCTACTCCCACCACCGGAGAGCAGTGATGCCCCCCCCAAAAAAAGAAGCAGCAGCCTATGGGCTGAGCCCCGGTGGCATAGTGGTTGTGTGCGGGACTGTGGCCCACTGAGATGTAGGTTCAATTCCAGCTCACAGGAGCAAAGGCTGAGCCTCCTACTCCCACCACCAGAGGGCAGTGATGCCTAAAATATAAAAATAAAAAAAATAAATAGAAGCAGCCTACTACTTGTCTTTGCATGAGTTTCTGTGCTGAGATTGCTAGTTATTGAAAGCAAACTGATATGTTGTAGTCCTGCAGTTAGAACCATACCATCATCTGTTTTTTCTCCATCCACCTTTCTTATACTTCTACCATAAAATTACAAATTTCCAAAAGGAAAGTTAAGCTTGTAGTCTTTCCAAGAGTTCTCCCACTCCCCCCATCCCCACCACTTTACTCTGCCTCCATGAGTTGGCAAGCAGGAAATAGGGAGCTAATTGAAATCAATATTCAGAGCTCCAAGGTCTCTCCCAATGAATGCTAAGCATCATTTATGATTGTCCGTATGTTACAATGTGTTTTCTTCATACTTGATGTAAGTAAACCTGCCCAAAAGGGATTCAAGAAAGACCCAAGTATTGACTTCATCCTGTTTATGGTGGTAAAGTTAATATAATTATTTTTTAAAAAAGAAAATTCAGAGTCTTGTGTACCTATTTTTGAACAAAATATGCTTAGGTTTTTCTAATTGTGATTCTTTTTAAAATTTGACTGTCATTTTCAGGAGAAGGTGCTATCAACCTGGCCTTGGCACAAAACCGAAATCAAGATGTGAGAATGAATGGACCTATGGGCGCTGGGAATTCAGTTAGAATGGAAGCAGGATTTCCCATGGCAGGTGGTCCAGGTGAGATCACCTGCTCAATTATGTGACATTTTCTGGTTTCTTTTCTTTCTTTTTTTTTTCTTGGCTTTATTTGCACATGTATAATCAGTTGGCTACAGCAACATAGGTCCTAGGGTTTAAAACATCTGTATTTACTGGATTAGAAAAGCATGCTGTCTATTACCCCTCGGAGGTTAGACTCAGAGTGCATAAAGCATATAGGCTTAACCGTGTTTTGAGTGCATGCTTAAAAGTCGATTAGCGCTGGGCTGTGCAGCAAACGTTTACTGAGTTCCTATCGTATGTCAGGGCCTATACTAAGTATTAGAAATAAAAGCGATTTTTAACCCTTACTGTAGCTTTCTATCCTCAATGTAGCTTTCTAACTCCCTGTCACTTGCCCTGAGGCTGCAAATCTGTGACCTCAGAACTCGTGTGTACTTATATGGAACCTGCCAGAGTATGTGGGAGAATCGATGTCATCCAAATTTGAGGGAGAGGAAAATGTTCACTGTCCAGGATGTGTGTGCGCGTGTGATTTTGGAGGAATTTCACAGAACAAAGTAGGTTTTTATTGAGCATTTCTACACATCTTATGCAGTGACCTTGGTGACACTTTGCAAGTGTGTCGACACTCTCAGTCCTGTTGTCCTGAGAGGAGCGTCTTTATTCCTCCTCAGCATGCCGCCTCCTTTGACCGAGGACAGGATCAGCAAATGTTTGAGATGAAAGAGCCACCGTGAATATATGAAGTAAATGCCCATTGTCTGTAAAATTTACTTCAGAGGCACCGAAAGCGCTGCATACGGCTTGTGAGCCGCAGTTTGCCGGCCTCTCACCTAGGGCCGACGTGGGCTGGCGGGTCGCTTTGAGCTCACACGGGACTTTCTGGTGAGAGTGGTTTTGTAAGCCATTCTGCCTTTTGTCTCTGATCGCTCTCCGAGAGTGGTTTGTCTTCCAAGTGTAAAAGGCATTGCAGGATAATGGTCACAGAATTTTCTACCCTCTTCCAGTCCATAAAGAGGATTTTTTTTTTAAGACACTTGAGTTTTGCTCTATAATTTTTCCTATTCTATATTAGTGACTGTCTATAAAAGGGTTTCAGTGGGGTAGGACAACAGGGAAGTGAGTGAAGGGGCACATTGGACAGTGTACAATATGAAAAAGTAATAACAGGGCTGAGCCCCGGTGGCGTCAGTGGTTGAGTGCGGGACTGCGGCCCGGGGGCTTGGCGGTTCAAATCTAGCGGCGGCTCTCAGGAGCAGCACTGGGTAGCGCCCACGACCACCAGAGGCAGTGAGGCCCACACACACAAAAAAAGTAATAACAATTTGTAAATTATTAAGGGTTCATGGGGGAAGAGGGAAGTGGGAGGGAAGGGAAATATGGGGAGCTGGTACTGGGGGCCTCAGTGGAGGGAGGATGTTTTGAGAGTGATGATGGCGACAGTGTGCAGATGTGGCCTGCATATAATTGATGTAGGTATGGATTGTGATGGGAGCTGTATGAGCCCCCAATAAAGTGATTTATAGAAAAATAAGGGGGGTTTCAAAAAGTTTATGGAAATGGAATTTAAAATTACTGTAATTTCCCATGTTTTGAAGCTTTTTCATATTGTGATCTCTGGTTGGGATAGTTGATAGTGATATGAAAGCATCTTGTAGAGTGTTTTTTGGTCTCAAGGTAGGTGAAACCATGCTTTGTATCAACTAATAGGCTGTAGACCAGTTTCTTCTTTGGGTCTTTGGTGTGCTTTTTTCTCTCTGGCTTCAGACACAGAGATCAGGAGTTGCATCTTCAAAGGCTACTTGTAAGGTTTGAAGACCCAGATGCTGCTTACCAATAGGCTACTTAGCTTTTTTTTTTTTTTTTTCTTAACTAAAGAGTGGCTTTATTAGGGGAAAAGACCTCTTGGGAGGAGAGGGGTCGTGGCCGGGGGCAGAAGCATCTTGAGCTTCCAGACAGGTCCCACAACCTCGAGTGTAGGTTAGGGGAGTTGCAGCTGGTACTGGAATGGTGGTGTGTGTGTGTGTGTGTGTGTGTGTGTGTGTGTGTGTGGACTGAACTAAAGGCAGGTGGATTGAAAAGGGGAAGAGAGGTTTCTGGTGCTGTAGTTACTAGGAAACAATGCTAGAGGGGGGGACTGTGTTCTGCCCAGGAAGATCACCTTGTCCCTGGGAAACCATACTAGGGAGGGTGGGGTTATGTTCTGTCCGGTGAGGTAAGTTCTGGGAAACGCTGAAGGCAGGTGCTTTGAAGTTCAGGTGCATTGAAGTTTAGCGGATCATCCGTCTTCTTGAGAGGCTGGACCAAGGGATCTTTGGCCCTGGAGAGGCAGGAACAGGGGTGGGGGAGTGGCTGGAAGAAGAGACTGCCTGGTCCAGCCCTGGCCCATATATTACCTTTTCTTTTAAAAGTAGAGACTGGGATATCAGAAGAGCGAGATCTTAAGAAAAGAAAAGATGGGGGCTGAGTCCCGGTGGCGTAGTGGTTGTGCGCGGACTGCGGCCCACTGAGACGGAGGTTCGATCCCAGCAGTGGGGCTGGGCCTCCTACTCCCACCACCGGAGAGCAGTGATGCCCCAAAAACAAACAAACAAAAAGAAAAGATCGATCTTGAAATCAGACCAAAGGAAGAATGTTTTGTCGTGGTAAGAGCGGACATTGTTAAAAGCACTGCCACAGAGCCCTGCAGCGAGGGGCAGGTCCAGAACTGGCTCTCAAAAGCCTGGCCTGTGTTGCTGAAATTTAACTAGCAAAGAGAAGGTTCGAAAGCTTCCCCAGCGTTCCGTGAAAACCAAAGCATGGGGGCCTCTGCCGGAAGGAGTGGTGGACACTGTATTAGGGAAATTTAGCATAAATATTCAAGGTATTCAAATTGTTACCGGAGTTATTGTTCAAGATTCTGAAAGGGAACTTAAAGCTGATGAAAACAAAAAGTGCCTGGGTTACAGAGAAGGGCCACCACTTAGGACAGTTGCTGCTGCTTCCTTACCCTCCTACCGGTAAAGCCAGCGCCACCGAGGACAGCACTCCCAGAGGGTCCGCCCTCGTGGGTCATGGAGTATCCGGGACGCTGTCATGATCACGCAGGCGAATCCCCACATGTAACTGCAGACGTTGCATGAATCAGTTCAAGAGCCGTTTAGAGGAGGTCTTGTCCAAAACACTCTCAGTCCTTGGGTGTCTCTTGTGTATATCACGAAAGCACAGCAGTGCCATTTTGTGTCAGTCTCTGGTGAATACTCCACAGGTCTGGCTCTTTCAATTCACATAGAGCCCCCCTCCTGAACTTGCATAACAATATAACCATTCTGGCTGGAGTTTTTTGTTTTGATTTTTTACTATACAGTGAAACATATTTAATAGTAATTTCAAAAAATCATGACACTTCCTCTCATTGCAGAAACCATGGAAGAATTTTTTTTTTGTAATTAAAGTAAGTTTTCATCATGCAAAAGATTTTTTTATTACATTCACTGGCAAAGACTATATTTCAAAGCAAGTTTCTATAGACTTCAAAAAGCCCAGACTCGAAGAAAGCGAAATTTATTTAAATACTATTAAAGTTACAGTGTATGCTGTGGGCATACTCATTCAGTTTATAGAGTAAGAAAAACTAGGGGCTGAGCCCCGATGGTGTAGTGATTGTGCACGGGACTGCGGCCCACTGGGGTGGAGGTTCAATTCCAGGAGCAGCTCCACAGGAGCAAAGGCTGAGCCTCCTACTGCCACCACCAGAGGGCAGTGATGCCCCCCCCCCAAAAAAAAAAAGTAAGAAAAATAAACGTTTTAAATGGCAGCTTTGGGCTGAGCTCCGGTGGCATAAGTGGTTGAGTGCGGGACTGTGGCCCGTGGACTTGGCGATTCAAATCCAGTGACAGCTCTCAGGAGCAGCACTGGGTAGCTCCCACGACCACCAGAGGCAGTGATGCCCACAAAAATAAATAAATAAATAAATGTCAGCTTGAAATTGATATATTTTCAGTAAGACATTCACTCGGTTTGTTCTTCTAAAATTAGGTATGTTCTGGGGTTTTTTTGTTTTGTTTTGTTTTTTGGGCATCACTGCCCTCTGGTGGTGGGAGTAGGAGGCCCAGCCTTTGCTCCTGTGGAGCCACTGCTGGAATTGAACCTCCATCTCAGTAGGCCGCAGTCCCGCGCACACCACTATGCCACTGGGGCTCAGCCATAGTTTGCTCTTCTAAAATGGGAGAAAAAAGACTTTTAATAAAACATTTTTTTAAGAACATCATTTGGGAGGGGGGCATCACTGCCCTCTAGTGGGAGTAAGAGGCCCAGCCTTGCTCCTGGAGAGTTGCTGCTGGATTTAAACTGGGCTCAGCTGTAGAACATAAATTTTTTTTTTTAAGGCATCACTGCTCTCTGGTGGTGGGAGTAAGAGGCCCAGCCTTTGCTCCTGTGAGCTGGAATTGAACCTCCATCCCAGTGGGCCACCCTAGAACATATTTTTTTTTTGTGGGCATCACTGCCTCTGGTGGTCGTGGGCACTACCCAGCCGCCACTGGATTTGAACCGCCAAGCCTGCGGGCTGCAGCTCCGCACTCAACCACTTCCGCCACCAGGGCTCAGCTCTAGAACATAATTTTTTAAAGAACAAGTTCAACATATGAGCAGCAAGCTTTTGTTAAACTGGAAACCAATATTTTAAGTAACCAAAGTGCAAAGTTCGTTCTCTGAGAATGAAAAATTGGAGTATAGGGCTCAGCCCCGGTGGCGTAAGTGGTTGAGTGTGGGACTGCAGCCCGCGGGCTTGGCGGTTCAAATCCAGCAGTGGCTCTCAGGAGCAGGACTGGGTAGTGCCCACAAACACCAGAGGCAGTGATGCCCACATACACACAAAAAAAATAAAAGAAAAAGAAAAATTGGACTATAAACTGGAAGGTTTTGGAGAACTTCACAGAGCATACTGCATGTTGCTTTCATATGAAATCCATATTAAAGGGCTGAGCCCCAGTGGCGTAGTGGTTGTGCACGGGTCTGTGGCCCACTGGGACGGAGGTTCAATTCCAGCAGTGGGGCTGGGCCTCCTACTCCCACTACCAGAGAGCAGTGATGCGCGCCCCCCCCCCAAAAAAAAAAAGAAATCCATATTAAAATAGAATCCTTCAATTTACAATTGAAGACATAATTTTGATCTAGTCACTAAGACATTCAGAGGCGTCACAGGCAGCAGGACCAGTATTTATGCTAAGCGTTGAGCTGCCAACCCCTCGGATGCCCCTAGAGTTGTGAGGAGTTAGAATCAACTTGATGGCAGTGGGCTTGGTTTGGGTGCTTGGTAGTGTTCCGTTTTAAGATGACTTCAGTGAATATTTTTTGCTTAAGTGTTAAAGATTATCTCAGGAGGTTTATCCACCCTCCGTCGCTCCAGAAAGTCTAGAGTCCATGAATTTTTGACATTTTTTTCTGTATTCCTCCCCATTGAACAATATTAACTTTGTGGAATCCTTTATTAAAATGTTTCATAATGGTGGCTATACACCATCTGGTTTTTTCTAGTCTGAAAGCAAAGGTGCCAATTGTTCATGGAGGCAATTGCCCACACATTCTCTGTCTCCCTCCTATTGCTGACTCTCCTTCCTCTATCGCGTCAGGTGAATAGAGCCCCGTGGTTGTGCTTTAGTTGGCTGGTTGCAAGTTTTTAAGACCCAGGTGATACTCAGCAAACCAAGAGGTAGAATAAAACACTTTTGCTAGTCCATTTAACTGGGATGTCCCATTAAACCATGACCCTAAATCTCCAAACAACATGTATTTGTGTTACTTTAGGTTTTACATGTTATGTGGTATAATTTAGTAGACTATTTTGGGGTTCTGGGAACTATCAAAAATTTCCCCACCTATAAATGATATATCTGAACTCCTTCCCCCACCAGTAATTTATAATTATGTCTTTGCTTTATTCCATTTTTACTTAGGAATGTTTTGTAGGAATGCTTTGTGTTAGATAGCGAGAGAAACCTGTACTCATAAAGTTCAACAACAAAAGCAACCCAATTTAAATCTGGGCAAAGGGTTTGAATAAAAATTTCTATAAAGAAGATATACAAGGGCTGAGTCCCAGTGGCGTAGTGGTTGTGCACGGGACTGCAGCCCACTGGGACGGAGGTTCAATTCCAGCAGTGGGGCTGGGCCTCCTACTCCCACCACCGGAGAGCAGTGATGCCCCCCCCCCAAAAAAAAGAAGAAGAAGATATACAAGTAGATAATAAGCACATGAAGAGATGCTTATATGATACTTAGAAGAAAACAGAAGGCCTCATACCTTATAGGGGAGAACATTAACTAAAAATTAACTAGTTAAATGTCTAACTTAAGACTTAAGGGGTGAGCCCTGGTGGCGTAAGTAGTTGAGTTTGGGACAGCGGCCTGTGGGCTTGGTGGTTCAAATCCTGTGGCGGCTCTCAGGAGCAGCGCTGGGTAGCACCCATGACCACCAGAGACAGTGATGCCAAAAAAAAAAAAAAAAAAAAGACTTGAGAAAAAGCCCACATGAAAAAAGCACACCAGCCTGTATGATCATGAGGTATCAAGGGGATCAGGCATCTAAGATCCAGAACAAAATTATACCCAATGTTAATTGGGAGTGAAGACCCAATGTCCATCTGTAGACAGTCGGACATCCCCTCGCAGAGGGGTCACAGGGAAGAGATGAGCCAGGCAGGGTGCAGGATAACACCAATGAGACACACAACTGTCCTCTAGCTCTTTGGTGCGTCCTTGTTCCCACTATCATGACCTCCATTCTACCTTACACACTGAATTAGACCAGAGCATGCACACTGCTCCAGATAAGAGCTCACAACACAGGGAATCCAGCATTGATAAACCCCTCAGGGCCAACCAACAGGGGAGTAGAGAAACCAGGATGATTAGGGGAGGATGGGAGGATAATGAGGGGCTCAGTCACAAGAATCAACCTATTACCCCCTCACAGGGGGATGAATAATGGAAAAGTGAGTGAGGGTCAGTGGAGTATGATGTAAGATATGAAAATAATAATTAATACTTATCAGAGGTTCATGAGTGAGGACAGGCGGGGGAGGGGGGAGAAGAAATGGGGAGCTGATAGAAGCTCAAGTGCCAAGAGCATGCTTTGAAAATGATGATGGTAGGCTGAGCCCCGGTGGCGTAGTGGTTGTACGTAGGACTGTGGCCCACTGGGTTGGAGGTTCAATTCCAGCTCACAGGAGCAAAGGCTGGGCCTCCTACTCCCACCACCAGAGGGCAGTGATGCCTAAAAAAAAAAAGAAAGAAAATGATGATGGTAAAAAAAAAAATTAATTAAAAAAAGAAAATGATGGGCCGAGCCCTGGTGGTGTAAGTGGTTGAGTGCGGAACTGTAGCCCGCAGACTTGGTGGCTCAAATCCAGCGGCAGCTCTCAGGAGCAGCACTGGGTAGCACCCACAACCACCAGAGGCAGTGATGCCTAACAACAACAAAAAGAAAATGATGATGGTGGTATATGTGCAAATGTGCTTGACATCACTGGATGAATGTATAGATTATATTAAAAGATGTAAAAGCCCCCAATAAAAGGGGAAAAAATAATTGAGAAAAGAACAGCGGAGTAATAAGTTAGAAAGCAAGAAATAATAAAATTAAGAGTAGAGATAAGACTCAAATTAGAACCTTGTAAGGCTAAGAAAGAATGGACAAAAAATAAGCACTCTAAAAGGATGACTTTTTGACATGTGAATTATATTTCAATAAAATTAGAATGGAGGAAATGGTCTGTGAATATGTTTATGAATTTTCAAACTTGGGAAAATTAACAGTTTTCTAGAAGATATATTTTAGAAATTTATAAAATGATTTAAGACATGGAAAGCATGAACAATTTGTAACCAAGAGGAAATTTATATAATTAAAATTATGTAACTCATTATTCAATTGGCAGAGCCCTGGTGGTGGTGCAGTGGTTATAGGTTGGGCTGTAAGCACAATGTCAACATTTCAAAATCGCCAGCCACTCTTCTGGCTTTTTCTATTCCTGTAAAGATTTAGCCTCTGGTGAAAAAAACTGATGGTGCCCGGCTATGAAAAGATACAGCGTCTGGGGTCGTGAAGGCTTGAGTAAACAAGCGACCATCCAGCTCAGAAGCAACAAAGCCCACATGGAAGAAGCATACCAGCCCGTGTGGCTACGAGTTGTTGAAGGAATTCAGGGTTAGGCATCAAAGAACTATAAAATTATATCATTATAAATAGGGGGAGTACAGATTGGTGACGCAAAGCCCATCAAGAGGTGAAGTGACATCCTCTTACAGAGGAGTTGCAGGGAGAAGCTGAGCCAGTTGAAGTACAGTGTAGCAATATTGAAATATGCATCTTTCTTCTAGTTCTCAAATGCTTCCTCCCACCCACTCTCATGCTCCCGGTTCTATCAGACAAGTCTGGCTAGAACAGGGGATGTACACTGGCGTCAGAAATATGGGGAATTTAGGATAGATATTCCCTCAGGACGAGTGATGGGAGTGGTGATACTGGGAGGTTGGAGGGATGATGGTGTAGAAAGGGGGAACTAATTTCAGGGATCTAGTATAACATCCTCTCTGGGGCAAGACCAACAGGGAAGTAAGTGAAGGGACATATTGGACAGGGTACAATATGAAATAATAGTTTGTAAATTATTAAAGGTTCATGGTGGTGGGGAGGGAAATATGGGGAGGTGGAGCTGGGGCCTAAGTTGGAGGGAGGATGTTTTGAGAGTGATGATGGCAACAAGTGTGCGAATGAGGTCCGCATACAATTGATGTACGTATGGATCATGAGGGGAGGTGTGTGAGTACCCAGGAGAATGATTCATTTAAAAAAAGGTGGGGAGGGGAAAGAGGAGCTTTCTTTTTTTTTTAAAGGAGCTTATACCAAGGGCTCAAGTGGAAAATGTTTGGAAATGAATGTGACAACATGTGTGCAAATGTGTTTGACACAGATGATATAGTGAATGTTATAATAACTGCAAAAGTCCTCAATAAAATTATTTAAAATTAAAAAAAAGGTTTAGTCTCAAATGCACAGGACAGTTCTTCCTAGAGGTTGAAATCAACTCAATGGCTGTTAGTGTAGTTTTTGACTTATCAACTGAGTCATAGAACTCACAGGTCTACATTATTTCATAGGTGAGTTTTACTGAACATTTAAAGAACATATGCATATATTCTTTCAGGACATAACAAAAGAAGAATGATGCCGTCTAATTAATTTGTATTCATGTTCATTTTGATGTTAAAAATCACAGGACAGGGGCTGAGCCCTGGTGGCGTAGTGGTTGTGCGCGGGACTGCGGCCCACTGGGACGGAGGTTCGATTCCAGCTCCACGGAGCAAAGGCTGGGCCTCCTACTCCCACCACCCGAGGACAGTGATGCCTAAAAAAAAAAAAAAAAATCACAGGACAGGAAGATTATTATAGGCTATTTTCATTTATGACTACAGATGCCAAATCTTAAAATATATAACAGTCTCCAGAATTAGAAATTAGGGTGCAAGAGGAATTCTCAAACTGCTATGTAGAGTATAAATTTTGAAAGGACCCCTGATAGCTCAACCTTTGAAGTAGTTCCCATCCAGTGGTGCTGTAGGAGAAAAAGCTAATGATCTGCTTCCATAAAGTTTACAGCCTACCATCTTGTTGAGAAGCAACAAAGCTCACTTGGAAGAAGCACATCAGCCTGTGTGATCATGAGGTGTTGATGGGATCAGGTATCAAGCATCTAAGACCCAGAACAAAATCATACCCAATGTGAACTGCAGGGCGGAAGTGTGGAGTGGAGACCCAAAGCCCATCTGTAGACAATTGGATATCCTCTCACAGAAGGGTCACAAGGAAGAGATGAATCAGAGTGCAGTGTAGCACCTACGAAACATACAACTTTCCTCTAGTTCTTTACTGCTTCATTCCCCCCACTATCATGACCTCAATTCCAGCTTACAAATCAAATTATACCAGAACATATACACTGCTACACATAAGACCTTGCAATACAGGGAATCCAGGACAGATCAACCCCTTAGGGTCAACAATGAGAATAGAGATACCAGGAGGATAACCCAGTGGGAATCAATCACAAGGATCAACATGTAACCCCCTCCCAAAGGGATGAACAACAGAAAAGTAGGGGAAGGGCAACAGAGGACAATGTAAGATTTGAAAATACTAATCTAAAACTTATCAAGGGTTCATGAGGGAAGAGGAGGGTGAGGGGAGAATGAGCTGATATCAAGGGCTCAAGGAGAAAGAAAATGCTTTGAAAATGATGATGGCAGCCTATGTGCAAATGTGCTTGACACAACAGAAAAAAATGTATGAATTGTGATAAGAGATGTAAGAGCCCCCAATACATTAAAAATATATATACAGCCTAAGAAACCCTATGGGTAGTTCTACTCATAGCTACATAGGTTTGCACTTTATCAAGATGGACTTGGTGGCATATACCAGCAGTGAGAGCATGAAATGACTTTTGGGAGCCAACGTCTAGTAAAATTGAAGATAGTTACACTTTAAAAGGAATTCCTGGATGGTGCAAACATTTAGCGCACTTTCCTGCTCAATGGAAAAGCTATCAATTCAAAGCCATCCAAAGCTGCCTTAGAAGAAAGCCTGGCAACTACATCTGAAATGTCATGAAAGTTGTCTGAACAGCAGTAAACTAAAACCTATCAGTATACAGCCTATCAGACGGTTGTAACATAAATCCACAAGAATACATGACATTGCGAAACTGTGAAAGTGCAAAGTTAGATGAAAACCTGAAGGATTGATCAGCAGGAAAGCAGGTGTCTTATAGCAATCAAGATAGATGAACTGTGTGTATTTCCATGGATACTCATAAATATTAACTGAAAAAACTGAAAAAGATTACATATTCATTTACTAAATGAAGATTAGCACTTTACCCCAAATGCTATGCCATTTCCTTACATATTCTGACTATCGTAGAAATGCTATATACAGTTTCTGATACTGTAAATCTTTTTTTTTTTTTTGGGCATCACTGCTCTCCGGTGGTGGGAGTAGGAGGTCCAGCCTCACTGCTGGAATTGAACCTCCGTCCCAGTGGGCCGCAGTCCTGCGCACAACCACTATGCCACCGGGGCTCAGCTGGATACTGTAAATCTTTACAGGGGCAGGTAGCCTCATCTTTCACCCCTGGAGCCGCTCATGGGTTTGAATTGCTGGACTTGTGGTAACCAGCCCAATGGTGGTACCGTGATAATAAGCACAGGGCTGCTAACCACATGGTTGTGGGTTCAAGTCCACCAGTCACTCCATGGGAGAGAGAAAACGTTCTGCTGTTATACAGATTTATACTTTCAAATCCCAACGAACAGTTTTTCTCTACCGTTATAGAGCCCCTGAGTTGGAATTGACTAGATGTGTGTGAAGTTTATATGTAAAATAAATAATAATAGCCCAAGTTTAAAGTCAGAAGGAAAGGATTGGATGAATTGAGGATGGTGATCCATAATGGCAAGATGTTGTTTAAACACAATGATGTTGTGTAAAAAATTTCCATACTTTTTCATATTCTCGAAATATTTAATTAAAAAGCAAAAATTGTTCTGAGTCCAGTATATTATTGTAGATATTTTTCCCCCTACAGGATTAATACGGATGACCAACCCTGCCACTCTCATGATGCCCCAAGGTGGAAATGTGTCATCTTCCATGATGGCCCCAGGCCCCAATCCAGAGCTGCAGCCCAGGCCTCCTCGCCCTGCTTCTCAATCAGGTAATAGCCACCAGTCTTGGAGTATTGTAGAGGTTGGAAACTCCTTACAGAGAGAATTACAAAATCCAGCTTTTTCTGTCGCTAAATCCCCAACTACCATACTTAAATGCCACCTTTAACAAATCTACCCTGATTTCTCCAAGCTAAGAGTCATCATTCCCTTCTCAGAATCACTCCAGTCTGTTCCCAACATGCCCCAAACTGTGTATCTTACCATATTTATTCTGAGAAATACTCCATAATAAAGAATGTTATTGTCAAGTACATTTGGGAAATGCAGTTCTCTCCGCATACCTTTTGGCGATTCTAGGTTATTGTATTGGAAGTACTGAAAGTACTGCAGTACAATTAGGTCCACTGTTCCTCAACTCCAGTGGACTCTCCTTTGTTTTTTCTCGCATTTTTCACCTCATTTATTTAGCAATCACTCATGCATCAATTCATAATATTGCCTATATTTTTTTCTTTCTATTTGGATTTTTAAAAAATATATTTATATTTTTTCTTTATTATTTGCAATTCTTGAATCACACAGGCTTGTATAATTCCTCCATGTAGGGCTGAGCCCCGGTGGCATAGTGGTTGTGCACGGGACTGCAGCCCACTGGGATGGAGGTTCAATTCCCGCTCACAGGAGCAAAGGCTGGGCCTCCTACTCTCACCACCAGGGCAGTGATGCCTAAAAAAAATAAAAATAAAAATAAAAATAATTCCTCCATTCCTCCATGTGGATTTAGTTGACACCTCACTTAGATACCTGCGTGTTTTAAGGCAAATCTTTTTTTTGGGGGGGGGGGGGGGTTGCGCATCACTGCCCTGGTGGGAGTAGGAAGACCAGCCTTGCTCCTGGAGAGCTGCTGCTGGACTCGAACTACCAACCCTATGGGCCGCAGTGCCGCACTCAACCACTATGCCACCAGGGCTCAGTCCTTAAGCGCCTCAGACCCTGTTCTTTTTTTTTTTTAATTTGCTATTTTTCTTTAATTGGGGGCTCGTACGTCTGTATATACTTTTTCATGGCTCCTGTGTACTGCTCGCCTCTCAGGCTGTGGTTTCTGTAGCTAGCTTCTAGCTTCTGCATGCTATTACTTTTTTTAGTCACTTTTATCGGCTCTTCATCACAATGCAGTAATGCAGTCATATCAAGAAGAGCTGTACAACCGTTACAATTAATTTTAGAACATTTTCTTTTTTTCCCTTAACATATTCGTTGGCATGGTTTCTCAGAAATCTTGGGAAATACCTCTCTCTAAATTTTGCTTTTGTTTGTTTATTTTGTTCTTTGTGGCATCACTGCCCGGATGGGAGTAGGAAGCCCAGCCTTGCTCCTGGGGAGCTGCTGCTGGATTTGAACTGTCAGCCCTGTGGGCCGCAGTCCCGCACACAACAATTACACCACCAGGACTCAGCCCTCTTTTCTTTTTTATGGCCACTTTTGAACCAAAAGCCCTTAGAAACCAGGATTCATCTTTCCATCATCTCGGCCCCTTGCCGTGCACATAGATGCTCATGCTTAGTTGGATGGTTCCAGAAAATTTTGGTAGCCTAGATCTAAAGTCACTCGGAATCAGTTGATGACAATGGGGTTTTGTTTTGTTTGTCTTTTGGGGGGTGGTGCAACAGGTAGGCACTGGGTTGGTCACCCAAACCTTGGCTGCTCAGTCGCATCGGTGGTTCCATGGGAGTACGACCTGGCAGTCTGCTCCCAGAAAGATGAGACTTAGAAAACCCTGTGGGGCAGTTCGACTCAGTCACATGGGATTGCTCTAAGTCGGAATTAACTGAGCAGCACCTTACAACAAATACAAGTTTTGCTCTGTATATGCAGAATGTCTAAGACCATTGTTCTGGGTTGCGTTACGTTCATTCCCGCTTCTGTTGACCATCTTTACAATACAGATGCAATGGATCCACTCCTCTCTGGCCTCCATGTACAACCACAAAGTCATCCCTCAGGATCCTTAGCGCCTCCACACCACCCAATGCAGTCTGTTCCTGTAAACAGACAGATGAACCCCACGAATTTTCCTCAACTCCAGCAGCAACAACAGCAGCAGCAGCCCCCACCGCAGCAGCAGCAACAGTTGCAGGCAAGACCACCCCAGCAACATCCGCAGCAGCAGCAGCCACAGGGAATTCGACCCCCATTTACTGCCCCAACTCAGGTGCCTGTTCCTCCAGGCTGGAACCAGCTGCCTTCTGGAGCGCTTCAACCTCCTCCAGCCCAGGGTTCTCTGGGTACAATGACTGCAAACCAAGGATGGAAGAAGGCTCCTCTGCCTGGCCCCATGCAGCAGCAGCTCCAGGCCAGACCATCCTTAGCCACGTTGCAGACACCTTCCCATCCTCCCCCTCCATATCCCTTTGGCAGCCAGCAAGCCTCACAAGCCCATACAAACTTTCCTCCGATGAGCAACCCAGGCCAATTCACAGCTCCTCAGATGAAGGGCTTGCAGGGAGGGCCCTCCAGGGTCCCGACTCCCCTGCAGCAGCCCCACCTCACCAACAAGTCTCCTGCCTCCTCACCCTCCTCCTTCCAGCAGGCATCTCCTGCATCCTCCCCAACGGTTAACCAAACTCAACAGCAGATGGGACCAAGGCCACCTCAAAACAACCCACTTCCCCAGGGATTTCAACAACCTGTCAGTAGTTCTCCAAGTCGGAATCCTATGGTTCAACAGGGAAACGTGCCACCTAACTTCATGGTGATGCAGCAGCAGCCACCAAGCCAGGGACCCCAAAGTTTACATCCAGGCCTAGGAGGTGAGAAACGCGGGAAGCTAGTGGTGTTGGTAAATTTGCTGGTTATAAGAGCTTAGCAGGAACTCAAGCTTTCGAGTTAATGGAGGGGAGTGAAAAAAGGATTTAATCAAGTGGTTTTGTGGATATGCTGGTGATACTTATTATAACATAGTTAACTTGATACATTATATAACATCTTACTGATAAATTTTAAGCTAGATCTCTGGATAAAAAGGGAAAATTTAATATAGAGATGTCTTTTTGTTTTCTAAAGTATTTCTGCTTGATCTTATATTATGGACTTTGAATGTCTGTAAGAAATATGCATTTATTAACAACTTAAACTGGTCAGCTGTTGAAAAAAGTAAGATTATGCCATAGAGCAAAAATGAAAAGATAAGCACAGGGCCTTCTTGCAAAAAAAAAAGGCCCTTCTGGTTGTCAATTTTTATTATCCTAGTTAACAAAGTAGTAAGCATGGTACTTGTTAGATTTGGTTAAAGAATTAAAGGGGAGTAAGTTGAGAAATCATTGATTTATATAACTTTATAATGCCAATGCCTGCTCCTTAGAGAGGGAATTCCACCAGTTATACCTAAAGGAGATTTATTTATTTATTTTGTAAGGTGCCTCTTGTATGAAGAAAAAGCAATGGAGCTTAATGTGTGAGAGGTAAAACGATTACAGTAAAACTTATCCATCTCCATATTTATTATTTATTCTTATTAATCATTGATCTAGTGCACATGGATGTGCTTGGAGCTTTTCAGTAGAGAATATAGAGTCTCAGTAATATTGTCATCTGATAAGCATACCCCCACCAAAAGACACCCATTGCCTACCCAGAAAAACCCCTTGCATCTCTATTGCAACATAGCAAAGGCATGTTCCCATGGTCTCTGGTGAAATTAAATTGCTCGTCAGTCTTTCACTCTCTTGTAATTAATTTTGCTAACATGCAGGTGCTAATATTTGAATCCTAACATGTTTTTAGCCAAAACAAGTCTGTTTCAGCTCCAAACTTCACTGTTCTGGGCACCTCGCCCTGGCTCAGTGGAAGCTGGGTCGTCCTTCCTGCAAATGTGATTACTGACTTAATTACAATGGAAGCATGCAAATGGGGACCTGTCGCTGCTAAAGAAAGACAAATTGCATATTTGTCTATAAAAAGTGTTTTTCAGGGCATTGAAAATTGAGCCCTTAAAGAATTGTAAAGGAATGGACTAATATATGAAAGTTTTATGTGAGCTTAAGGTCTGATGCTTTCATAGAGCAGATGATGTGCTCACCTAGGTGATCTGGCCACATCAAGGCCTGTGTTACAGGCAATGAGTGGATCTGAGATTCTCCTGATGATGAATTGGTTTTCTAAAATTAGGCCTTTCTCTAAAAGGAAGTAATACATTATAAGATTTCCTTATCGAACATGGTTTTTATTACCATAGCTGTCAGAATCCCAGAAAACCTTAGGGGAGGGTAAGGCATAATGATAAATTCAGCATAGCCTCACCTTGAAGATCCTATGAACTGTTTCTCATCTCCTAGCTATTCCAGCAATATCGAGGGGGTGGCGGTGGGAGAGGGGGGCAAAGGCAGGACTCTGCAGAAGATAATGTCTTCCATTTCCTTCAAAAGAAAAACCATGTATCTACCCCTAATAACAGGACCCAGCTCTTTGTTTAGATATTTGATTATGAGCGAATTTAGTGAATTCTTTTGGTGGCTGTGTTAAAGTATGAGAAGTTTTGGGGTCCATTGTATTACAGAGAAAAGTGAGCCCTTAAACCTTGCTGTGGCGTGGCCTCAGATCACATTTAGGGAGCAGATTGCCATCTTTTCCTTGGCATGTTCTGAGTAAATTTTTCAGTGTTTCTTTTTCATTTTGACAATGCTCATGTAAGAGATTGTGTTGATTTTTTTAACCATCTTTCCCAACCTTATTATTAAAGATCCTACCAGTGTGACAGAGAGCTAAGCCAGTGGAGACTTCATGCAGCTCATCCTTCCTTATTCATTCCACATCTAATCAAGAGTGTAAATTTGCTAGGTAACTGCCTTACTCATTGTTTTCTATTAAGGAATGCCTAAACGCCTCCCACCCGGCTTCTCAGCAGGACAGGCCAATCCGAACTTTATGCAAGGTCAGGTGCCTTCGACCACAGCAACCACCCCTGGGAATTCAGGAGCCCCTCAGCTGCAAACAAATCAAAATGTCCAGCATGCAGGTTTGTCTACTGCCATTCGTTCAACCAGCCTTTATAAGTATTGTGTGGTAGATAGATACCCTGACAGACAGCGGGGGAATATAGAGGTTCAATTCTAGTAGGTCCTTATCTTAGCTGCAAACCTAGAAATATTTTTCCAGGTCAATAACTGATATATTGAAAGTGGTAAAATGTCTCAGAAACCTGGAAACAACTCAAAGACGAGCATGAAACTAGTGAAAGCAAGAAACAGCAATATTTTTCAAGGGCTAAAACCAAACTCCTTCGCCACCTCATCCTGCCATAGAGGAGTTGGTGGGTTCCTCCGACTGCTTACCTTGGGTTAACAGCCAAGCACTTTAACCAGTCTGCTAAGGTCTCTTGCTTTGTAAAGGACCAGTTAGTAAATATTTTAGGGTTCACGAGTTATCCAGACTCTTGCAACTCCTCAGCCCTGCTGTTGTAATACAAAAGCAGCAGTAGAAAAAAAATTTTTTGTGGGGGGGCATCACTGCCTCTGGTGGTCATGGGCGCTACCCAGGGCTGCTCCTGAGAGCCGCCGCTGGATTTGAACCGCCAAGCCCGCGGGCCACAGCCCCGCACTCAACCACTTTCGCCACCGGGGCTCAGCCCTTACGCCACCTAGACTCAGTCCAAAAATTCTTAATCAAATGAACATGCAGGGTTCCAAACACTTTTTAAATAAAAAGGCATTGGGCTTAATTTGACCCAGAGGTCATTGTTTGCTAGCCCTTGAGTCAGAACTTCCTCGGGCAGTTGGCAAAAGCACTTCTAGAACCGGAAAACATGGAGGCCAGGGCGTGTTCGTACAGATGCAACTTTGAAAATCTACAGGACTTGGTCGCCTTATTCGTGTTGAACATCATGCCAGCAGTGCACTACCCACAAATGTTGGAGTGGGGACGGGATGCAGCAGAATAGCCACAAGCGAGTTGTAAAGCATTAACCTGCAGTAGTGGAGCCCTGGGGTGTAGCAGTTGTGCCTTGGGCTGCACTCTGCGTGGTCAGAAACTTAAAGTTACCAGCAGCTCCCCAGTTAAAAGACTAGGTTCTCTACCCCTGTGAACAGTTACCGTCTTGGGAACCCACAGGGGGTCGCTGAGAGTCAGCACTGACTGGATGGCAGTGAGTTCTTTGGAGTGAGTATGACCTTCAATAAGCCCGAGCTTTGTTTCTGGTTGCTTAGGTACCTTGTGCTCTTTCTCTTCTCAATTTGGATGGAATTTGCTCGTGTAATTTTTGAGCTCCCAAACCCTACTTGAAGCTAATGTACATAGGTGGTTCAGACTTTGTTTACGACTAGGAAGTAAGAAAAACCTTGATTTAAATGTATTTAAAATCAAACTATCTTTGAAGGATATAGTTTAAAGAAGAGTAGGGTAAGCTGCTTTCCATTCCCTATCTATCAGTGCAGACGCTAACTTCCTGTATTATACGAATCCATGTTTTTTGCTTTTTGTCTTGTTTTTGTAGGCTAGCTCAGAACAGTAATAAAATCATTCATAATTTCTCCATCTTAGCACAGCTCATTTGTATCTTACACAGTGCGTTTCATATGCACGTTTTGAGTTCCCTCATTTATCCTATCGAAAGTAGCTTTGATCTTTGTCCTTGTCTATGCTCTTACCCTGTTTTATTTCTCTTCTTAGCTTTTGCCACTTCCTGAAAAAGTGTGATGTTTATTGTAACTCTTGCTGAATAGGCTGTAACCTTCAAGGGCGTGAGAGATTTGGTCTCTCTGGAGTATACTGAGTATCCAATAAATGCATTAGTCAACTGAGTGAATATACACTGAGAGAACTCTTAAATAGTTGTCATGAAGTTCAAGTTTAATAGTGTATTAAGATTTGTTTTTGGGCTGAGCCCCGGTGGCGTAGTGGTTGTGCGCGGGACTGCGGCCCACTGGGACGGAGGTTCAATTCCAGCAGTGGGGCTGGGCCTCCTACGCCCACCACCGGAGAGCAGGGATGCCCCCCAAAAAAACAAACAAACAAAAAAAGATTTGTTTTTAAAACATTGCTTGATCCAGCAGCAGCTTTCCAGGAGCAAGGCTGGGCCTCCTATTCCCTCCAGGGCAGTGATGCCCATTAAAAAAAAAAAAAAAAAATTCAGGCCGAGCCTTGGTGGCGTAAGTGGTTGAGTGTGGCAATGTGGCCCGCGGGCTTGGCAGTTCAAATCCAGCGACGGCTCTCAGGAGCAGCACTGGGTAGTGCCCATGACCACCAGAGGCAGTGATGGCCCCCCCCCAAGAAAAAAAAAAAACAAGCAAACAAATTTCTTAGGGATAGAGAAGTTTGCACAGTATGTGCAAGGAACCATTTATCCCGGGCCAACCTAAATGACCTCATAACTTCATTGTAGCTGCCACTTCCTAATCCCTATTATTAAGTGAAAAAGATAAACTAGAGGTTATCCAGTCAAAAGGAGAGAGAATCCGTGTTCTAGGCAAATTCCAGACTCCCAACAATAATTGACCACCACAGTGAGGCAGCAGGCAGTGCCTTTTGTTTAACTTAGAAATAACTGAGAAGAAGGGCTGAGCCCTGGTGGCGTAGTGGTTGTGCGCGGGACTGCAGCCCACTGGGGTGGAGATTCGATTCCGGCTCCCAGGAGCAAAGGCTGGGCTTCCTACTCCCACCACCAGGGCAGTGATGCCGAAAAAAAAGAAAAAAAGAAATAACTGAGAAGAATATGTGTGTCCCATGTGACCCACCAGAGACTGCCACAAGGGAAGCTTAGCATTTCTTGGGGATCATCCTCTTGTCTGTAAGTGTCCGGGGTTGTCTCAGTTAACGTCTACCAAAAACTCAGCTTCCTGATCAAGATTGAATAATTTTCACCACATCTGTGGCAGAGATCTGTCGTTAGGAAGCATTTGATATTCCTTTCATTAAAGTGCACCACCCAGATATCTTTCACATCGTCCTTGAGGATCATTAGTTTTCCAAGGGAGAGTTTCAACGGGTTCTCTTCATTGTCATGGGTTTCCTAAGAAGGGACATCACATTTTTTTGTTACCTTGGCTCAACTAAAGCAAAAGTCAGCTCACTCCTTAGTCCCGCACTCAGCTGCATCACTCACTGCCGTCGACTCCTACATACATGGTGTAGGGGGCTGCTGCGCACAAGGCCAGCAGTTTGCATCCACCAGCACCTCCTCAGTAAGGAGTGAGTGGAGGCAATGCCCCCCCAGCAAAGGCTGGAAACCCTAGGAAGCAATTATACTGTGTCTTGTCAGGTTGTTATGAACCACTTACCTATAGAATTTTTAATTAATTTTCTTTCTTGTGAGATAGTTATAAGGCATTTTAAAACAAGATGTTATGTTTCCCTTTTATAAATCTAAAAGACAGTAAACTTTATCACTGTGTGAAAATATCTTTAGGGTTGAGCCCTGGTGGCGTAGTGGTTGTGCATGGGACTGTGGCCACTGGGTTGAAGGTTCAAATCCAGCAGCAAGGCTGGGCCTCCTACTCCTACCACCAGAGGGCAGTGATGGCCCCCCCCCCCCAAAAAAAGAAAAGAAAATATCTTTAATTTACCAAATACGAATACGAATAAATTGCATGGTCCTTGAGAATGTGAATAATTAGATAATAGTTGCAAAGCCGATTAAGAAAGTGTGTTAAGCATCGCAGCTTTATTTGTGTTGGTCACTGAAGATATGGGTGGTGGGTGTCTTTCCAATCGAGGTAATTTGCGTATCTTAATAACACACCAAATAAGAAAAAAATATTTCTTTCTGAAACTGTTTGTCATTTGTTTGTTTTAAGGTGGTCAAGGATCCGGTCCTCCTCAAAACCAGATGCAGGTGTCCCACGGACCACCAAATATGATCCAACCCAACCTCATGGGAATTCATGGCAACATGAGCAGCCAGCAGGCTGGTAGTTCTGGGGTTCCTCAGGTGAACCTGGGCAGCATGCAAAGCCAGCCCCAGCAGGGCCCACCATCTCAACTGATGGGCATGCACCAGCAGATGGCACCCTCCCAGGGCCAGATGGTCCAGCCACAAGGAACCTTGAACCCTCAGAACCCTATGATCCTCTCGAGGGCCCAGCTTCTGCCGCAGGGACAGATGATGGGCAACCCTCAGAGCCAAAATCTCGGGCCCTCACCACAAAGGATGACCCCACCCAAGCAGATGCTGCCCCAGCAGAGCCCACAGATGATGGCGCCACATAACCAGATCATGGGGCCGCAGGGGCAGGTTTTGCTACAACAGAACCCAATGATAGAGCAGATCATGACCAATCAGATGCAAGGGAATAAGCAGCAGTTTAACACTCAGAACCAATCCAGTGTCATGCCGGGACCAGCACAGATAATGAGGGGACCAACTCCAAACATGCAAGGAAACATGGTGCAGTTTACGGGACAGATGTCAGGACAAATGCTGGCCCAGCAAGGGCCTGTGAACAGTGGTTCATCTCAGGTTATGGGGATTCAGGGACAGGTCCTACGGACACCAGGGCCCAGCCCACACATGGCCCAGCCGCATGGTGAGCCAGCAACCACGGCAAATAATGACGTCAGCTTGTCTCAGATGATGCCTGACGTTAGCATGCAACAAGGCAACATGGTTCCCCCCCATGTACAGGCCATGCAGGGAAACAGTGCCGCGGGAAATCACTTCTCGAGCCATGGAATGCCTTTCAATGCACCTTTCGGTGGAGCACCCAATGGAAATCAGATGTCCTGTGGTCAGAATCCAGGCTTCCCGGTCAATAAGGATGTCACACTAACAAGCCCATTGTTGGTCAACTTATTGCAAAGTGACATCTCTGCAGGACATTTTGGGGTAAATAATAAGCAGAATAATGCCAACGCAAATAAACCGAAGAAGAAGAAACCCCCTCGGAAGAAGAAAAATAGCCAGCAAGATCTAAAGTAGGTTATGATAGTTTTGTCTCGAGTCTTACTCATTTGTTTCTGTGTGAACACCTTTTTTTGTTGGTTAACTTTGAACGTGCCTAAAATTAGAGTACTATAATGAAATCCATCTGTCTCCACAGTGATCACTTTATAGCTTATCTTGCCCTGGTCTACACTCGCACCACCCCACCCCACCCCCACGGTTCTATGAATTATTTGAAGGACATTTACTTTGTAAGTAGGTGTGCTGTTAACACACTCAGCAAGACGAGCGCGGTGAAACACGTGAGCACAGGACAGGACTGCCTTGTTCTGAACCTTGCCAGTTTGGGCCTCGGACTGAGTGCAAGCTGAGCATTTGTCTCAATGGGGAGAAAGGAATCGAGTTTTCCCCCTCTGACAGTGTCTCCCTTCCCCGGTTCCAGCACTTACAAATTTCACTGTACTTTCTCACTGTTCTCACATGTCCCAACAGTGTTCAAATTCCCCTGATGGTCATAGGTCTTGGTCCACAGTTTGCGCAAAAGTAAGGAATGAAACAAGGTTCTAAGGAATCCTGGCTCTCAGAGCTTGGAAATAGCCAGTGCGGACGCACCGCGCGCAGCCCCACCAGGCACTCTGCTCCAGACAACTAATGGTTCTTGGGGCACCAGAGAGGCCAACCGTGTTTTGGAAATGGAAACTGATTAAGGTGACTCTCTGCTCCCTCTCAAATAAAAGTATCCCCCCTCCCCTCCATGGGCGTCTGTCCCTTGAAGACGCTTTACCATCCCTGGAAGCTTAAAACCCCATGCAAAAGTGATTAGACGTTGTAAATCAGCTACTCTTTGAGTCAGAGTTCTCTAGGGGAGTTCTTTTGCAAGATCACAACAGGAGAGGCAATTAACAAATTAATTTCTATTTTATTTCCTGGAGGTGAGTGTTCTTTTGAATGATGGTTTTGGCTTTGATAAAATGTTTCCAGTAGGAATATTGATTGAGCTGAATTTTCTGCCTTTAATCATAAAACTGAAATTCATAGACGTTAACAGGGATTTCAAACTAATGACAAAAAACAGATATTAATTAAAATAAATTGCAGCTAGGGCTGAGCCCCAGTGGCATAGTGGTTGTGCGCGGGACTGCAGTCCACTGGGTTGGAGGTTCAAATCCAACAGCAGCTCTCCAGGAGCAAGGCTGGGCCTCCCACTGTCACCACCAGAGGGCAGTGATGCCCCCCCCCAAAAAAAAAATTGCAGCTCTAGAAAAGGGAGACTCTAATTCAACTACCTTAAATGACCAAAATAAACACAACTATACCTGATAACAAGGGTAAAGTCTATCCTCCTGCTTTGTGCATTAATGACAGACACCAACGAATGCATGGCAGTAACAAATGTTGAAATGTGAGACAAGGAACACTGGCCTGGAGTGGCTAAGGTTTGTGTCAGCTGGGTTAAAGTTAGCTAGCCCATGACTCTCAGTGATTTGGCAGTTATGTAGTGATATAATTTGGCAAATATGTAAGGGTGTAGACACCCTCCATTTTACGATCAGATATGCTCACCCTCCATTTTCCTGCAGCACCAGTTTTGGCCTCACCACCAGCTCTTGGAGCCTCGCCGTGTTGATGAGCGAGGAGCAAGTGTTCTTTTCTCCTGGCCTTCCCGTACTTTCCTCGACTGCTCACATGTCCTTATTTGCCAGTTTGAATCATTCACTAAAAATTAACAGTTATATATTAACAACTTACATTTTCTTGAATTCAAGCTAAAAAAGCCCATTAATTATCTAATTTGATGAGAACTCTTCAGTTAAATCTTTTACTGCTACCCATATGGGAGTAACATTTTGTGGGAATAACTGTTTCATTCCTTCCTTTAGTCCCAGAGTAAAACTGCAAAGTTAGTTTTCACTAGCGTGCGTTTTTGCTGTCTTTGCTAGTCCTGGGAGGAGATTGCGTACTGGTTGGGTCTATAAATTGGGGAAAGGATTCTGTTCTATAGCAAAAGGACTTCTTAGAAAGGAAGTATGCCTGTTCCCAACTCTACCACTGGTGGGACTTGGGGCTCACTTCTCACAGCTTTTGTTCCTTCACCCTAACATGAAGAGAGATTTCCTAGCTGTTGTGGTTGTTTAAAGAATGCCCTAGAATGCTTGCCTAACTTGAGGTGACAGAGAAGTCATTATAAAGAGCACATTTGTATAGGAATCTGGATGTGTTAAGATCCTGCCTCAGGGGCTGAGCCCTGGTGGCGTAGTGGTTGTGCGCGGGACTGCGGCCCACTGGGACGGAGGTTCAATTCCAGCAGTGGGGCTGGGCCTCCTACTCCCACCACCAGAGAGCAAAAAGATCCTGCCCCAGATTCTAAACTTTTTCATGTGTTTGGGGGCTTTGAAAAATGGGATTTCAGGTGGCTTATACACAGAACAAATGGAAATAGAAGTGGCATCTAAAAGTAGATGATCTGGAGTGGGGCAAAGAGAAACAAAGTTGTAGAACAGAAACGTATAGCTAGAGATGAGATTACACTCAAAATATGGAATATGAGAACTCTTAATTCTTCGGGAATGTGGATGGGTGGGCAAGTTTTCTTCACTGGGTATAAATTCTTCCCTACATATCCTCGCCCTTACGCAGCCACTACTCACTAAAAATCCTGAACTAAACCTTGGCCAAAATGAAGATATTCCAGATCTCAAAGGGTGTGGGTGCAAGTACTCATTGTATAGCCAATGAATCTTTGTGCTAGTGTTCGCTGGCCTTTTGTTTTTCCCTCTCAATAATGTTTCCATCAACCAACTTACACAATCTCTTGCAAGGTGTTAAAAATTTATTGAAACCACCATCATAATATCCACAAGCAAGAAATCAAGTGGGCTCCTTGGTTGAATTTCATAACTACACATACAGATAGTGTGATTTCATGGGAACAATATTATATTGAGTCTTCAATTATTATCAGGTCTTCATATATCCAGGGGGGGGGGTTGATGATTACAGGAAAATCATTATATCAATAAAATTGTTTATTTTCATGCTAAATGTTGAGTATTTTACTCAGACCAGAGAGATGTGAATAATGGGAATGATGATAATTAAAATAGATTTTAGGTTCGCGTTCTGAAATGAGGGGGGAATTAAACCAGTTTCATGTGTGTACTAAACAACTTACTCTGAAATGTGTTACTGTCTTTTTAGCTCTGCAGATACTCGCCCAGCTGGTCTGGAAGAGGCCGATCAGCCATCATTGCCTGGAGAACAAGGAATTAACTTGGACAACTCCGGCCCTAAACTGCCAGAATTTTCAAACCGGCCACCAGGTGATAAACTGTTGGCTAAAGTTGATATGCTTATCATAATTGATAGTGCATTACAAGGCTTCCTTCTCTTCAAAGAAACAATCATATTTTATTTTGTTTGCTAACTAGGCTGCTTTAGCAATATATCTATTGCTTTTAGCTTGGTTTGCTATTACATTAAAATTTTCAAATGGACCATGTGTGGGGTGTGTGTGTGTGTGTGTGTGTTGCTGTTCTCAAATTATCCTTGGTTATTTTAAGTCAACACAACCAAACTGAAATATGAATTACCTCTTTATTCTTGTCAATATCAAGGGTCTAGTTGGCAACAAAATGGAATAAGATTCAATGGAGAGCTGTGTGCCCTGTCATCCTGCTTGCCTGCCTTTCCTGCACCCTTCCCTACTGGAGCTTTCACAGGGCACGGGATGATCAGCGCTTATACAAGATGGGTTTTAGTTATTGAAATTTTACCATGATCCTTTAAATTCAATATAAATATATAAAAATAATATGATAGACAGCTATGTACCTACCATTTGCTTAAGAATGAGCAAATAATGCCGATATTATTGAAAGACTTCCTGGTGGTGCAGTAATTAAGCACTCAACTGTCAGACTAGATGTCTGTGGTTCATTCGAATCCACCAGCCACCCCACAGGAGGAAGAAGTGGCAGTCTGTTTCTGTAAAGATCATAGCTTTGGACACCCCGTGGAGTAGTTCGTTCTGCCTGTTGGATGGCAGTCCGTAGAAACCAACCCAACAGCTGTGGGGTTTGTATGGCTGAAGTCTCCTCTGCTATATCCTTATCTAATTATAAAGCAATATTGTCTTTTAAATGCTTTAAAATCATGTTAAAACAGAAAGGCACTGAAGATACATGTCTAGGTAGGCAATTATCGAGCCAAGACTAGCTGCCACAATATCTCTATACCTGGTTATTCTTGGCCTGAGCAAAGGTTTGTAATCTTATTCTCTTAAAACACAATGAAAGACACACAATTCCTTCATACTAAGGCTAGTCTCCTCATCCAAAGGTTATGTTTTACTTCTTCCTCGCTAGTTATTCTCCTTCCTTTGTGGCATACAAGCGTGACATCACTGTGGGACCAAGCTTCAGTTTCTGTATTGTAAAAGTGAATCACACATCATAATACTCTGTGTTATTTCTTACAAATTCCTGAGGCTCAGCCATACTTGCCATCAGTGAGTTCCAGCACCACAATTGAAACTGGGACGTCACCAGTCTTTGGCCTGTATGTCCAAAAGGTATTAGAAGCAGGAAGATAGCACCTTCCCTCAGATAAATCTGAACTCTTGTATAAATTTCAAGGTATCTTAGACATTGAAAGACCATTATTATTTTTTATTTTTTTGAAAGACCATTATTTATACCTCCTTTCTGCAGATCAAACTGAGGACTCACTGATGAATTCATCTTATAAAATGTTTGACTCGCCATGCTATCTTAAACAAAAAATCTGGATTTAAATGCCTTTAGGCAGGGCACCTACTTGCCCAGTTTGGCACTATCAACAGGACTCCGACTGTCTTACAGCCCACTCATTTCTTTATTACCTTGCTGGCCCATGAAGGCATATGGATTTGCTTCCCACGGTGAATGAGTATGACTCTGATTGTCTGAATGGGCATTCTGCGAGTCCTGACTTCCCTTCCTCCCCACTTTGTCAGGTGAACCTCCATCTGTCTTCTTATCATTGACACCCTTGGACTTCTGCCTCCAGCTCCTGAACCTTTTGTAGCAGTCATGCCCTTAGCTGTTCTGTTCAAGAGCTTGCTGTACGATCTCTCCTATCCTTATTGGTGTTTACTGGGCAGCTTAATAGACTGAATTTTTTTTTGAGGTGTTTTTTTTGTTTTGTTTTGTTTTTTTTAAGGCATCACTGCCCTCAGGTGGTGGGAGTAGGAGGCCCAGCCCTTGTTCCTGGGAGCCGGAATTGAACCTCCATCCCAGTGGGCCGCAGTCCCGCGCACAACCACTACGCCACCGGGGCTCAGCCCTTAGACTGATTTTAAAGACAAACTTATGTATAACATAGTCCTGAATTGCAAAGCTTTTGCAGAAATCACAATTTTTTTAAAATTGGGAAGCCCAGACACAATGTGGAAAATAAAACCCACTGTGGCGGCTGAGCCCCGGTGGCATAGTGGTTGTGCGCGGGACTGCGGCCCACTGGGTTGGACGTTCAATTCCAGCTCCCAGGAAGGCTGGGCCTCCTACTTCCACCACCTGAGGGCAGTGATGCCTAAAAAAAAAAAAAATCCCCTGTGGCTATTTAACTAAAAGGAATATTAAACCTGAAGATGTTGCTTGGGCCTAAAAGCAAAAAAAAAAAAAAATGTTTTTTTCAAAGTTGTTTTAAACTTTCAGTTAGTAGTCCAAGGCATGTCAACTCTATGTCACTTAGTCTCCTTTTGTTTTAAACTTTCAAAACTGGATTGTGACATCTTACTCTCCGGTGCCATGGACATCTTTAACCAAAAAAATATTAGTAAGTTAAATATTCTGAGGGTCAGAGCAGCAGTGGGAAATCTTGAACCAATGTTTCTGTTACACGTTCAGAACCAACTTTTGTTATTCCTGTGCCTCCTTAAGACTACCCCAGTGTATTTTTCATGCAGCAGTAGAATACATCTCCTTTTTTAAATTGTATCCCAGCCATATGCCCACTTTTCCCCACTTGACCACCTTTAGTCTCAGTTTAATTTTATGATCTTTCTCTCCTTTCTGCTGATTGTATGAGGTTTGGTTGTAAAATTCCAAGTAAAACCTTCACATAAGAGACTCCTTGGAGTTCTTGCCTTCTACAAATCTGAAAAGCATTGTCCTTCAGAGTTCTTTTCCCAGAAATTGTTCTTAATTCCTGAAAGCTCTGCCCTGACATCTGTATTCTACAGTTGTGAATTCATAGCAAATATTTTTCTAAACAGAATATTACAAGTTAATATTTTCATGTATTTTTTATATAATGATACTGTAGATAATCATAAAATGACAGGGCTCACATTTTTTCCTTCCAATTTGTATATCAGCCTCTGTTTTCACTTACTATTCCCTAAACTAATTTATGTCAGATGGGTAGTTTAATTCACTTGGGTTCCCTCAAAGGAATAAGCCAAGAAAGGGTGCAACTTACTGTGCTGATCCAGTGGATTGAAGTAATTTTAAATCTCTTTCTTTAGGAAATGAATCACAGAGTTTTCTATTTTACTTCAGTTGAATGGATAAAACAGGCTACCTAAAATACTGGCGTAGTCAACAAAACAAACCTTAAAAAAAAAAACACACAAAAAAAGACAGCCCTTTGCTAAGAGAAAAAAAACTGAATCTTGAGTGCTTCACTTCATTAACAAGCCCAGTGAAATATTACGTCTACGGGAGACTCAGTGCTCGGTAGTCAGCTGCTTGCTGTTGGTGGAGTTTTCCTGGTTTCATCTGAATGTGTGACTGGTGTAGACTTGGCCACTTTCAACACAGAGCACAGAGTAGCCGCCAGTCTTGGTACAATAAGCTTCATTCCTGGGCCCTGACGACTGAGGATCCAGGTTTCCGATGCTTTGCTTTGTGCTTCCTTGAGCTGCATGCCCCTCTGCTTGTGTAGAATAAAGAGAGCCTGCCTGCCTCGCCCCAGAAAAGGCGTGCCTGAGCTGTTTGTGCACAGTCTATGCAGCCTAGCTGAGTAGTGCTTGACTATACTCGAAAGGTTGCAAAGCTTTTCATGCTACACAAAATCTAACTTCCCTGGTTTTGGGGACTTGTTTTAGGTTATCCTTCTCAGCCAGTTGAACAGAGGCCACTGCAGCAGATGCCTCCTCAGCTCATGCAGCATGTGGCACCCCCACCACAACCGCCACAGCAGCCGCCACAGCCACAACTGCCTCAGCAGCAGCCGCAGCAGCCACAGCAGCCACCGCCTCCTCCCAGCCAGCCACAGTCGCAGCAGCAGCAGCAGCAGCAGCAGCAGCAGCAGATGATGATGATGCTGATGATGCAGCAGGATCCCAAAGCAGTTAGACTTCCAGTCTCCCAAAATGTCCACCCGCCAAGAGGCCCTCTGAACCCAGACTCCCAGAGGATGCCCATGCAACAGAGTGGAAGCGTGCCCGTCATGGTCAGCTTGCAAGGTCCTGCCTCTGTGCCACCCTCACCTGATAAACAAAGAATGCCAATGCCTGTGAATACCCCGTTGGGAAGCAATCCCAGGAAAATGGTCTACCAGGAGTCCCCACAGAATCCTTCCAGCTCACCGCTTGGAGAAGGGACCTCGCTATCCGACACAAGTAGCAACGAAGTGCCGTCTGTCTCGGGAGGCCCAAACAGCATGCCTTCACATTTGGTAGTCGCCCAGAATCAGTTGATGATGGCAGGGCCCAAACCCGGACCCTCACCCCTCTCAGCAGCTCAAGGTGCAGCTCCCCAGCAACCACCTGTAAATTCCCTGCCCAGCTCTCATGGCCACCACTTTCCTAATGTCGCTGCTCCCACACAGACATCTAGACCGAAAACCCCAAACCGAGCCAGCCCGAGACCCTATTACCCTCAGACGCCCAACAACCGCCCGCCCAGCACAGAGCCCTCTGAGATCAGTCTGTCACCAGAAAGACTCAATGCCTCCATAGCAGGACTCTTCCCCCCACAAATTAATATTCCTTTACCCCCTAGGCCAAATTTAAACAGGGGCTTTGATCAGCAAGGCCTAAACCCAACAACTCTGAAGGCCATTGGGCAGGCGCCTTCGAATCTTACCATGAATAATCCTTCCAATTTTGCTGCCCCGCAAACTCACAAGTTAGATTCTGTGGTGATGAATTCCGGAAAGCAGTCTAACTCTGGAGGAACAAAACGGGCAAGTCCAAGCAACAGTCGTAGGTCTAGTCCTGGGTCCAGTAGGAAAACCACCCCAAGTCCTGGCAGGCAAAACTCAAAAGCCCCGAAACTGACTCTGACTTCTCAAACAAGTGCAGCCCTATTGCAGAATGTGGAGTTGTCAAGGAATGTGCTGGTCAGTCCCCCTCCTTTGGCCAATCCCCCTGTACCTGGGAGCTTTCCTAACAACAGCGGGCTGGCTCCTCAGAATCCCATCATGCCCATGGCTACAGTTGGGGGCGTTCTTGAGGATAAGAAGGAGAGCATGACTATGCCTCAAGACAGTGATTGCCAGCCCTCCCAGGGTAGGAAGGAACAGGTACACACTGAGCTCAAAGCGGTCCCCGCCCAAGAAGTTAAAATGGTTGCCCCCGAAGATCAATCTAAAAAGGATGGGCAGCCTTCGGATCCTAACAAGCTACCCAGTGTCGAAGAGAACAAAAACTTGGTGTCTCCTGCTATGAGGGAAGCACCGACGTCATTAAGTCAACTTCTTGACAACTCTGGAGCTCCTAATGTGACCATTAAGCCTCCTGGGCTTACCGATCTAGAAGTGACACATCCAGGAGTTTCTGGGGAAGACCTCAAAAAAGTACCTGCCATTGCCACACTGCAGGATCCATCTTCTAAAGAACCCTCCAATCCCCTAAATTTACCTCTTAGCAATGAGCCGTGTTCAACCCAGGTGCATCCCGAATTGAGTGAAATCAGTTCTAATGTTGCACCAAGCATCCCTCCAGTAATGTCAAGGCCTGTCAGCTCTTCTTCCATCTCCACTCCCTTGCCCCCAAACCAGATAACTGTTTTCGTAACTTCCAATCCCATCACAACTTCAGCTAATACGTCCGCAGCTCTGCCAACGCACCTGCAGTCTGCAATAATGTCAACAGTTGTCACGATGCCCAATGTGGGCAGCAAAGTGATGGTATCTGAGGGACAGTCAGCTGCTCAGTCTAATGCCCGGCCTCAGTTCATTACACCTGTCTTTATCAATTCATCTTCAATAATTCAGGTTATGAAAGGATCACAGCCAAGCACACTTCCTGCAGCTCCACTAACAACCAGCTCTGGTTTGATGCCACCCTCTGTCGCCGTCGTTGGCCCGTTGCACATACCTCAGAACATTAAGTTTTCTTCTGCTCCCGTGCCACCCAATGTGCCCTCCAGTAGCCCTGCTCCTAACATACAGACCGGTCGACCCTTGGTTCTTAACTCACGAGCCACCCCTGTGCAGCTTCCTTCTCCCCCCTGTACAACTTCCCCTGTTGCCCCGCCTCATCTCCCTGTCCAGCAAGTGAAAGAATTGAATTCAGACGAGGCTAGTCCTCAGATGACCTCCACGGATCAGAACACTCTGCCTGCTTCACAGTCGACCACAGTGGTCTCTCCCCTCTTGACCAGTAGTCCAGGTTCCTCTGGCAACCGTCGAAGCCCAGTCTCATCTAGTAAGGGCAAAGGAAAAGTGGACAAAATTGGCCAGATCTTACTGACCAAGGCGTGTAAGAAAGTCACAGGCTCTCTTGAGAAAGGGGACGAGCAATATGGTACGGATGGGGAGACAGAAGGCCAAGGGCTAGAGACCACCGGCCCAGGGCCCATGGGAACAGAGCAGATATCCACAGAGCTGGAGAGTAAAACCCCAACGCCGCCAGCACCCACTCTGCTAAAAATGACTTCGAGCCCTGTCGGCGCGGGCTCAGCCTCGGCAGGACCCAGCTTACCGAGCGGTGCTCTCCCCACCAATGTACGTTCAATAGTTACCACTCTGGTCCCCTCTGAACTCATCTCCACGGCGCCGACCACACAGAGCAATCATGGTGGCCTTGCACCTGAGCCACTTGCGGGTGGCCTAGTGGAGGAGAAGGTGGGATCCCATCCAGAGCTTCTAACCAGCATAGGTATGTACTGGGGACCTGGCATGTCTTTCTCGCGTCAGAGTGTGTTGGTGACCGATACAAAAGAAGGCTTGCCTCCTTTTCTCCTTTGAGAACAAAAGAATGGGCGAAATGATAGTGGCGGTAGTTTTATTGATTGATAATGAATTGGAAAACACGCTTTGACATCCCATGTGAAATTTACATTCTTCAACATGAGTCTCTCTCTCGGCACCCAATTGTATGTACATTTTCTTACATCTTCTTACCAGCTAGGTCAGGCAGTCTTAACCCCATGCTGAGAAGTTTAACATTTGTCAAGATCTATACTGTGAGCCTCCAGTAGGCATTCTCATAAATATAAGTGGCCACTTCTGCAGGGTCTCCTGACTATAAGGAAGGCTGGCTTCCTCATCTGTTTCAAAGCAGGGTTCTAAATGCATCCCCAACCCAGAGACCATGCTCTGTCTCTCTGGGTTACCCCAGTGGAGAGCGTCCCAGAAAGCCAGGCTGCATGGTAACAGCACTCCTGTGCAGTGCTTACGCATCACATAGGTTTGGGTTGCTAGCACAGCACCATCATTTATCAAAACATTTACCAGCTAACTTGGGTTTAAACAAGTTACTTGACCACTCCAAATTTCATTATCTCCTTTGTAATACAAGGACAATAGTAGTTGTAAGAATATAGTAAAGTAGGGGCTGAGCCCCGGTGGCGTAGTGGTTGTGCGCGGGACTGCGGCCCACTGGGACGGAGGTTCAATTCCAGCAGTGGGGCTGGGCCTCCTATTCCCACCACCGGAGAGCAGTGATGCCCAGCCCCCCCCCAAAAAAAATATAGTAAAGTGGGAGACTGAGCCCTGGTGGCATAAGTGGTTGAGTGCGAAACTGTGGCCTGCGGACTTGGTGGTTCAAGTCCAGCGGCGGCTCTCAGGAGCAGCACCGGGTAGTGCCCACGACCACCAGAGGGCAATGATACCCCCAAAAAAACAAAAGAAAAAAGAAAAAAATATATAGTAAAGTGGGGATGAAGAAAAAAAAATAAAGTGGTATATCTGACATAAAATGGTATATATAGGACTTACTTAGAACATAGTCACATTCAAAAATAATTTTTTTTTTTTTAAGAATCATGAGTTACTTCTGATGGAGTCTTTGTAAATTGATCCTCTGTGTTCGCGTATGTGAAATTTAAGTTACTTCCTATGTGCAGGCACAGTGGGTTCATGATGGTGCCTTTACACCCCCAGTCCATTCTTCCTCCATACACATTGCTTCCGTGAGGTCTCGGTGGTGCAGAGACTGCTTCCAGAGTTAAGTCAGTTCCACTCTGCAGAGCTGAGAAGGGTCTCCACTAAACCCGAGCCAGCTCGTGGTGGCTGGCTTGTGTACGCAGCCGAAGCACGGCAAGTGCCCAGCACTGCGGACCCAAGCCTCAGAGTAAGGTCAGACTTCAAATTCTAGGTGGCTGGGTTGCCCCTTGGAGAAGTTCTTAAGCTCTCCTTCAGTATATGCTTCACCTGTAAAATGGGGATTGTGGTTCCAACCCCCTAGAGTTTACACAAGGATGACACTGAGAGTGCACAGATCCAGCACACAGCTCTGGAAAGGAAAAGCCCTCTTCTCCACTGTGTCACCTCGCCTCAAGTTCACGCCCTGGCAGGAAGCAGGCACAGCAGTGTTTCTGATTCCAGTTTTATTGAGACCAGTGAGTCCTAAGAATGAAAAGGAGACCTAGTGTAACTTAAATATAGTCTCCAATCTTAAGTGTTTCCATTTCTACTTCTTTTCAGGGAACTTTTCCCTCAAGTAACAGATTCATGATAAAGTGTTTAGAAAATATTTGTGGGTTTTTTTTGTTTTTGTTTTGTTTTTTGGGCATCACTGCCCTCTGGTGGTGGGAGTAGGAGGCCCAGTCTTTGCTCCGTGGAGCTGGAATTGAACCTCCATCCCAGTGGGCCGCAGTCCCACGCACAACCACTAAGCCACTCGGGCTCAGCCCCTTAGAAAATATTATAATCTGGATCAAACATAATACTAGAGAAAGATGTGAGTCTTGAGATGAAACCAGGAGTTAGAAAGATCTCAATTTTAGGCTGAGCCCCGGTGGCGTAGTGGTAGTGCGCGGGACTGCGGCCCATTGGGACGGAGGTTCAATTTCAGTAGTGGGGCTGGGCCTCCTACTCCCACCACCGGAGAGCAGTGATGCCAAAAAAAAAAAAAAAAAGAAGAAGAAAGTTCTCAATTTTAGTAGTCAGTTTTGCTTATAGTGTTTTCTACTCTTTCTCATGAGGCTTCTATGCTTTTACCTTGAAAATCTGAGGAACCCCAACTGAAGGTAAAAGTAGAAGTCACAGTGTGATGTTAAACAATTTTAAAACACAGTACCATTGTCAGCTCCCCAAATCAGTTCTCAGCACAAATGCCTCATTGACTGTCTTGCTAGGTTAGAGAAGTCATCTATAAAATTCTGTTTTTACAAGAGGATAGAGTATATTCAGGATGAAGATTTATCTAGGCTGAAGTGTCCAGATAGGAGGCCATGCTCTTGATTGACTGTGGTACATCTGCCATTTTTAGAATCTCCCACATAACCCAGGGAGGTTGAGTTGTATATTCAACTCCATTCTTCTTCAAGGACCTGAGTTCTCTATGTTCTCCAAAGCCCAATTCTGATGTTTCCTCGGTGCCTTCACATTTCTCAGTCCAGAATTGACCTCCCTTCTTTGGGACTCTAGTAGAATGCTGTACCTCATCGTCCCTTCACGTGACCATGCGACAACGCAGTGCATGCTAGTGTGTCACACAGTACACACGCCTACCTTCCATACGAAGATGGGACTCCTGAGGGCCAAGGAGGGCACAAGCGCTGGGCACTGTGCGTTGTCCCTTGTACGCACTGAGTAGCTATTTGTTAGATAAGCGAATAGCAAGCTATCAGGCTCATTTATTAAGTATAATCAAAACCTGCTTTGTGTCAGTCACTCTTGCTTGGTGCCATAGAAAAGTACAAAATAATTGTAATCTCTTAAATTATTTTTACAATAAGCGCAACCTTACAGAAGTGACAGAATAAGAATTAGACACTCAGGTAAATGGTATGATCATCCTTCTGAAAGTGGTTTGGGCTGTCAAGGTGCGATGTGTGTTCTTTAGAGTATTGGGCAGAACTTGACACTGAAACAAAAGAATATGTGTGACATCCTCCCGGCCACCTCCTTCCCTGACATTTGTACAAGATAAAGGAAAACAAAGGCCCCCAACTGCTAGTTTTTGTTATCAAGTGTTGCATACATTAATTTTTTTAAAGTAGGTTTTGAAATATAATTTCAGCTTCAAGTATTACCCTTAATGTAAGAAATAGAACATTTCCCCGGTTACTTTGTTTTTTATTTAATTAGCCCTTTCTGTTTTAGAAAGGAAAGTAAAAAGCCTGTTTCTTTTTTGTTTTGTTTTGTTGTTGTTTTTCCTTAGCCTCTTCACAGAGTTTAATCCCAAATGAAACTCCAGCCACAGCACTGCAGGGGTCAGTTGCTAGATCAGGTAAGACATTTTGGGAAGACTTCTGGAAGCAGAATGAGTTGCATGTGAAGGAATGGCTGCTATCTTCTCGTCACGCTCTCATGCGGGGAATTCTGGAATTCTCATTTGTGTGCTTCCGAGCAGCCTTTGGATGAGTGGCAGAGCTTGTGGCAGAGCAATACTCTCTGAGGTTGTTTACCTGACTAGCATACTCTCTTAGGTGTTCCCTGGTGTCAGGGAGCTCATTGCCCGTTGTCAGTTGGCCACCCATCCAGGGGCACTTTCCATGGCAGTTTTCCCCATGCCATGGTCCTGGAAGCCAAGGCTGGAAGCTAACTGGCTGGCATATGGAGTGGCAGGCATTCACGCAGTGAAGCAGTAATTGCATTTTCATGACAGGAGTGGAAGCTTGTTCAGACTCTTCCCGGGAGTCAGCGCATTTTGGTCATCTTGGATTGCAGGAAGCTTATCCTCATGACCAAGGCATTGTAAATAGCCCTAGGGATGGTGTTTCTGGAAGAGCCGTGATACTCTGATAAGTGCAGCTGTGGACTGCTGGGTCAGCCTCACGTGACAGCATGAAGGTCGTGATAGCAGTAGCAGCACTGCTCCCACCTTTCTAGACCCGACAGCGGTACGGATCAGCCCCTGAGATTATTAAAACTCAGTTTGTTCTTGCCTGTTTTTGTTTTTAGAGTTCATTGAGGGGTGTGAGTGCTTCCCACCACTAGGTGGGACTCTCATTAGAAATGCAATTCACAGAGTTAACAAAATATGTAGAAAAGCCAAAAATTGTGAATTCAAGCCAGTAAAAACAAGGTGTGACTTGTAATTATTTTACAACATACTTCAGGATGCCCTGTCCTATGCTAATGAGAATACTTTATACCATACCCTCTGGGTAAATCCAGACTCTGAAAATAGATGTCTGAGGAAAAGCATACTTCCACCACATAGTTACTTCTTTGCTTAGTTACTTGATGCCTAGCATTGTGCTAGACTTTTGGAAGGGATAGACTTGAGTAGGTTCTTCTGAGAAGACGTGGGAAAAGTCATTTGTGGTGAGAAAAGGAAGAGAATTCCAATTTCTGCACTAACTTTTCAGTCCAGAAAAAGTTATGTTTTACTCCCACCAGGGCAGTGATGCCCCCGCCCCCCCCCACACACACACACAAAGTTAGGTTTACTTTGTTATGCATCTTTCTTGCAGACTAATTGACCAAGAATCGGTTAGTTCCTTTTAAATGCTTGGTTTAAGTAAATGCTCTTGAAATATACTCAAAGTCACTACTGACCCTGACCAACCTCTGAATCTTCATTTACTTGAGCTAGCAATGATGACATTAAAATTCTTAAAATCTTAGAATTTTGTCTTGTTTCCAAGAAGCAAACAAATCAAGGTGATCCTCCTCTTCTGACATGAGCCAGATTGGTGTTTGCACACACATTCCCCAAGTTCATATGGTTCAGCCTAGCCAGCAAGCTGACCCGAGGCGCGGGGTGTTGCCGTCTCCTTTGTGTGCAGCAGTCCCCTGACTATCTGGGTTAGATACAGGATGCTAACCACCAAATTAGCTAAGATTCCTTTTTTAAAAAAAAATCAATTTACTGGGGACTCTTACAGTTCTTAGAACATTCTATACATCATTTGTATCAAGTATGTTTGTACATATGTTGCCATCTTCATTGCCAAAACATTTTCTGCTTGAAAATAGGTTCCTCTTCTTTCCCCTTCCACCCCTGTAGATCCTTGATAAATTATATATTGTTATTATTTCGTATCTTACATTGTCCGTTGTCTCCCTTCACCCACATTTCTGTTACTCATCCCCTTTAGGAGGCAGGGAGCTATACATTCAACTTTGTGATGGGGTCTCCCGACCTCCTACCCTGCTCCCACTGCTGTTCCTGAGGGTTTTATCTGTCCTGAATTCCATGTGTCCAGAGGTCCTATCTGTACTAGTGTGTGTTTTCCAGGCTGGCCAAATGTGTAAGATAGAACCGGGTCACGGTAGTGGGGAGAGGAGGCACTCAAGAACTAGAGGAATGATATGTGATTTACCCTCCGTTGAACCATCCCTTCCTTGTAGCTCTTCTGTGGGGGAATAAGGATTCCCTTTTGCCAACATCTTTCAGTGACGTCAGTGTCCAACTAGGTGGAAGGTAGGGGAAACCAATTTCAATGATTGACACATAACCTTACACCCCCCTCCAGGGGGACGAGTGACAGAAACCATGGGGGAAGGGAGACAGCGATTGGTGTAAGATTTGAAAATAATAATTTATCATTTATCAAGGAATCATGGGAGATGGGGGGCTGATACCAAGGGGCTCAATAGAAAGTAAATGTGTATAAAAGAATGAGAGTCTCCTACTCCCACCACAGGAGAGCAGTGATGCCAAAAAAAAAAAAAAAAGAATGAGGGCAACATATGTACAGATATGCTTGATACAATTGATGAATTAATTGTTATATGAGTTGTAAGAGCCCCCAATAAAATGATATTTTAATAAAATTAAATAGGGGAGGGCTGCTTCAAAAGGTTATTATCAAATGCCAGGTACTGCGCTAAAATTTGATGTGCGTTATTTTATCAAATCAATTTTGAAGTGGATAAAGAGATAATCTCCATTTTTCAGGTGCGGCATTAAGTACAGAGGTCAGGATTTGCCCAGGTAATAATGATATTAATGATAAGCTGTAGGGTAAACGTTAGGGCCCAGTCGCTCTACTTTGTCCCCTACATAGAAGGTTACCATATAATTAGTAGGGTGATTTAGACATGTCCACAGCCTTAACCCTGTATGAGGTGCTGTGTGCCTGGAGATGGGGCAAGGCTATATGCATCGGGAGATCAGAAGCAGGAGAGCATTGCTGCCTGGTGCTGTGCACATTTTATCATGTTCTAAACGATGCCTAAAGCAGATAACGGAGAAGATGCTTTCCGTTCGTGCTGAGAAGTGTTTAGTAAACCGAGAGAGTGCTCAATTGTGCAAAACCCTACTTAACAAATCCCTGAGTTTTTTCTTTCTTAGGGAAAACCTTAAGAAGTTGAGGAAGAGAAGTACATAGTGGAATCTAGAAAAAGAGTGCTTTGAAGCAAAACTCTTTTCCTCTCAAACTCGAGAGGTTGGATTAGAATGCACCCTTACTATATATTCAGTCCACACTTGAAGATTGCTGTCTTTAGGGGAAAATCATAGGGAGTACAGAGTTTAAGAATGAATACAGACTTTCTACTTGAGAGGAAGAGGTTTATCTTACTAACCTAGTTGTCGCTGGCGAAATAGGATCCAAGCAGGGTGAGGTTAGCTCTATTGATCCAGATAAGATTATTTCACAACGTGGCTTAGAAATAAAAATAGACCAAGTGTCGTGTGCCCCAGACAAACCAAGGTATGTCTGTGCCAACTAGGTCTCTCTTTGTAGGCTGAGAACCCTGACATGTCCTGAGACACTTCGGGCTAAGTAGGGTATTCAGGATTCTTGTAGACATCCAGCTTTCTCTGTGGACATGTACACCAGCCGCTGCCATATCTCATTTTTGCCCTTTGTGTTTCTTACAGAACTTGAGGCAAACGCTGCCATAGTCTCTGGGCAAAGGTAAGATGATCATTCCTGCACACTCAGCATGAAGACCATGTAAGCCTCTCTAACGGGGATCCGCTTTCTCAGCCTCTAACCCTCTCCTCACGTGGCCCTTTTCCTTCACTCTTTCACTCGTCTGTTTTTCCTGCTAAACTAGTCCTAACCCTCTGGAGGTAGGATTTCCCTTTCATAAAACCCGGTGGTTACATTTCTACCTTTCATAGTGGTTTTGGAAAACTGAATGAGATAACTTGTTTGACCCTCACCATAGTGAGCAAATGGTAAGTACTCTGTAAACGGAGCGCTTATCAATGTCCTCAAGAATAGTCCTTGAAACTACTTTCTAAAGTGTAGCTGTTTCACTCCCCTCCTACACATGAGCCCAGGTGAGGAGAAACCCAGGCAAGATCTCACCCCACACCCATCTTCTTCTGTTGTTCTGTATTGCCCCACCTATCCTAGCAAAATCAAATCCAGCTGTAGCTCTCTCGTCATCTCCATGGAGAAGAGTAGCATCCTTTTCCAAAAGTCATTCCTTTTTTAATGTAGAATGCACTCGAAAAAAAAGCACTAGAGGGCTGCGGCCCACTGGGACGGAGGTTCAAATCCAGCAGCAAGGCTGGGCCTCCTACTCCCACCACCAGGGGGCAGTGATGCCCCAAAAACTAAAATAATAATAATAATAATAATAATAAATTTAAAAAGCATTAGATAGCATTTTAATTTTTTTTTGGGGGGGGGGGCATCACTGCTCTCCGGTGGTGGGAGTAGGAGGCCCAGCCCCACTGCTGGAATTGAACCTCCGTCCCAGTGGGCCGCAGTCCCGCGCACAACCACGACGCCAACGGGGCTCAGCCCAAAATTTTTTCATAGTTGTACCTCAGCTTAAGAGTTCCCGGGTAGTACAAATGGTGAAGTGCTTACTACTCACTGAAACAGTGGTTCAAACACATCCAGAGGTCCCTGGGAATGCAGACCTGCCTATCTGCTTCCCGAAGGCCTTGAAAACTAAGCACCAGTTCCACTCTGCACATCCACTCACCGTGAGTTGGTATCAACTCCATGGCAGCAGGAACTACAATGTCAACTTAGTTTGTAAAGCACCTTCACAATCAATTCTGTTTGTTTAATCTTCATCATCAACCCTGTGAGGTAGAAATAGCAACCACTCTTTATTTGAGGGTTATCGTATGCCACCCAGTGAGCTGTGAGTTTCCTGGCCATTGGTTTTTGTGTTTGGGGGGTTTTGTTTTTGTTTTTGTTTTTTTGGTGTTTTATTTCTTTTAGTTTTCACACCATCTATAAGAAAATTGAGTTCTGTATTACATGTGAAGAAGCTAAGGGTTAGTAAATGCTCAAGATGGAATTCAAGCACAGAACTTCTAACTCCAGACCTCTCACTCTTGACTTCTATATTATAGCGGAGAAGACGGGAGCTCCAGAGGCTGAAGCTTTAGTGAGAGTGAAATATCTTGGCCGGTTAATTCATGGCAAGACTTGCCTCCTTCTAATTCTGACTCCAAATTGATTGCTCTTTCTACACCATTTTACTTGTGTGGTTTTGTTTATATGGTACTTACACTGGAATTCATTTGCATTTCTCAGGCATATGCCAACTATGTGGCTAAAGAAAGCAGCTAACTGGACCAGAAATCCTGTTTGTGTGTTTGTTCCCAGAGCTGTCTAAACACTGGCCATACCAGAAGGGTATTGTTTTGTTAGGAGAAAGAAGCGTCTTCCTTCTTCAGAGACCTTGACAATATTCTGGGCTCTCAGCCAGAAAGATCTCCTCACCACATCTAAGGAGAGGAGTAAACTTCCTTGACTTGTAATTCCATCTTAGCTCCAGCCTCTTATACATATGTGTGACTCAGTCGTTATCCTAAAACTAGGGCAGTGAACAGGGTGGCCAAGTTTCCAGCCATAATGAAGGGGCCTTCCTGTAAGATGAATGGTGGATCCCTCCAGATTTCGTATCTCTGGGGCCTAAAGATTGATCTACCATAAGAAGCTAACTAATAATAAACAAGTAGATACATAAATAAATCTGAAATGGATTTGGAGTCCATTTCAAACACAAACATGAATGGTAGAGAAATTTTACCATTTAAAGGTAGAATCGATCAAATTGTTTAATCAATAATGGATTAAACAATTTGGGGTATTTTATTGTCAGGCATCATTTGGGCCCTGAAAGAGCTCACAGTTACTAGAGGATACAGGCATTCAAATAAAAGGTGCTGTGCAGTTGCATGCTCTAGAATACCAGGCACAGATAATGACACAAGGAACAGGAAAGAACTCTAGTTGGGGAACGAGCGCATGAAAGACTAAGAAGAAGAAGAAGCAACTCTTTGAGAAAAATTTCCCCCTTCCTATTATTTTGGTTCCTTGCAGAAAAGTTAAGTCAGCATCTTTATTTTTCTTCCCAAGGGTTTTTTGATCATGAAAGTTGTAAGAAGTTTATGAAAGAAAACCTGAAATTCAGAGACACAAAGAGGAAACTCATGTTTGTTTGTTTGTTTTTTGGCATCACTGCTCTCCCGCGGTGGGAATAGGAGGCCCAGCCCCACTGCTGGAATTGAACCTCCGTCCCAGTGGGCCACAGTCCTGCGCACAACCACTATGCCGCCGGGGCTCAGCCCAAGAGGAAACTCATTTAACAGTAAACCATACCCTCATGGCTAACTAATACACACTGTATATATTTTAGTTCATCTTCTAGTCCTCTTCGCAAAGTATGTGTTTATGATGTAGATACAGTATCACATTTATAGGCAAGGTGCCTTCAAAAAGTTCATGGAAGAGATTTTGTGCCTCTGGAAGCTACCTCATTATTGAAGCTCCCTCTTACATATTTCACACCCCCTACTTTCATATATGTTAAATACATACGTGGTATATTATGGCATTATGAAAATAAGACTATACGGTTTATACCATTGGCAACGTCTTTTTCCATTTAATAATGTATTATCAACAGTTTTATTATATGATTTTTCATGACCACATATGGAGTGCCACGATTTAGTTAATTAATCCATTATCTTTAGGTATTTAGGTGTTCTCTAGTATAAATAAAATGCTTTCCTATTCTTGTAATTAGAGCTCTGTTAAAATATTTCCTTAGGCACCTTGAAATTTTCAATCAGAGGGCCACACCCAAATGTCTCAGTCTCGGCATTATTCTCATTTGGGGCCAGATAATTCCTTGTTGTAAGGGCTTTTGTAGGCATCAGCGTATTTGGTGGCATCCTTACGAAATGCCAGCAGCACCTTCCTCCACCCCAATCATGTAACAGTGCGTCTTCGAGCATTGCTAACTATCCCATGGGGACATAACCGTGGTCCCAGTTGAGGACCAGTAAATTACACTGTGTTCCCTTAGGCTTATATGAAAATGTTTCTATGCCCTCAGTAACTGCGGATTAGTAACGTGGAATGTTAGCAATTGTAAATCTTTTTTTTAAAGCAATTGTCAATCTTTTCATACTAAAATTGGGATGACCAAGCAAACAGAAACCTTTCACTGTCATGGGCGTCAGTTCCCCACTCATGGCAACCGATAGGACAGAGTGGGACTGCCCTTTCAGGTTTCCAAGACAATCTAAGGAAGTATAAGGCCTCATCTTCCACCAGAGAAGTAGCTTCAAGTGGTTTCAAACGTCTGACCTTGCAGTTAGCAGCCCGACACATGGCCACACCACCATCACCAAAGCTCCAGTAAAAATAGGATTAGATGGTGGCTATGCCTAGGAGTGTATTGTAGTATCTCCAGGTAGATTCTCCCACCATGTGACTTGTAATATGCCATTACCTGGTGTACAAGATGCAGATGAAGTGCCAATATACTTGCTTCCCATTGATCAACATTGGCTAGGTTCCAAATAGTAAGTTGTTATGTGAAAATCAGCCTTAGGTAAGAGAGGAGGATTACTCTATCGTTACATAACTGCCAAACCACTGGGAATCCTGGCCTACCCACTTTGACAAATAACCTCAACCCTCACAGCCAGCATTATTCTCAGTTAGCACTTTATTGTCTGTTACTGCCAGCTATATGTCATTAATGCAAAAAGTGAATAACACATTTTAGCTTTTTTGGGGGGGGGTATCACTGCCCTCTGGTGGGAGTAGGAGGCCCAGCCTTGCTCCTGGAGAGCTGCTGCTGGATTTGAACCGCCAAGCCAATAGGCTGCAGTCCCGCACTCAACCACTCCACCACTGGGGCTCGGCCCCAAGATTTTGGCTTTTGTCCTAAATGCAAGATGTCAGATAAAGCGATAGTGCAAAGGAGTATCTGGTAGTAATTTCCAAAATTTTAGATATCCCTTTCAGATCCTATTTTAGAGGTAGCAGCAAATTTTAAACAACTGGTATTAAATATTATTTTCACAATTTTTTTTTCTTTTTGTTTTTTGGGGCATCACTGCCCTCTGGTGGTGGGAGTAGGAGGTCCAGCCTTGCTGTTAGATTTGAACCTCCAACCCATCCGGCCGCAGTCCCGCGTACAACCACTACGCCACCGGGGATCAGCCCTCTTTTCACAATTTTTATTTAAAAATTACAAAGTTCTCAATTTTTTAAAGGAGCATATTTATTAGCTTAAGAAAACGAGGGGCTGGGCCTCCTACTCCCACCACTGGAGAGCAGTGATGCCCCCCCAAAAAAAAACGAGTGAGGGCTGAGCCCCGGTGGTGTAGTGGTTGTGCGCGGGACTGCGGCCCACTGGGACGGAGGTTCAATTCCAGCAGTGGGGCTGGGCCTTCTACTCCCACCACCGGAGAGCAGTGATGCCCCCCCCCAAAAAAAAAGAAGAAGAAGAAGAAGAAAACGAGTGAGAGTGTACGTGATTTTTTTTTCAGGATTTTTTTATTCCAAGTTTTTATGCCTTTTGCCGGTTTTTCCACCATTTCAACAGCATCACACTTTCATATTCTGTTTTTATTAGTATCTCAGGCTAAACACACTTTAAAATTCTCAGCATTCTAAAAAGTAATTGTACTCCTTGTCCCAGGATGGAATTGAGGATTTTCTCCCCAGAATGACCTGTGAGTCAGGTGGGAGGGTGGGGATATTCTCTTCCCATGTATCTCTTCCTGCTTTATGAGTGACACCCTGTCTGAAGAGCCCCTTTTTGTGTGTTATTTGAATCGCCTCCTTGGAAACTTTTGCTTCTTTTTGCCATCAGTGAGCCCAAAGAGATGGCTGAAAAGTCCAAAACCCCGAGCCGGAGAAACTCGCGAACCGAAGAGGCAGCTGTGGCGTCAGAAAGTGTAGAAAATGGACATCGTAAACGATCCTCTCGGCCTGCTTCCGCCTCCAGCACTACTAAAGGTTAGCAGAGGGGTAGGGGTGAGGGTGCTGTTTGTAGTTCATTCAAAGGAGCGGGGTCCTCATCTTCGCAGCATCTTTGCTTCTCTTCCTGAAGGTCATCAAGTTACTCTGACTTCTATCGTTTATCTCGCTAGGTCTCATTTGGTAATTCATTTGGCTGTGTCTTCTGTGTGTGTAGAGCAGCAAGCAGAAGAGAACATAACAGTGCAGATTGATTCCACTTTATTTGGGGGGGCATCACTGCCCTCTGGTGGGAGTGGGAGGCCCAGTCTTGCTCTTAGAGAGCTGCTGCTGGATTTGAACCGCCAAGCCAGTGGGCCGCAGCCCTGCACTCAACCACTACGCCACCGGGGCTCAGCCCTGATTCCACTTTAAAGTCATGATGACCTGCTTCATTTCGTTCCTCAGCATGGCCCAACCATTTTCTTATGTTTCTGTGATCTAATCTGTCACTCTATTTTTAAACTATCAGTCCCCACTTTGTCCCCTACCTCTCAGCAAAATCCTCACCTCTTCTTAGAGAAGCTAAAACTGCCTCAGACCCCCACGGTTGGGGGAAGTAGCCATCAAATCAATTCTGACTCATGGCAGTCCTGTGTATGCAGAGTAGAACTGCTGTCTATGGCTTGCTATGACTCTGGGGGAGCAGATCACCAGCCCTGTCTACTGACGTGCCTTCTAGTACTAATAGAATTCGTGTTCCTCCTCCAGTCTTCTTCCACGTGTGCCGCCGATCCCATCTTCCGACGTTCTCAAGAACCTTACACTCCATCTTCTCACGAATACTACCTCCTTTTTCAACTAATCCCTCCTTTGTCTCTGTGACCTAGAAATCATTATCGTTTCCCCATCTACTTCTTGAGTTGTCTACCCGTTTCTTATTGCCTATGCAAAAGCATTCAATTGTGTGGATCGTAGTAAGTGATGGTTAACAGAAATCCAAAACACTTAATTGTGCATATATGGAATCCATTATAATAGACCAAGAGGCAGTCATTCAACAGAACTAGGGGATACTGCCTGGTTTAAAATCTGGAAAGGGCTCCTACTCCCACCCCCAGAGTGCAGTGATGTCCCCCCAAAAAAACCCAAAAAAAAATAGATAAAATCTGGAAAGGGGGCTGAGCCCCAGTGGCCTGGAGGTTGTGCGCGGGACTGCGGCCCACTGGGATGGAGGTTCAATTCCAGCTCCACAGAGCAAAGGCTGGGCCTCCTACTCCCATCACCAGAGGGCAGTGATGCCAAAAAAAAAAAAGAAAAGAAAAGAAATGAAGATGGCAAGACTTTGTGTCCTGCCCTTTTCCAAACATGTTAGCAGGAGGGACCAGTGCCGGGAGAAGAACATCCTCCTGGGCAAAGCAGTGGGGCATCGAATAGAGGAAGAGCGTCAACCGGGGGACGGACACAGTGGCTGCAACAAGGAGCTCACCGCCAGCAGGGACTGTGAGGACGGCACAGGGCTAGACAGTGTTTCACTCCGCTGCACATTGGGTCACTAAACACTGAAAGCGACACGTTAACACTGGACCGCTCGGGCTGGCTTCCTTCCTAATCTCTACCCACTGGAGGCTTGCTCTTCTCACACTTTGATCCCGAGGCTTTTTTTCCCCCTTCACCTTCAGTTTCCCCCCAAGTGATCTCACTCATGCCCCTCTTCTTCCCAGATGACTCATAAGTTGCATTTCTAATATCAGACCTCAAATGCAGTATGTTTGAAACCAAACTTGTTATCTTCGCCCCAGATGAAGTCCTATGCCATTTTCACTCAGCTAAATGAAGGACACTACCTTTAATCCTTAGAAGTTCAGAAGTCTTCTTCCTGGACACCACCTCTTCCCCTCACTCTCGCCTCTAAGCCATCACAGGTTCCCCAAACTATTCTACTTTTTCATCCATACTACTACCCACCAGCTTGCAAAGCTTCCGTTATTTACCATTTTAATTCAGATTAAAATCTAAAAGGTTCACCATGGCCCATAAAGTCATCAGGTGCACCCACTCACGCCTCATTTCCTCTGGTCAAGTGCACGTGTTCTCCCTATCCCTATCACCCCATGGCCTCCACACCTGTTGGAGACGTTGTGGCGCCTGCTCCTCCCTCCCCTCATCACATCCTTCACTTTGTGTTCTTCCTCCTCCTCTTAGTTCAGTTTTCAGTGCTGGGAGGAATTCTGTTCTCCTGTGTTAACGCCACAGTTATGTCTGTCGAGACTGATAATGAGTATGTGTATGCTCCATCAGGGCAAGAGATCCGGTTTTTTTTTTGGGGGGGGGCATCACTGCCCTCTGGTGGTTATGGGAGCTACCCAGCCTTGTTCCTGGAGAGCTGCTGCAGGATTTGAACCGCCAAGCCCGTGGGCCACAGTCCCGCACTCAACCACTATGCCACCGGGGCTCAGCCCAGGGCAAGAGATCTATGTGGTTTTGTTAACCATACGAAATATCTCTAAAGTACTATTTACTACATAGCAGGCCCTAACAATTTGATAGTGAAAAGACAGAATCTCTTCACTACATTGATTAGATTTGCAAGAAAGACAAGCTCTTGTATATTGTGTTAAATCCTGTCAAAGCAAAATGACATGGTACTGTGGGAACGTAGAGCTGACCCTGCCAGGTCAGAGGGTTGACTGGAGTATTCTTAGCAAAAGGTACAGCATGTACAAAGTCTCCGATCTGAGAGGGGACATGTGTGGTGCTTCAGCAGCTCAGGTTGGGTAAGGGCTGGGAGGAACGGTCAAGTGTCATTGGAATGCCAGTCTTAAGATCAAGATAGATCTGGGTGCACTGACACCAGACACCAACCAGCTGCAGTTAGACGGTCACGTTTCTCAACAGGAATGTCACAATGCCTCACAAGAGCCCCCTGGGAATAGTCTCGGGTCTGTAAGTCATACAGGTAAAGCAGAGATGTAGAAAATCCCACCTCTACCTCAGCCTACGGGAGATGAGGGAAGCAGCCAGAGGGCCTTCCTTTCCTTCCGGTGCATGCTGTGTCCACACAGACAAGGCCTCCACAGGCATCCCGCTGTTGATGCAAAAATGGAGCCAGCACCTTGCCCTCTGGCAGCAGCAACTTGTTTGCAAGGACACACCTTTTAAGTAGTTTCAGAGAGGAGCACCAAAGGAATGGCTTCTGGAGTTCCTGGAGCATCTCCTTCCCCCAGGTTCTGTGTGTTCTCAGAGCCCTTTAAAGTAAGAAGGAGTTGGCCTTTGGAAATGTCAGACAGTAGATTTTTGGAACCTTGATCTGAGCCCAAGCCTCAAGATACTAAAAGTAGCATTGACTTTGCACCAGAGAAAATTAAATCTGTCTTAAAGAGCAGCTGGGATGGTAAAGAAGAAATAGCCACATTTACAACCACTCTACAGACAACTGCCAGGCAAAAAGAGGTGAAACACGTGAGGCTGTTTAAGAGGGTTGTGGCGACTAGGCCTATAGAAAGATGAGTTAAAAAAACAAAGCAAACATCACTACTAGGGCTGTAGTTTATACATGCACAGGTGTATTACACACACACAACCCTGTTTAAATGCAACTGCAGTGTGTAGGTGACTGCAGACAAATTCTCTGAATAACACCCATGCCTTAGTGTCCTTATGGTGCTTTCCCAAAAGAGGTCCAATCAAAAGAGTATCTTCTGAGGTGATCTACTGGGCCGGTTAAATTCAAGGCAGAGAAATCTTCTGTGAAGATTACAGGCACTATTTTTTCAGATTACAAAGGGATTCCCTTGATGTTTTTCTAGAAAGACACATAAAAGTCTTGAGGGGTTATTATAACATTTAAAGAAAATAGAAAACTCCTTGGTGAGAAAGAAGTTAGGAATGTTGCACAGAGGAATTTTGTTATTGTTGTTGTTTTTGTGGCATCACTGCCCTGGTAGAAGTAGGAAGCCCAGCCTCGCTCCTGGAGAGCTGCTCCTGGATTTGAACCATAATCCCGTGGGCCGCAGTCCTGCACACAATCCCTACGTCACCGGGGCTGAGCCAGAAATTTTTCTTTATAATCTACTTGCTCGTTCTTCAAGGGTAGCAGGGTCATCTTAGCAGACTGTCGTTGGGAAACCTTACTCACCCCCATCCAGATCTTGCTCCTCCAGACTTTGTTTTTCTCCCAAACTCAAAGAACATTAAAAAGAGAAAGCGATGTGAGTGTCTTGAGGATGCCAAGACCACCATCTTGAAAGGTGTAAAACTAAATCAAAGAGCACAGAATTCTTACAGGGAAGTTAGAGAGATGGAAACATAGCCTTCAGAAATGTATTAGGCATACATGGAGGATATGTCAAGAACTAGGAAGGTCATACCTTGATATTTTTATTTAATAAAGATTCCTATGATTTTGCATTATTACTCTGACCACTTTCATACACTTAAATTGGACATTGTCCCAATGTAGTAACATCGTACTGGACTTCCTGCCCCAAAGCATCCTATGAAGCTTAGCAACTGGCTCAAAAAAAAATAAAAAGGAAAAGCCATAAAAACTCTTGGAAACACTATGGGGCAGTCCTCTGTCCTATAGGGCTGCTCTGTGTCAGAATCGACTCTGGCTGCTGTGGGTTTGGTTGGGGTATTTAAGGAACCTCAGCCATGCAGAGTGTCAGTTCAATTTGTTTACTAAATGCCATTTAACTAATTTTAGTGATCATTTTGACATAATTAACCAGCTTTGTTCATGTCATGTGTACTGTGGTTCCAGGAGATGCTATTGCCAGAATTCAGCAAAGGAAGACTTAGTTTGTTTTAAGCCCTCACATTTATAAAGTTAGCCCCATAAAGTTACCACATGAGTGCCAACCAAATTTTTTCTATTGAACATTTTCTTTTAAAAGAATTTTTTTGGGGGGAGGGGGCATCATTGCCCTTTGGTGAGAGTGGGAGGCCCAGCCTTGCTCCTGGAGAGCTGCTGCTGGATTTGAACTGGCAAGCCAGTGGGCCCCAGTCCCGAACTCAACCACTACGCCACTGGGGCTCAGCCCTAAAAGAATTTTTTTTTCTTTTTTATCCTAAAGTAATTTTTTGGGGGGGTGGGGCATCACTGCTCTCCGGTGGTGGGAGTAGGAGGCCCAGCCTTGATGCTGGAATTGAACCTCCGTCCCCGTGGGCCGCAGTCCCGCGCACAACCACGACGCCCCCGGGGCTCAGCCCCCCTTTCTGTTTTTTATGACGCTCTGGACAGCAGAGACTAGGACAAGGAGTAGAGTGGGGTGCTGTGGGACTTTTGTGTGAAAGAGCCGGTGGCACCAATCAGGCTCCTGGCGTGAGGGCAGAGCGTGTTCCCGCCGTGCTGGCCAAGGCCTCCTGGATTGCCAGATTGGAGCAGGTGGATGGGTGGGTCTGGGCACGGGTTGAGAAGCCCACATGGTTGGTTGATCATCCTCTAAACCTGCTTTTGTTTGGGTTGGCTGGTTTCCCCTCACTGTTCATTACAAACCCCAGAATTGGCTTCCATAAATCAGTCGGCTTCCTTCCAGATTACATTTGAGCATATGAATTGTTTACGAGTGTATAGATAGATGGTTCTATTTCTTGATGTGAGTTCCCCCGTGAACACAGAAATTAATGATTTTTGAATTTTCATTAATGAAATTAATGATTCTTCCCATGTGATATTTATTCCTTTATTCACAACAGTCTTTTTTTTTTTTTTTTTTTTTTTTTTTTTAG
>PVJH01001519.1:0-14843 GCA_004026705.1 Nesogale talazaci | reverse complement strand
AACAGGAAGTTCAAAGTATCAGTCTGAAGCCAGAGAAGATAGGCTACTCCAGGGAAGTGAGAGTAAGCTGTAACGCCCAGCAGCTGTGCAGTGCCCTCAGCCCCTCCAACAGCAGAGCGGACGATACCCTCACACTCCCCACAAGGCAGGGGCATCAGAAGCAACAACTGTCAAAGAAACAGAAGACAAAGACCATACCAAATCCAAACCCACGCCATTGAACCCGCTTTGACTCTTAGCGACCCGAGATAGGGCTGAGAGGAACTGTTCCTTAGGGTTCCAGGACCAAACCTTTACAGGAGCAGATAGCTTGCTCCGCTCCCATGGTGAGTTAGTGACTGTTTCCTCTGTGGTTAACAGCCAGGGTTAACTTGTCAAACCAGACCACACTGCCATTGAGTCACTACTGACTCATAGAAACCCCAGAAGGTGTCTGAAACGAAATCTCGGGCTGAGCCCCGGTGGCGTAGTGGTTGTGCGCGGGACTGCGGCCCACTGGGACGGAGGTTCAATTCCAGCAGTGGGGCTGGGCCTCCTACTCCCACCACCGGAGAGCAGTGATGCCCACACACAAAAAATAAATAAATAAAATTAATCTCTTGGTGGGGAGGGGGACCCGGGTGTGGGGGGATGGTCCACACAGCATGTATTTCATTTTCGTCTACAAGAAGTAGAAATTACCAAAAATTGTATATTAAATAGAGTAAGGTGAGGTTTGACTATAATTTGATTCACTCTTTTATAATACAATTTGGGGCTGAGCCCCGGTGGCGTAGTGGTTGTGCGTGGGACTGCGGCCCGCTGGGACGGAGGTTCAATTCCAGCAGTGGGGCTGGGCCTCCTACTCCCACCACCGGAGAGCAGTGATGCCAAAAAAAAAAAAAAAAGTATAATATAATTTGGTAGGGTGAATTTTGAATGTGTTACTAGATACAGAATTAATCTGGTGGAATCACACAGGGTAGTAGCCATGAGTTTATTCCGTGCATTTTGAAACAGCATTGAAAGAATCCCACTGGCTGGGCCCCAGTGGCGCAGCGGTTGAGTGCGGGACTGCGGCTCACAGGCTTGGCAGTTCAAATCCAGCAGCGGCTCTCCAGGAGCAAGGCTGGGTAGCTCCCACGACCACCAGAGGGCGGTGATGCCAAAAAGAAAAAGTATCCCACTTATTTGAGAGTCTGCGAGTCTAAATCTTTACAGGAGCAGACAAAGCTTGCGGTTAGCAACCCATCGCCTAACCACAACATGGACACGGAGCACCAGCAGTGACTCTTGCTTGATCCACCGTGCTTAGTTAACTTCTTTTTCTGAAAATGAGACATAGAGGGAAACCCTAAAACAGTAACTGCCTGCAACTCCACTCTTACAGCATAATTTAGAAACTAGTCATGGAATTGCCGAAAGTAATTTTCCTAAACGTTTTACAATTATCCAGGGAGACATCAGGAACCCTGTTGATTAAAGCTAACTGAAAGGTCACCCTGCCAACTGCTGACGTAAAAATGACAGCCTTGGGAACCCGATGGGGCAGTGCGATCCTGCCCTACAGGCTCACCGGGGGTCAGAATCCACTTCGCCAGCAAAGGGTCAGAAAGGTCTCGGCTAGAAGCAGTACAGTGAAAAGCACCACCACGTGAGCACATACATTCTTTGAAGTCACTCTTTAAAACCCCTTGCAAAATAAAGCTCCTGTACTAAAAGCTGTACTAGAGCCTTGCCCTGTGGATCTGACTAAAAACTGTCTTGAGCTCACAAGAGGCTCCTGTTCGGGAACCAGACTGCGTACTCACGCCCCTACAGAACCGGGAGGAGAAAGAAAGTGACCGGCAGAGGCAGCTTTGGCAAAGCTCTGGGAACCGAAGAGGAACAGCCACCGCGCAATGCTGACCAAGGCTGTGGGAGTAGTCGGGCGTGCACCGGGAGCCTCTTAGGGCCGAGGAGTCGTGGCTTCTCTGTCCAACGAGGGCCCAGCTAGGAGGGCCGGGCCGGGCCGGGGGCGCCGGGGAGCGTCGCGTCAAGGTCGGCAGCCTGCGTTTCTGGGTGGAGGCACTCACGTCGGACAAGAAGCCCTCCAACGCGCCGGCCGGCCGCCCGAGAGCGCCTCTTCTGCAGCCACTGCTGCCGCCGCCGCGACAGACAGACAGACCGACCGACAGACACGGGAATGGCACAGCCCCGGCCGGCTGGGCAAGCCCTTGGAGACGGCCTCGGTCAAGCCGGAACATTCTGAAGACGGGGCGGCGTGGATGCAGGCAGCCGGCAGACAGTCCCCACCACCAAGACCCCGAGCCCCGCGGCCTGCACCCTCCGGAAACCAAGACTGACGGCCGGCCTCGCGCACAGTGCCTCGCCATCGCCGAGCTCTCTGAACCTCCCAGAGACCCAGGTCAAAATCCGGTTCCAGAATCGCCGGGCCCGGGCGGAAAGATCACAGGAGGCAGAACTAGGAAAGCAGAAGATGGCTGCCACGCCCGTGCTACCCCCCGGCTTCCCCATCAACTCTCCCCTGCAAGCTGCATCCCGCGATGGAGCCTCCTACCCTTTCCGCCCACCTGTGCTGCCGGGTCCGTCCGTGGGACTCAGCCACGTCTGTGGGATATTATGGCATGTGCCACCTATAGCTCGATGGACACCAGCTTGCTTTTCGTTTGTTGTTGTTTTGTTTGTTTGGGGTTTTTTTTTTTTTTTTTTTTGCATCACTGCCCTCTGGTGGTCGTGGGAGCTACCCAGCCTTGCTCCCAGAGAGCTGCCGCTGGATTTGAACCGCCAAGTCAATGGGCCGCTGTCCCGCACTCCACCACTACGCCACCGGGGCTCAGCCCGGATGCTTGCTTTTCAAAGCGTTCCCTTCTCCAAGTGCCAACCCGGTACTCCTGCAGACCCTGTCCCGCGCAGTACCTTAAGCCGACAAGGCCCCGAGTTTGAAGCAATGTTTCCTAAGCTGGAGAGTCCCGGCACAGAGCAAATTTGCAAAGACTGAGAAGAGGTGTTATCTGTTCTTTCCCTCCTGACATGCAGAGAAATCTCTCAAAACACTAGCTGAACACAGACTCAGATAAAGACCTCCACCCCAGGGTCCACACATACCCAGAAAAGCAGTCTTTTCAATAAAACTTAGGTGAAATCATTAACATGGATTAGAACAGCTTTCAACGGCAGCAGAAAGTCAAATATAGGTCAAGTGAAGAATCTGCTTCCCAGAGATACATTATAATATTCTGCGCCCTGTTTTGAACCAAAAAGTAACATGACATTCAAAGAAACAATAAGGGAGGGCTCATTTAAAAGAAACACAGAAACCATGCCCATGGAAGTCTATTTAAATGGGCTTACGAGAGCCTTTAAGGTATTAAACATGTCCAAAGAGATCTAAAGAAAACCTGAAAAACAAAACAATGAAATTTAAATATCAGCAAAGATAGCAATTATAAAAAGGAACAAAATACCCAATAAAATGATTCATTAAAAAAAGGGGGGAGAGGGGAAAGGGGAGGGTTTTTTTTGTGTTTTTTTTTTAAGAGGAGCTTGTACCAAGGGCTCAAGTGGAAAATGTGCTTGATACAAATGATGTACTGAATGTTGTAGTAGCTGTAAGAGCCCCCAATAAAATGAAAAAAAAAAAAAAAAGGAACAAAACATTGGAGCAGAGGGGCTGAGCCCCGGTGGCGTAGTGGTTGTGCGCGGGACTGTGGCCCACTGGGATGTAGGTTCAATTCCAGCAGCGGCTCCACAAGAGCAAAGGCTGGGCTTCCTACTCCCACCACCAGAGGGCAGTGATGCCCAAAAAACAAAGCATTGGAGCAGCAAAGCACAATAACATGAACATTTCTCTGAAGGTATTCAACAGACAATGCAAGCTGACAGAAGGGGGAAAAAATCAGTAGACTTAAAGATCAGACGATTGAAGTTACTGAATCTGAAGGACAAAAAGGGAAAGCATGCACGAGAGTGAGGCGAGCCTAAGGGACTTGTGGGATACTATCAGCCGACCAAGCTACAGCTTAACGGAGTTTCTGAAGGGATAGAGAAAAAGAGGCCGAACAGATATTTCAGGAAACTCTGGCTGAAAGCTCCCGAATTTGATGAAAGAGCCTATACATAAACAAATTGCACATAGGATAAACCCAGAAAAATTCCCTCCGAGACATAATCAAAACGCAGAAAAGCCAAAGAGAATCTTAAAAGCAACAAAAAGGCAAGTGCTCACAAGAGAGGGATCATTGCTTCTCGGAAGCCATGGAGGCCAGAAAGCATTGCATTAACCTCTTAAGAGCTGGAGTGGGGTAGGGGGAATCCCTTACCCAAGTATTTTATGGCTGGCAAAATGGCCCTTCAAAAATAGGAGACCTGACATACATACATAGATGAGCACTAAGGGCAAAATGAAAACAAACATTCCCAGAAAAGCAAATGCTGGGGGAATTTTTTACCACAAACTAGGCCCGGTGAGCAATGCTAATGAGCTCTGCGGGGGAGATGAAAGTATGGTTGAGAAGAACCTGGGGCCATATGAAGAAAGGATCTCTAGTCAAAGAACCATCACAGGTAAATAGCGCTTTGTGTTGTAACTCTTTTGTCCTATATGGTTGAAAAACAACCACAAGCGCATAAAAAGTAGCTTCCATTTATGTTATTGAGCATACAATTTAAGCATGTAATTTGTGACAACAGCAACACGTAAAGGTAGGGTGAGTAGTGTGGGATCAAAGGTGTATGTGTGATTTAAATTGGTATCCACTTAAACTGTTGCTAAATCCAGTCATTTCTGGCTCATGATGATACTACGTACAACAGAACAAAACACTGTCTGACCCCATACCATCCTGACAGTTACTGCTGTTTGAGCCCATTGCTACCACCTCTGTATCAGTTCATCAGGGTCGTTGTCGTTTTTTGTGGTTGTCGTTGAATTGTTCATGTAAAAATTATTGAAGTGACAAATTTTGGGTTGCGTTTTGTCACAATCCTAAAGAACCAAAAAGTTATTCAACAACAACAAAATTTATTTAACAACTCCAAACAGTAAACCAAACAAAAAGTACAGGATACTTTCTAGAAAAGCTTCACTTAATATATCTTTAGGAGTAAGATATCGTATGTACTCGTGTGTATTTTGAGCACATTTTTTAATGCAATTTTTTTTTGGGGGGGGGGGCATCACTGCCCTCAGGTGGTGGGAGTAGGAGGCCCAGCCTTTCCTCCCAGAGCTGGAATCAAACCTCCATCCCAGTGGGCCGCAGTCCCGCGCACAACCACTACTCCACCGGGGTTCAGCCCTTCAATACAATTTTTGTTGTAAAATTCGGTGCCTCAACTGATATTCGGGTCAGCTTACACTTTAAGTACATGTAGTAATAAAGAATACAGGGCCCCCAATCCCAGAATCAAGAAGAATTGGAGCCAACTTTCATAGAGATGTGAAAGTACCCAATGAAATAAGCCCCTCTGGGGGCTGAGCTCCAGTAGTGTAGTGGTTGAGTGCGGGACTGTGGCCCATTGACTTGGCAGTTCAAATCCAGCAGCAGGAAGGCTGGGCTTCCCACTCTCACCAGAGGGCAGTGATGCCAAAAAAAAAAAAGGGAAAAAAAATAAGTGCCTCTGTCTAGTCTTTCTCCTCTTGCTCTTTCCCCACCCACCCCCCACTCTGAACCAGTAAGTTGTCTTACATGAATTTGAGGGATATTGAAAATGATGTTCTCCCGGTGGCGTAGTGGTTGTGCGCGGGACTGCGGCCCACTGGGACGGAGGTTCAATTCCAGCAGTGGGGCTGGGCCTCCTACTCCTACCACCGGAGAGCAGTGATGCCCCCCCCCCAAAAAAAATGTTCTTTTGATTATTAAGCTCTTTGTAATGTTTAATTATTTATTGTTGAAAGGGGCGGGCAGGGCTGAGCCCCAGTGGCGTAAGTGGTTGGGTGCGGGACTGCGGCCCATGGGCTTGGTGATTCAAATCCAGCAGCAGCTCTCAGGAGCAGCACTGGGTAGAGCCCACGACTACCAGAGGCAGTGATGCCCACAAAAAAAAAAAAAAAAGAAGAAAAGAAAGGGGGGGCGGTCATCAAACACCAGGCTGCTTTCCAGAAAGAAAAATGTTTATAAGAACTGAAGGTATGTCATCATTAACTCACAATGATAAATGTTTTCCTTATTAGTGTGAATTTTAATTCAATAAGAACTTACTGCATTACTTCTTGGCCTTTTGGCTAAGATCAAGTGTCATAAGCATTTATTGTATACATCCTATGTGGCTAATGTTACCATATACTTGTGTTTTCTAGCACTTTTTTTTTTGGCATCACTGCCCTCAGGTGGTGGGAGTAGGAGGCCCAGCCTTTGCTCTGTGGAGCTGGAATTGAACCTCCATCCCAGTGGGCTGCAGTCAGTCCCGCACACAACCGCCACGCCACCGGGGCTCAGCCCCCCTAGCACATTTTTTATGGAGTTTTTGTGGTTAAAATTAGGTGCCTCAGCTGGTATTTGAGTTGGCTTTTACTCGAGTGTACACGGTATACTGAATCCTCTAAGAACATAGAAAGCGTATATTTATCATCTGTGCTTTTAATGAATGAAACATGTAAATGTTAAATTATCATAAGCAATCATTCCTGACAGTGTAAGTGCCTAAGTGAATGGTATTGAATTTCCCAGTGTTCTAAGAAAGATTTAGAACACACACTTTTAGAAGTATTATAGTATTAAATAAATTTGAAAACGATTTTTCTTGTGATTAGGAGACCAACTCATAGCCCACCATGCCAGCGGTGTTCCACCTGAAAACCATTTTTCTTAAAACTAAAAAGTATTTAAGGGCTGAGCCCCGGTGGCGTAGTGGTTGTGCGCAGAACTGCGGCCCACTGGGATGGAGGTTCAATTCCAGCAGTGGGTTCAATTCCAGCAATGCTCCCACCACCAGAGAGCAGTGATGCCCCCCCCCAAAAAAGTATTTAAAAGTTACAAACTTCGTTATCTTTGCAATATATATTTGTGAAGATTTTGTTTTTTAAAATCCTTGGTGATTTCAAACAGTTTAATTTTTTTCAACAATATTTGAGTTTTGGGTGGTATTCCTTGTCAGGGCTAGACTATTCAGTCAGATAAGCCATTCCAGCCTCTGGAACATTGCTGCCCAAGGCCTGAGACAGCCCCTAAATATCCAGTTTTTCATGACATGAGTTCAACTAGAACTTCTTGCCGAAAAGTGTTTTCCTCTAGAATTTATGTGTTCAGTGAGGTAGTAAAACTGGTACCATTTGTGTAAAATTGAACCAATTTCTAAAGAAATGCAAAGTGACTTGGCCGTATGACCCCTAGTAGAGCTAGCTTTATCCAGGGAAGGTTATGAAATTTTCAGAGTCAGGTTGAGATGTTTTTCTTTGTTCTCGCATGGAAGTAGAATGAGTAATATCACTGACAACCACCTCTCACCCCCAGAATTCCCCAAAAGTGATTTAAAATTTTTGTAATGTTTGCTTCTGGCACAAAACCTTGTGTCCTCCTGGCCCTGGCTGATTCACCCGCAGACGCAGCGGCAGCCTGCCCGTTCTCAGGTGCTTTGGAGCAGTGACAGGTCTGGGAGGAAGGGAGTCTGAGGTGGTTGGCCCCCTCTCCTCCTCCCCTCCAACTTCCCAGCCTGCTGGAGTCTTCATATCTCAACAGAAATGCTTCCAAAGCTCTTCTGATTTACCACGTTTTTCCAAGGCTAAACACTTGGTCAAGACAGATTTTTGTTACAATTTTCTACAGTGAAAAAGGAAGCCCAAGGGACCAAAAAAGTTGATTATGGAAAGTTGTTGGCTGTGTAATATATTACATGGAATAGTAAAGAACAACATGACCCAGATCCTGTCATTTCTCTCTCTCGATCAGTAAGAGTCATTAGTACGTGGGGGGGTGATTGTGTTATCAAGTTAGCGTTGGACTGGTAACTGCAAGGGTAGCCCCAAAAAACAAGGTTGCTCAAAAAACAAAACAGAAAAATGATTCAGGGCTGAGCCCCGGTGGCGTGGTGGCTGTGCGTGGGACTGCGGCCCACTGGGATGGAGGTCCGATTCCAACTCCACGGAGCAAAGGCTGGGCCTCCTACTCCCACCACCTGAGGGCAGTGATGCCCTCCCCCCCCAAAAAAAAAGTCAGGGAAAGGGCTGAGCCCTGGTGGCATAAGTGGTTGAGTGCGGGACTGCATGCGGCCCGTGAGCTTGGTGGTTCAAATCCAGAGGCGGCTCTCAGGAGCAGTGCTGGGTAGTGCTTACACAACCAGAGGGCAGTGATTCCCCCCACCAAAAAAAAAGTCAGGGAAAAAATTTTTGTCAAAAAAAAGGGGGGGCTGAGCCCCGGTGGCGTAGTGGTTGTGCGCGGGACTGCGGCCCACTGGGACGGAGGTTCAATTCCAGCAGTGGGGCTGGGCCTCCTACTCCCACCACCGAGAGCAGTGATGCCAAAAAAAAAAAAAAGAAAAAGAAAGGTGAATTTTTAAGGTCAATGAGGTTTTTTATGGTTTGTTTCTTAATTTTTTGTTTTTGTTTTTGGGGCATCACTGCCCTCTGGTGGTTGTGGGAGCTACCCAGTGCTGCTCCTGAGAGCCGCCACTGAATTTGAACCCCCAAGCCTGCGTGCAGCAGACCCACTACTCAACCACTTAGACCACCGGGGTTCAGTCCCTCTTAATAGGTTTTGTTTTTGTTTTTTGGGGGGCACCACTGCCCTCTGGTGGTGGGAGTAGGAGGCCCAGCCTTTGCTCCTGTGGAGCCGCTGCTACCCTCTTAAGAGGTTTTAATGTCATTTTTACCTTTGGAGAGCCTCCTAAAGGAATTTTGTATGGAAAAGTTTTTGAAAAACATGATTTTAATTGTGGGCTAAGACTGAGTTAAGTTGCCAGTATTATAAGAGGAAACAAAACAGCCATTCTTTTTTAATGTCACTCTTCATCCTGTGCATAAATCACTCCCCTCCCGCGTGCGTGTGTGTGTGTCTCCGTCCACCTGTGATATATCTGGGTGAGCCATGGTAGGCACTTGATAAGCAGGGGTCAGGGTTTTAAAGACTGAATATTACATGGGAAAGAAAAAAAAAAAACTCTTCTGTAACACAGTGGCTAGGTTCCAAAAAGATCCAAAAGCTTTATTTTGCATTTTGGTACCCTCTTGGGTCTTTCATTTCTAGCACATTCGATCCATTGAGTGGAGGGAGCTGGTAAAGGAAATTGTGGGGTACTTGCCCAAAGAAGCAGCTTTCCCCCACCTGACCACTTTTTCTGGCCAGGGGCTGACCCACCTGTGACCCACATCCACTCTCCTCCAATGGACAGATCCCAGTATTACAGGTATCTTGCTTAGCTAGTGCTGCCATTAATAGTCAACTTCTTTCTCAGTTACAAGAAGCTGTTGCTGTCAAGTCTGTTAAAACTCACAGTAATCCCAACGCAACTTTCTCGAACGACACTGCCTTAGGGCTGCATTATCCTTGCTGGGGGGGCCTCTGTGTTGGAAACGCCAGCCTTTGGGTTAGTAGCACAGACTTTAACCAAAGGGCCAGTCTTAGGAGTCCAAATGTGGGGTGCAGGCTCTAAAGAAAGGCTCGCTCGCTCTTGTTCCTTCTTGTGGCTCGACATCCTCGTCCGCCCGCTCTGCTTGCCTGTGTGGGCCTCATCAGCTCACAGTGTCGCACCTTAAACAGAGAAACCCCTGTTCCCAAAAGGGAACAAGTATCACAAGTATCAGGTCTAGGACTTACAACCCATTTTGAGGGGAAACAGTTCAGCCCCTGGCACCGGCCCCCCCCCCTCCCCATTATCGTCAGTTGAAGATGGTGCCCTCTCGATCCCAAGTGCCTCTTTCGAAGCCTTTAGAGCGATTCCGAGTGACCCCAGGCGCCCCTCAGCGGCGGAGGGAGTCTTGGGACCGACCTCAAGAAGCACTGTGCCGTGAAGAGCTCTTGGCTAACCATGTCCTTCCTTCCTTCCCTCCCGCCCCACCCCAGACATCACCAGTGCGGTGCAATCCAAGCGGAGAAAATCCAAGTGAATGAGACGGACAGCGGCTTGACACTTGTAAATGTGTGTGAATTTTACAAAGAGCAATTTTGAGCTGTGACTTTTCTAAATCCCTTTCTGTACAGTTAGTCATTTTAATAATGTGGCCCTTTTTTCCTAGTCCCTGCAACCTGTTTCGTTAAGTGCAATGGTCGAAAGCAGGGTTGTCGCGCCCTTTTGATGTTGAAAGTTAAAGTTCGAGGTTTCAAAAATGTTGCCCTGTGTTGCGAGGAGCTGATGCTATTATAAATGTCACTCGTTTTCACATTTCCTAAGCAGCTTAGAGGACAGGGTGAGCATTTTTTTTTAGATCTTCTGAAGATGTCTTATGCTGTGGAAGTCCTGTGTGTGGATAGCAGTAGTGGGGGCAAAAGCAATCTTATTTGGAAATGTTGTAAATAATTTTATTATATAGTGTTTTTGAATGTATCTGTTGTAGAAATGGACCAGTGAATAAAGAGAATCTAAGGGTTTGTACAATGTGAAATACTGAATGTGTTAAATAAATGTCATTCTCCTAAAACAAAGATTTGTCATTGATAAGGGGTTACTAAACGAGCCCGCCCCTTCTTTCAACCATAAATGCGTAGACATAGCCCTCTTGGGGCTCAGTGGGGATCTCAGCCTGCCCCACCGCACTGACATGCCCTCCTTGTTAGATGAGCGTCACTCAAGTTCAGGAAAACCGTCTTCAACCGAGACGATGCTTTGCCCGACCTTGGTGCATCCTTCTCACTGTGAACGCTGGACTGCTCGCGAACGCTGTGTTGGCATTTTCCTCCAATCAGCCGATAAGCTCGGGGTGCCCCCTTCTGTGGGGCAAAAACGGAACCCAGGGTGGGGCACGTCTCCACTTCAGTTCTCGGATTAGATGGCCCATATGAGACCGACTATGTACTTGCAGGCGGGCCCCGGGTTGCCCTTTGGCTGCCCTGTTCCTCACCTCCAACAGCGCCTCCAATGGACGGCTCCTAAGCGTGCCCAGGCTTTTCCCGTCCTCACAACGCTACAACCCCGAAGGCAGCTGCTTCTCTCCCTAGCAGGACTCTGCTGCTTGGCCCTTTCCTTCCCTTGGCCTCGGCTTCAGTCTACTGTGAAACTCCGCAAGGCTAGACTGGCATTCCATCCTGCTCCCTCCACCACATGACCGCGACCCAAAGATGAGGGTGTGATTCCATCATGCTCCCGCTTCCATGTGTATTTCAACTATCTTAACGGATGTATTTTGCATTATTACTAGAGGCCTCTAAAAGTAGTTATGAGTCAGACCCCACAGTGTCTGACTGTGCTCCCAGCAGGCTCGTCCCACCCTCGTGCTTTCTCCTGATGAACACGACCAGAAGCAAAGCCAACACGAATAATAAGACCCGATGCCAATACTGTGCTTGAAGTTAAAGCGTTTCCCATACGTTAACTCAGGCAGACCGCATAATGTGCTTTAAATAGATTTTTATTTGTTTTTCTTTATATTAATTTTTTTCTCCCATAGAGGAATCGCATTACAATCTAACAATCAGAATCCTGTTACACACATACACAGGCATGCCACGTGACCGAGTCGAGGTGGTCGTGTCCTTGAGTCTGTTGACATATTACACATAATAATCAACCCACGTCTCCTCGTTTCATCCAGCCTCCACACACAACAGCCAGCCGAGGATGCACTCAACTTGCCTCACTGGGGACAATGGAACAGAGTGGCAGAGCAAGAGGGAAAGTAGTAGAAGTGGACGGTGACGTGTCTGCATCCGTTCCCCTCATGTAGAGCCAGGTGGGTCTGCGAGGGTCCCTGTTGCACCTAAAACATCCTGGCTGAGAGCACGTTGCAGAGAAGGCTCCGAGTCGGGGGCTGGGGCACAAGCATACTCCAAAACAGCACCAAACTACACCCATACACACTGGTGCCTGGCTGTGGCTAGTCGAGGGGAGGCTGGAGAGAAACAACCAAATTGAGGGAGCACTCAGACTTTCTGGGGGAAGAACTGGAAAATTGCCCTTTGTCATTGGGACTCCCCCTGTAGATGGGGCGAGGGGGTGTCCCCACTGGCATGCTCCTTTTTGGCAAAGTGCTGGTAGTAGTAACGTTAGCTAATAATACGAACTGGAACGAACTTCTCTAGGGTCTCTGAAAACAGCCGTCAGGACAGACTCTAACCCCTCCTGCCTAAGGTTGCATAGGACTTTTGAATTCTGGTTCCCTCAGGTATTCAAGTTCTGTGGTTTAAAAAAAAAAAAATCCTGAAGCATGCTCAAGGTGAAAGGCACATACACAGTCAATACAGTATGACAAGGTCCGATGCTTCAGGAGTCAGACTAGCAGGAGACTGAGTAGTGTTGGTTCTTAGAAATCTATAGACAGTTAAAATATTGCCACACTCAAATGCTACAGAGTCTATTGGACAGTACAAAAAAGATGCGCCTTGCAACCAACCCGGTGAGAGAGGGTTCTAGAACCACAGGGGCTTCCAAAAAGAGGTGAGGGCAGGGCCTTTGAAGTTTGAGCCCAATGCCCTATAACTCAAACTCCTCACCAGAAGCAGGGTGGACATATAGCGGTGGGCTAAGCCTACTCCATACCTGATGGGGAGGAAGTGTTCGGGGGACCTCAGCGCTCGGAAGTGCTACAAACCCTAAAATGTGAGGTGACTTGGGTAGCTGGACGGAAAAAAAGCAATTGAATCTTGGGAGCCAATTAGCAAGTTGCCAACCACTGTGGACTAGTGGGGGGGGGGGGGGCGGCAGCTTTGCTCTGTAAATTTGGCCAACTCTCTGGGTTAGGAGACTCAATAGCGCTCGCCCTCTGCCCCTATCCCAGCATCCATGGGGCTACCCCCGCCCTAACCATTCCAAGCCTTTACATGTGGTCTGGGTTGCAGGATTAGGGAGGGCAGCTGCCTGTGCCCTCATGGGAAATGCAGAGTTTTCTCCAAGCCTCAGCTTAGCTATGGGCTCTGGATAGCTTGAATCAGGGTGAGGGGAAGACCTATGTTAGTATGTAACAGGAAATCATAAACGTTTCAAGGATGAGAGAGCACACACTAGAAAAGGAGAACTAGAAAGAGGAAAAGGGAAGCAACTCGGGGCATCCCAAGAGGCGGTTGCTGGTGTCTGAGTCCAATATTCAGTCCCACCACGAGACGGTGAATGCTGGCTGCCCTGGTCCCCTCTGTTTCAACCAGGGATTCAGGTTCCCTCCTCCGGGTACTTTGACTGGAGGAGAAGGGGAGGGAGACCACAGGGCACCCGTTTCTCCCCAGCAGCCTAGAAAGGAAGCAAGCTCTGGGGAGAATGAGGAAAGGCCCCCTGAAGGCCCTGAATCTGGTTAGGGGACTGTCTGGGGATTGGGACAGTGGAACTCCTGGCCTCCTGTCAGCAGTGTGGGTTAGTCCTACGGGGGCAGGGCATGAGATTCAAGACCAGAGGCAAGATGAAGGCTGCGCTCTCTGTCTTGGGTTAGCTTGATCCCAGGGCCTACCCAACCTTCCTCACCGCTCTGCAGTTTTACCCTGGGGTGTGCCCTTTCCCCACCTAGAAGCGCTCTGGCCTGTATCGCCCCTCAGCTAACTAGCACCTTAGGCATGTGAACAGATGGCCAGGATGGCAGGGCCAGGCCAGTCTCTACTCCTGGAGTAACATGGTGGGGAGTAGGGCGGCAAGGTACTAACTAAGCCCTACAGACAGGGGACCCTGCAAACAGATGAACTGTCTGGATTTTAGGAAGAGACTTGGGAGGTGGGATTACAGGAAAGGGAAGTGGGGGCAGACTCCAGGCTCTAACCTGAGAGCAGGACCTGGCCTCTGGGAGCAAGCACTGTGCCAGCTCCCGTGGTGCCGTGTTCCCTATGGTTTCTCAACCTGTCTGTCCTTCTGTCTCTTCTGCCAACAGGCTGCCTCCTTCCCTCGATTCCCTCCACCTTCGCCCTCTAACTCACATCTCACAGCCCTTGTCCACATACTTTACTTTTCCCGGCCTAAGCCGCTCCGAGGAGCACAGCCCCCAGGGAAGAGGGAGGAAAGAGAGAGGGAGATCCTGAAGCTAAGGCCTTCCTGGAGGTCCAGGGCAGCAGCCCAAGCCCCACAGGCTGCCAGAGCTGGGCTCAGGGTCCCACTGCACCCCTTGCAGGAGGGGTGACAACACTAGGGAGTTCATAACAGGGTACAAGAAGGTGTAGTGTCAGTCGTGGGGTGGGGAGGAGCCAGGTGAAGTTTGGAGCTGAAGGTGGGGGGCGAGCCTGATCAGGGACTGGAAGAGGAGGCTCTGGGAAATGGAGAAGAGGCAGGGGGAGAGAGTGAGAACCAGTGGGGAATGTTCGGAGAGGCGAGGGTGCCGGAGGTAAGGCAGGTGGAGGACGACAGGGACGGCAGGACGAGAGGATTCAGGGGTGGCTTAGTGGGTCAGGGAGGGAAATGGAGCGGGGTGGGGGAGGCTGTCACCCCACCTCACACACGAGGGGAGAAGGTGTGATGCCCAGTCTGTGGCAGGCCAGGGCCGCCCCTCCCGCAGTGCCCTGGCGGGGGCTGCGGAGGGGCGTGGGGGGCCGGGGAGGGGGGCGTGGCGCGGCCAGCGGACGCTCAGTAGTTGAACTGGCGCTGGCACGGCTGGTAGACGAAGCTGCCCTGGTGCTTGGGCCGGCGCGGGCGGCTCTCGCGGGCGCGGTTCTGCCGCTGCACCACCTTGGCGCTCAGCGCGTGGCGCTCGGCCCGCTGCCGCGCCCGCTGCAGCCTCCGCACCTGGCCCGCCTTCTCCAGCAGCGCGGCCCGGGCGGGCAGCGGGGCTGCGGCGTGGTGGAGGGCCCGCGGCTCCCGGCGGGCGGGTG